>LR738709.1:434687864-434760624 GCA_902687465.1 Secale cereale
CCCCAACCGAGGTTCACCTATCAAAGTGTGTAGTAGCTAGCAGCCCCTCCTCCCTCGTGTCGGCATAAAGGGAATCCTAAGCTATGAATGCATGCCCCCCCCAACCGAGGTTCACCTAGCAAAGTGCGAGGTAGCACCCCCCACACACACACACTTTCAGTCGACAGGCTAGAGAGGCATATCTCACCAAGATGGATCTTAAAATGGACCAAGAATAATCCACCTTGGTCATACAACCTCTCTCTTGTTGTTGGTCAAAGTGATGGCAGTCCATGCGACCCTGGAGATGGGCTAGCTCGCCAATAATCGCAAGTAGCTAGTCCCCGAGGACAACCACTGCATGCGTGTGGCCCAAACATATGTATGGAGAGGTGTGTTTTTGAGTAACAATGGAACAACTTTGATGTGGCACCATGATTTCGAACTAGAAATCCCCAAACTGAGTGAGGGTTAGGTTGATGATGCATATGTATGTTACACCACACTTCAAGCCAACGACGGGGATTCATGCATGCATGCATGCATAGTATATGCACTCAAACTTAAGGTCTGAATCTCACCATGACCTATACTATGATAACACGAACCAAATGAAGAATCCACCATGGTAACCTATCTTGTTGTTGGTCAAGGTGATCATGGATGTCCACGCGGGCCCACGAATATATTGGCTTGTCGCTGATAACCATGCGAGGGAGTGTACCGTTCGAAGGAAACCACTACATGCATATGTATGGGGGTGATGCGTGCATGCATGTTTGAATACCATTTCGCAACATTGATGTGGCGCGTGCGTCAAAAATCGTGCACTAGCTCCCCACACAGAGCGAGATCGGTTCATGACGTGTCGTTGTACTAGCCACTTCGACTGGATGGGAGGGATTCATGCGTACACATGCATGTGTGTGTGCTCAAACTGTATCATGCATGCATGTCATCCCAGATCATGACCTATATATATATATCGCATTACAACCAAAAATAATAATCCCCTCCTAAGTCAAATTAACCTCTCTTGTTGTCCGGCAAAAAGTAGTGATGGACCAAGCGGGCCCACAGATGGAAAACATCGATATCGCTGATAACCACTTAAGTGGGTGCAAGAGGACAACCACCACCGCTTTGCATGTGTGCCAAACATATATATGTTGAATACCCAAAATGCACAACTTTCATGTGCCACATGCCTCAAAAACCATAAACCATGCACCCACACAGAGCGAGGTTCATGAAGCGTACTACATATGATGGTCCCCCTCCCCCTCTTCACCGCATACTATATGCCCCTACTGTAATATGTACAACCCAAAACAATCCTCATCGACGGTGAAATTAATTAACCTCTCCCGATGTAGGTCAAAGTGATGCATGCATGCATCGACGATGGCCTCGTGGGCCCACAGATGGAAGCGTCACACATGAGTGTCCTAGCTAGGATAACCACCGCGTGCATGCATGTGGCCCAATGAGGTGTTGTGTGATATTTGAATAGCCAATTTCACAATTTTGATGTGGCACGTGCCTAGGAAACAAAAAAGCCTCGACACTGAGTGAGGTGTACTTGTTCACGGACGCGTATGTATAGTATATATGATAGTCCCCTCCCAACTCTTCGACGCGTACTATATACAACAATAACACAAACAAAAAAGATTCTACGTTGCTGGTCAAATTAACCTCACTGCCGGTTGTTCGTCAAAGTGATGGATGACGACCTCACGAGCCCAAATAAAGCATCACACGCGAGTATTGAGTGTCGTGTAGGACAACCATCGAATGCATGTGGCCAAAACATGTATGTATGAAAGGCTTGTGTAATGTTTTAAATAACGATTTCACGACTCTGATGTGGCACCAGCCTGCCTAACAAAACGGCCAACCCACACGGTGTCTCACAACTCGTAGTGTACTGCGAGCCACCCGCCACCCCCAGACGCACACACCCACACACACCACGAATCCACCGCAACTACGATGCATGTTAAATTAATTATCCCGCGGTGAACATACGTTACCAAAGGAGGGATGTTTTAATTTCGAAAAAAAACACAAAGATCATTAAGACGTTTTAGTACATTAATTGATTGATTTTCTACGAGTATAATGTGCAAAAATCAAATTTGAGCTACATGCACATGTGACAGTGCACCTAAATGGATTGCAAAAACACATGTGTCTCACTGGGTGCATGTTTACTCCCCGTGCAACAAATTTCAAACATTGAGAATCTTGATTTATAAATTCTAGTACATCCAAAACTTATTTGAAGTTCATGATACTTATCGTGTTGTCATATGGACACCAATACAAAGTGGCATTGTACTTTCTTTGTCAAATTTGAGACCAGTTTTGATGTAATCTTTATCTAATTACAAATGCGAGATTATGAATAATTGGGAACCAATATCCCAAACAGATTATATATTCGAACCTTGAGTGTTAGACCAACAATGGATACGTGCCATGCTTCGGTTAAGCAATAAAGCGGCAGCATTAATCATCCAAATAGAAAAACAATGTACGTGCCGCCGCGCGACCCGTGTGCCGTGCGAGCAAGTGTGAGTTGACAGGACGCATGCGAGCAGTCCGCCGCGCAGGCAGACGGGAAGGCGTGCTAGCTGTGCATTGTCATCTTGAGGCGTGTGAGTAGCTGTGTCAAACTTTCGTAGGCATGCCAGCAGTCCGGTGCGCAGGCTCACCGGGAGGCGAGCCATCAGTTTTACCGCCGCCCGCCTCTCTCCCACAGCTCCCACTACTCCATATTAATGGTGCGCCCGAGCGGTCGCACCCCCATCCTCGCCACACACACACAATCCTCTCTCTCCGCTTGCATCCTCGACGCCGCTCTTAGTCCTCAAAGCCGTCAATGTATGAGGATGCCGCCAAAGCGCCCCATCGGAGGGAGTGGCGATGCTGGGGCTGCTAAAGCACCGGAGCACAGCGTGGAGATGGAGACAGAGGTTGCCGTCACCGCCGTCGAGTTATCGCTGCACCCTGACGTCTCGACGGCGTCGAGGTTCCACAGCCGGAGGCGGAGTTCCACACCGACTCTGGTGACGACCCCGACGACGACTCCGACGACCACTCCGGCGACGACTCCGATGACGACGGACAACTGGTTAGTCATCTATACCCATTTATGTGTCAAATAGATCATAGGGTTTCTTTGTTTACTCCTGCCGCCCCCTTTTTGGAATAGAAATCCTATGGTTATCTTCTCCCAATCCATGAAATCTGAGTAAGTTTCGTTAGATCCGTGTAGTGTATTAATTGTTTGAATGGTACAAGTGATAAGTGATTAGTTGTTTCATCTGTGCAAATGATTTCTTCTAGTAATCCGACTAGGGTTAGTGTTCGTGCTAATAATTCCTAGCCAGGACTTGACAATTGATTTTGAATGACCTACATATGTTTGTGCCATTATTTTCTTCAAGATTTGTTTGTACATAGACGATTGTGCTTAAAAATCGAACCATAATATCTGGATATGTATAAATAAATAGCCATAAATTCCTAATCCTACTTCATGGCTGTAATCATTGATTTGATGCCAAATTTATTATACTATTTGTATAGGTGTTGTCTGACAATGTGAACAACGAGGATGAAGATGTCCAGAGGAGGTACTAGAGGAAAATCATGAGGGATCTTTATGCAGGAATGCATAACAGGTGTATTAGGAGCTTCATCGATTCTGAGGCCAGATCTTCTGCCAAGCTGTCGGCACATAGGCTGAAGTAGGTCTGGGATCGAAGTGGAAGTCCTTCCTTCAGTGGAGGGGCTTGCGCGCTACTTTCATCTTCACCTTCCTTCCGGTAAGGCAAGAAGCGGGTTGTCATCTTGGCTGCCATCTCCGGAAGAAGTTCTCGGAGGCGGGTTAGTGCCTTGAGTGCAGCAGCCTCGACGGCGAGGGGTAGTGTTGCCATCTGGGGTCCCTCGAAGAACCAACTTGTGGGAGGATCGTTTGCCTTCACGATTACTTCCACATGGTACTCCACCTCAGTGTCGCTAACCCAATGCTCATGGTAGGTGAGGATGGGTGCTCGGTGGAACTGGCACTCCTGCAGGCTATCCTCGAGAAGCAAGGGGAACCCAGTGGTCAGGTGCTCTTCAGGTACAGCGGCCATCTACAAAGGTTGAATAGGAGAGGTTAATAAGCTGATGATATCACAAGTTTGGTAAGGTTTAGAAAAGAAGAGAGGTTCAGAAGGTTTATGAAAAGGGTCTCATCCTATCTAACGCCCATGCTAACAAAGGCTTCCTACAGTCAGGATGGCTCTGATACCAGCTCTGTGGGGACCCCGACTTAAGAGTCGAGATCACCGAATGCACGTATACAATGATCCCAGAGATCAATGCTCACTGAACACACAGAAGCTGAATAACAAGAGTCTTACATCCATACATACCGTCTTACACAAATTATGACCATTATGGCCAAGTCTTACATAGATAAAGCCTCATGGGCTGAATAGCAAATAAACTCGGATAGCGGAAGTCTTCGTAGATAAGTAGAACCCATGCCATCTGCCTTAATCCTACATGAATTCTGACTGGGAAAGCGTCCTAGTTCGCATGTTCGTCTCCACAGAATTCTTCTTCAAATTCCTGCTCCTCCATGCCTAGCCAATTAAATAACCAGTGGCAAGCCAATGAGTACTTTGAATGTACTCGCAAGCAACCCATGATTTGGTTCAAGGTAACAATGCAAGTTGTATAACAATAAGCAACCTAGCTACAAGCTAGCTAAGATATTCTACCATTTGTGAGACATGCATCAATGTACTTGGTAACCTCGAGGACAGGTTACAGATATCAACATAAATAAAGTTCAATTCATTGACAACGAATCAAGTCACCACCTTGACTCAACACACACACATACTTTCACCGAGATTGTAAAATTCTGGACATAGTTTAAGTAGCACCGCCCAGCTGTCCATGACCGTGGACACGGCTATTCGAATAGTTTTACACTCTGTAGAGGTTGCGCACTTTACCCACAAGATCCGGGAAGCTTTCGTGTCACCCACGATCCCGCAGTACCTTAAGTACTCGGGGGAAGCACCCGGTCATTACCTTTCCCTAGATGACACTAACATAGAGTCCACTCGTTGGTGCACGGCCCTCGTGTACAAATGATAGATTATGGGACTTGCCCTTTTTACAATGTCACGCATACACGAAGGGACCAACGGTGTGTCTGGTGCCCTGTAAAAATAGTCATGGTCGCCTATCCAAGCACAACCCCGTCCCGGGAGTGACCTGAAGTCTCCCCCGTCACTAGTGAAGTGGGCAGCATGCTAGTATCAGCCTAAGTAATCAATAATGCCCCGTCCCATATGGGGTAGAGTGGTTGCACATGTTTGGTTGGGATGGTAATCACACATAAATATAATCCATCATTTTACCCACACACGAGAACTTTCTTTGGTACACCACTTCTTTCTCAAGTGGTGACCTTAACTTAACATAACCCTCGGGCATTAGGGGCACCCGATGGGGTTCTCGAAAGGACGTAACCACGAAGGGTTCATGGTTCATATGCAACATTATGCATCACAACTAATCTTTTGTCATTGCATCTAAGCACATGGCAAAGATCATGAGTAGGGGTATGCATCATGTGGTGGCTCTCAACAAGTTTACCACCATCACTCTTTATCATCATGCAATCAGAAATAAAAGGGTTCCAAGGAACAAAAGGGGTATCATGGTCAAAGGGTTGCTTCCCTGGATTGGCTTGGTCTTCAAGGTCTTCAAATCCTTCCCCTCCTTCTTCAGCAACTTCGTCAAACACAGTATCTAATCGTCGCAATAAATAATGGGAAAATAAGACAATAATAAATACAGAAAAATCAAAGTGCTCAGAAAAATTTCAACCTATTTTTATAAAATACTAGAGGGAACACTAAGATGGCAAAAAATCTTAGTTTGGAATTTGGAGTAATAGAATGGGGTACATGGATTTTTGAACAGGGGTTTTAGTGTTCAAATTTAGATTTAATTTTGAACAGTACAGAAAAGGTTCATGAATATGTGTTAAAGTTATATCATTAAATAGGTTGGAATTTTACAAGATTTTAGGAACTGAAATTATTTAATTTGGACTAATATTTAATCCAGAGGAATTTTTATAAAACATACAGAAAAAAGAAAAAGAAAAGTGGCACTGTGCCACTGGGCCAGAACAGCTGCAGTGCAGCAGGCCCAGCCAGAGAGGCGGCCCAGCGCATTGGTGCCTGCGCGTGCACTAGGTTTTAAACCTGATGGGCGGGGCCCAGGCATCAGCGAGAGGAGAGAGAGATGAGGGAGAGGAGAGACTGACAGGCGGGTCCCGCCTGTCATCCCTAACCCTCTGGCGGAGGCCGGCGAGCTCACTAGCGGCGATGCAGGGCACGGAGAGGGCGTGCGAGGGCACGACTAGACTCAGCGTCGAGTCGCCGTTCGGGTGGAGGTGGCTACAGTCACCGGAGTGGCCTGGTTCGCCGTCGGCGAGGTCACAAAGCGGAGGTGCTTCGGGCGTCGGTGGTTCTGGCCGTTTCCGGCTGCAAAAGAAGCGGGGAAAAGAGGGGAAACGATCAGTGGGTTGCTGCGGTTCCAGATCGAGTGAGAGGAGCGGCGGGGAGGGTCTGTACCCTGAGGTCGACGGCGACCCGAGGCGGCGGAGCTCAAGCTCGATCTCGAACTCGGGCCCGTCTGGAGAGGAGTGAGTGGCGTAGGGGGGTAATTTAGGGAGTGAGAGGGCGAGTGGTGAGGAGAGGGAGGCGCGGGGGTGTCCTTTTATAGGCGAACAGCGGGGTGCCGTGGACCCGTGCGCCAGCGAGCTTCTGCTCGTTGCCACAGGGCTCGGGAGGGGCTGGAGCCGTGTCTGTGGCGTTGCTGGATGCGGTCCAGAGCCGGGGAAGAGAAGAGAGAGAGCAGGGGGAGGCCAAGGCATCGCACGTGTGATGTAGCTCATTGGAGCTCTCGGGCGGCCGTCGCGCGTGCGAGCTGGGGCGAGTGGAGGGAGAAGGAGAAGGGGGGCGACCGGCTGCCGTGTCATGGACGTCGAGGCGGCCTCGGGAGACACCATCCCGACGCCCTAGGTGGTCGGGCGCCTCGGGCAGGTCACGGCTACATTGCGGGAGCGCACTATAGCGCGCTCCGAAGCGCCCATATGGCCGGCATGGCCGTGTCCCACGCGCTCTGGGCGCGGCCACCATGTCCATTGGCTCTAAGGGTAAGTAAATAATGCGGGAGGGGCATTGGATGCCAGGGAAAGCTTCTAGAAGAAGAGTGGGCTGAGAGAGAAAGGTGAAAATTGTTGTCCAGAATGTAAAATGGGGTTTTACCCCCTCTCAATCATTGAGCTGAGGCCAGGGAAGGGTTACTGGAGGTACAAGGGGACTTGGGGAAGCTGTGGTAAAAAGCCTAGCTCAAGGAGAACAAGGAAAGAGGTGAAAGTGGTAATTTTGGAAAATCACCAGAAGGTGTTTGATGTGGTTTTGAGCAATCAAATGATTTCCACTAGACATGAGACTTAACAGGATCAAATGGTATATAGAAATAGGGTGTTCCACCAAGTTAGGGCTCATTTGAAGAAACTTGCCAATGTAACTTTGGTGAACCCTAGAAATCAACAGAAATGGATTTACCAAGTTTAAGTTAAGCAAATCATCCCTCCTGGATGCACCACTTGATGTAGTGTCATCATTTGGGGTTGTGATCATGCCCACAAAGTTTGAGGTCACAAGTAAAAAGTTGTAAAGTTGTTCAAATTTGAATCTGAACAAAAATGGTTTTGGGGTACTATGATCAAGTTACCCTTCTCCAAAACTTGTTCTGTTTAGTCTATATGCATTATTAGACCATTCTAGCATGTGTACCAAGTTTGAGAGCATTTGGACAAGTTTGGCAATGTAAAGTTGCTCAAACTTCAAAATGGACAGAATGGTTTTGAGGGGTTTTGATGAGGTTTTCTTACTTCCCAAGTCATGGGGCTTGGCAAGATCATCAAATATGTCATATATGACATGATATAATTTCCCTGGATTTTGTAGAGAATATTTCCTTTGTAAATATTTCAAAAGCTTGAAATATCCAGAAAGGGTTTGTAAGGGATTTGTCCAATATTTTGAACATGACCAAGTGTTGAAACTCTTATATATGGACAATATATGTCCTAAGAGTCTCCCTAAATTTTGGCAAATATTTTTGAAATAGTTAAATAACTTTTCCCTATTAAAGACCATTTCTGGCCTTAAGAAAAGCTTTGTAAATAAAATAGGAAAATAACTTTTTGAAATTATATTTTTGTGGTTTATGGGAGTCCTATATCTACTAGGTTTCAAATATACTCTTTGAAATATTTTTCTCACCCTAAATCAAGCACTTGCAGTGCAAACCTCAATTCAGGGGTTTTCGGAAAACTAATTTTTGAAAATACTTTTTGGGCAAATTATTTTTGTAAGAAAATACTATACTATTATATACACTTGGTATGATCATTGGGCAGAAGTTTGGGGTAAGGAGATGAAATATATGAGAGGGAGAAGTTGACTTTAAAGAGCACTTGAAAATCACGCAGAAAACTTAATTCCAAATAAAAGCCAAATGATGCCAAAAAAAATTGTTGGTCCAAATTTTCATGCTTTATTAATGCAAATGACATGTTACAAAATACAGAGTGTGACAGACCTACCCCCCTTACAAGAATCTCGTCCCCGAGACTCCTAAACTAGGATTTAGAAGAGATAGGGATACTCGGATCTAAGATAGTCTTCAAGCTCCCAAGTTGCTTCTGCTTCAGTGTGGTTGCTCCACTGGACCTTGAAGTACTTGATGGTGCGGCTTCGCGTCCGTCGCTCTGTTTCATCCAGAATGCGAATGGGCTTCTCGCGGTAGGTCAAATCAGGCTGAAGATCAATGGCTTGGTGATCGACATCCTTGTAGAGATCAGGCTTGTCCGGAACTTGGAGACACTTCCGGAGTTGTGACACATGGAAAACGTTGTGCACATCGGATAGCTCACGTGGTAGTTCCAACAGGTAAGCCACTTCTCCTCATCGTGTAAGTATCTCAAAGAGACCAATGAACCTTGGTGCAAGCTTGCCTTTAACGTGGAAATGCTTGGTTCCCTTCAGAGGAGTTACTCGCAGGTACACATGGTCTCCAACACGGAAACTCATATCTCGGCGACGAGTGTCAGCATAGCTCTTCTGCCTTGATTTGGCGGCCTTCAAGCGTTCTCTGACTAGTTGGACTTGCTCTTCTGCTTCGCGGAGAATGTCTGGTCCAAAGACTAGCGCTTCTCCAGTCTCTGACCAATTGAGGGGTGTGCGACACTTGCGTCCGTACAACACCTCAAATGGTGCCATTTGAAGGCTCGACTGATAACTGTTGTTATAGGAGAACTCGGCAAAAGGGAGGCAACCTTCCCACTTGGCTCCATATGCCAAGACACAGGCTCGGAGCATGTCTTCGAGTATCTGATTTACTCGCTCTGTCTGACCTCCGGTCTGCGGGTGGAAAGCCGTGCTGAAAGACAACTTGGTTCCCAAGGCTTCTTGGAACTTCTTCCAGAACCTTGAGGTAAACTGGGTTCCTCGATCTGACACAATCTCCTTAGGAACACCATGAAGGCTTACGATTCTGTCGATGTAGAGAGTTGCGAGCTAGTTGCCATCATATGTAGTCTTGACAG
This sequence comes from Secale cereale, assembly GCA_902687465.1. Taxonomy (NCBI): domain Eukaryota; kingdom Viridiplantae; phylum Streptophyta; class Magnoliopsida; order Poales; family Poaceae; genus Secale; species Secale cereale. Next base: position 434,697,550 of record LR738709.1, read on the forward strand.
GAATGAAATGGGCTACCTTGGTCGAATGGTCCACTATGAACCAGATGGAGTCATGTCCTTTATTCGACCTTGGTAATCCAGTGATGAAGTCCATTCCGACTTTACCCCACTTCCACTCAGGAACCTTGAGTGGTTGGAACAATCCAGCGGGTCGCTGATATTCAGCCTTGACCCTTTGGCACACATCACACTTTGCAACATAGGTTGCAATCTCTCTTTTCATCTCGTGCCACCAGAATCTTTCCTTCAAGTCTTGATACATCTTGGTCCCTCCAGGGTGGATGGAATACGGAGTGTCATGGGCTTCTTGCAGGATCAGCTTCTTCAGCTCCATCTTGTTTGGTATGCAGATGCGGCCTTTGTACCAAACAATCCCGTGCTCGTCCTCGGAGAATCCTGGGGCTTTTCCTAGCTTCATCTTCTTCTTGATGCCTTCAATGCTTGCGTGCCCACCTTGTGCTTTCTTGACTTCGTCCATCAGGGTTGGTTTGACTTCCAGATGGTCTAGAAATCCATGGGTGACCAATTCCAAACTGAATTGTTCTAGCTCTTCAAACCGGGCTGGCTGCCTGCTTTGAATTATGGCATTCGTGGAGCAAGCTTTTTTGCTTAAGGCATCGGCTACCACGTTAGCCTTCCCGGGGTGATATTGAACACTGAGGTCATAATACTTGATTAGTTCCAACCATCTTCGTTTCCTCATGTTCAATTCCTTCTGGGTGAAAATATACTTCAGACTTTTGTGGTATGTGTATATCTCACACCGTTTCCCTAGGAGATAATGCCGCCAGGTCTTCAAGGCATGAACCACTGCTGCTAACTCAAGATTGTGAGTAGCGTAGTTCTCTTCATGAGGTCGTAGCTGCCTTGAGAGGTAAGCTATGACTCATCCTTCTTGCATCAGAATGCTTCCCAATCCGGTTCGAGAGGCATCACAATATATCACGAAATCCTTGTGAATATCAGGTGTGGCCAGAACTGGGGCGGTGGTCAATCTCTTCTTGAGCTCTTGGAAGCTTTCTTCGCATTTTGGCATCCATTCGAACTTCTTGTCCTTCTTCAGGAGTTGAGTCATTGGCCGGGCAATGCTAGAGAATCCTTCCACGAATTTGTGGTAATAGCCCGCAAGTCCGAGGAAGCTTCTGACTTCCTTAACGGTCGTTGGGGATTGCCATTGGGTCACAGCTTCGATCTTCGCGGGGTCAACCAACAATCCTTCTTCGGTCAAGATATGACCTAAGAACTCAACTTTATGCAGCCAAAACTCACATTTGCTGAATTTGGCGTATAGTTGGTGCTCTCGAAGCTTGTCTAGGACCATCCTCAAATGTTGCTCGTGCTCTTCCTCCGTCTTCGAGAAGACAAGAATGTCATCAATGAAGACGACAACAAACTTGTCCAAATATTCCATGAAGACTTTATTCATGAGATACATGAAGTAAGTTGGGGCATTGGTTAATCCAAAGGACATGATCGTGCACTCGTACAGGCCATATCTTGTTACGAATGCCGTCTTCGGAATATCTTGAGGTCTGATCTTCAGTTGGTAGTACCCAGATCTGAGGTCGATCTTGGAGAACACCTTGGCTCCGCTGAGTTGATCAAACAGGTCTTCAATCTTGGGAAGTGGATACTTATTCTTGATTGTAACCTCACTGAGGGAACGGTAGTGAATGCATAAGCGGATGGTACCGTCCCTTTTTGCCACAAACAGAATAGGTGATCCCCAAGGGGAGGCACTTGGGCGGATAAATCTCTTCCTCAGCTGCTCTTCCAGTTGCTTCTTCAACTCGGCTAATTCTTCCGCCCCCATTCTATAAGGCTTCTTATAGATGGGTCCTGTCCCGGGCATGAGCTCAATGATGAACTCAATGTCACGGTCAGGGGGCATTCCCGGTAGCTCATCCGGATAGACATCGGGATACTCGCATACTACCGGCACTTGCTCCAGTCCAACTTCAGACAAACAGTTGACTTGAGTGGTTTGAGCAGAACAGGAGTTGGAAGCAAACTTAACCTCGACTCCTTGGTCATTGGTCACAGTGACGGTCCGATTGGCACAGTCTAATAAGCCTTGGTGCTTACTGAGCCAATTCATGCCTAGGATCACATCCAAGCCTTGTGATCTCAGGATGATAAGGTCTGCTAGGAAATCTACCCCGTTAATGATGATACTGACTCCCTTACAGCCTATCGTGGCTCTCATCTCTGCTTCGGGGGTTTGTACAACCACGGGGTTATTCAGGGGTGTAGGGGTCATGCCACTTTTTAATACAAATCTTTGAGTGACAAATGAATGCGTGGCTCCAGAATCAAACAAGACAGTTGCAGGTGCTGAGTTGACAAGGAACGTACCCAGCATGATGTCCGGGTCTTCCTGAGCTTCTTCAGCAGTGACGTGATTCACACGCCCCTTCCCATGGTTGGGCGGGTTGCGAGGAGCTTGGTTCCTTGGTGGCATCCCGTGGCCTTGTCCTGGGTTCTGCGCATTGGGGCGCGGGGCATCTGGCTTCTTGTTGGGGCACACCCTTGAGATGTGTCCTGACTGACCACATCCAAAGCAAGTGACTTGGTTTGGGTTGTTGATCTTGTTGCCACCACTGTTATTGGGGTTGAATGCTGGCCTTGGTTTGGCATACTGCGGAGGCTGATAGTTGGTGCGAGGTGCAGGAGCTCTTGGCTGCTGATAGGTTGGCTTGACTGGGGCTGGCTGCCACGGGCGAGGCTTCTGGTTGCTGGAACTTCCCTTGCTGATCATCTTGCGCTTGTGAGTGTCTTCCAGAGCATGCCGCTTGTCTTCAAACATGAGTGCTTTGTTCACCAGGTCAGGAAAGGTTGGACAGTCACACACGACAAGCGAGTACTGCAGAGTCTGATTGAGGCCTTCCATGAAGTGCTCCCTTTTTGCAGCATCAGTGCTGACATCTTCAGGGGCATACCTTGACAGAACACTGAACTTCTCCATGTACTCCTTGACAGTGCCACTTCCTTGCTTCAGGGCTCGAACCTCACGCTTTTTGATAGCCATGATTCCGGAAGGAATATGGGCCTTGCGGAATTCTGCCTTGAAGTTGTTCCAAGTGATGTCTTGCCCAGCATGCATGACCTTGAATCCATCCCACCAAGCTCTAGCAGTCCCCCCGAGGCAGTGGGCAGCATAAGCCACCTTTTTGCGGTCTTCGGTGCATTCGAGTAGTTCCAGCAAGTCCTCAATGGTGCGGACCCAGTCGTCTGCATCAAGGGGTTCAGCAGTCTCGATGAAGGTGGGCGGTGCATGCTTCCTGAACTCTGCCAACATGGAACGTCCATTGCCGTTCCCCGCCGGCTGGCGGTTGTTGGTGACAGCTTGAGCAATCATATGGAGGGCTGCGGTGTTGGCTTGGCGTTCCTCTCGTAAGGCTTGGAGAAGCTGAGCCATGTCCATGTTCGGGGGAGGTGGTTGTGGAGGTTGGTCGTGGGTTTGGTCTTGGCCGGCCTCCGCTTGGGCGGATGCTCCGGCTTCGGGCTGCTGGGTAGAGGTACCAGTACAAGTAACAACAAGCATCCTGTTGGAGCGGTAAAGGTCTCATGATTTGGAATGAAGAGGGAAAGCAATAAAGATGGGTGCCTAGTAAGGGGGTGGGTGTGACACTAATTATTTTCATGCAACGGCCAAAAGGGCCAAACACATTCATTAAAATCCAAATGGGTGATGCAGTCGCTTACACATTCCCGAAGGGAAGATACGACGTGCATCCAAACACAACAAAAGCAAACACTAGATGGCCTCATATGGACCATACAAGGACTCGACTTCGCATAGGGGTTACACGACCTATCCTACCATAGAGGTCACGAGCTGGCATATCCGAGTTGCGAATAATACCTAAGCGGCGGAATGCTCAGTCGCGTATTCTGGCTCTTCTGGGTCTTCCTCCTTGTCTTCATCTGTCTGGGCCCCCCTATCACTTGAGGGTGTGGGGGAGTGGAGGAGTTGGATACGGCGGTGTTTTGTCGGTGGTGCAGGGAAAAGCTTGCGATATTCCCTTGCCGTCATACGGCGTCGCTGGGGTGGCTCTTCATCCTTGGAAGATACATCTCCTGAGGGCCTTCCGCCTCAATCTGCGATAGCGGGTTGCCCAGGAGGCGCACCGTCCTTCTTGATCCTATATGTCTTCTCTTGTGCTCGACGAAGAAGTGCCTTGGTCTTGTGGAGTTCTTCTCGGAGCTTCATCGATTCCGAGGCTAGATCTTGTGCCAAGCTATCGGCACATAGGCTGAAGTAGGTCTGGAATCGAAGTGGAAGTCCTTCCTTTAGTGGAGGAGCTTGCGCTCTACTTTCATCTTCACCTTCCTTCCGGTAAGGCAAGAAGCGGGTTGTCATCTTGGCTGCCATCACCGGAAGAAGTTCTCGGAGGCGGGTTAGTGCCTTGAGTGCAGCAGCCTCGCCGGCGAGGGGTAGTGTTGCCATATGGGGTCCCTCGAAGAACCAACTTGTGGGAGAGGATCGTTTGCCTTCATGATTACTTCCACATGGCACTCCACCTCAGTGTCGCTAACCCAATGCTCATGGTAGGTGAGGATGGGTGCTCGGTGGAACTGGCACTCCTGGAGGCTATCCTCGAGAAGCAAGGGGAACCCAGTGGTCAGGTGCTCTTCAGGTACAGCGGCCATCTACAAAGGTTGAATAGGAGAGGTTAATAAGCTGATGATATCTCAGGTTTGGTAAGGTTTAGAAAAGAAGAGAGGTTCAGAAGGTTTATGAAAAGGGTCTCATCCTATCTAACGTCCATGCTAACTAAGGCTTCCTACAGTCAGGATGGCTCTGATACCAGCTCTGTGGGGACTCCGACTTAAGAGTCGAGATCACCGAATGCACGTGTACAGTGATCCCAGAGATCAATGCTCACTGAACACACAGAAGCTGAATAACAAGAGTCTTACATCCATACATACCGTCTTACACAAATTATGACCATTATGGCCAAGTCTTACATAGACAAAGCCTCATGGGCTGAATAGCAAATAAACTCGGATAGTGGAAGTCTTCGTAGATAAGTAGAACCCATGCCATCTGCCTTAACCCTACATGCATTCTGATTGGGAAAGCGTCCTAGTTCGCATGTTCGTCTCCATAGAATTCTTCTTCAAATTCCTGCTCCTCCATGCCTGGCCAATTAAATAACCAGTGGCAAGCCAATGAGTACTTTGAATGTACTCGCAAGCAACCCATGATTTGGTTCAAGGTAACAATGCAAGTTGTATAACAATAAGCAACCTAGCTACAAGCTAGCTAAGATATTCTACCATTTGTGAGACATGCATCAATGTACTTGGGTAACCTCGAGGACAGGTTACGGATATCAACATAAATAAAGTTCAATTCATTGACAACGAATCAAGTCACCACCTTGACTCAACACACACACATACTTTCACCGAGATTGTAAAATTCTGGACATAGTTTAAGTAGCACCTCCCAACTGTCCATGACTGTGGACACGGCTATTCGAATAGTTTTACACTCTGCAGAGGTTGCGCACTATACCCACAAGATCCGGGAAGCTTTCGTGTCACCCACGATCCCGCAGTACCTCAAGTACTCGGGGGAAGCACCCGGTCATTACCTTTCCCTAGACGACACTAACATAGGGTCCACTCGTTGGTGCACGGCCCTCGTGTACAAACGATAGATTATGGGACTTTCCCTTTTTACAATGTCACGCATACACGAAGGGACCAATGGTGTGTCCGGTGCCCTGTAAAAACAGTCATGGTCGCCTATCCAAGCACGACCCTGTCCCGGGAGTGACCTCAAGTCTCCCCCGTCACTAGTGATGTGGGCACCACGCTAGTATCAGCCTAAGTAATCAATAATGCCCCATCCCATAAGGGGTAGAGTTGTTGAACATGTTTGGTTGGGACAGTAATCACACATAAATCTAATCCATCATTTTACCCACACACGAGAACTTTCTTTGGTACACCACTTCTTCCTCAAGTGGTGACCTTAACTTAACATCACCCTCGGGCATTAGGGGCACCAGATGGGGTTTTCGAAAGAACGTAACCACGAAGGGTTCATGGTTCATATGCAACATTATGCATCACAACTAATCTTTTGTCATTGCATCTAAGCACATGGCAAATATCATGAGTTGGGGTATGCATCATGTGGTGGCTCTCAACAAGTTTACCACCGTCACTCTTTATCATCATGCAATCGGAAATAAAAGTGTTCCGAGGAACAAAAGGGGTATCATGGTCAAAGGGCTGCTTGCCTAGATTGGCTTGGTCTTCAAGGTCTTCAAATCCATCCCTTCCTTCTTCTTCAGCAACTTCGTCAAACACGGTATCTAATCGTCGCAATAAATAACGGGAAAATAAGACAATAATAAATACAGAAAAATCAAAGTGCTCAAAAAAATGTCAACCTATTTTTATAAAATACTAGAGGGAACACTAAGATGGCAAAAATTCTTAGTTTCGAATTTGGAGTGACAGATGGGGTACATGAATTTTTGAACATGGGTTTTAGTGTTCAAATTTAGATTTAAATTTGAACAGTACACAAAAGGTTCATGAATATGTGTGGAAGTTATATAATTATATAGGTTGGAATTTCACAAGATTTTAGGAACTGGAATGATTTTATTTGGATTAATATTTAATCGAGAGGAATTTTTATGAAACAGACAGAAAAAGAAAAAGAAAAGTGGCACTGTGCCACTGGGCCAGAACAGCTGCAGTGCAGGAGGCCCAGCCAGAGAGGCCGCCCAGAGCACTGGTGCCTGCGCGCGCGCTATGTTTTAAACCTGGCGGGCGGGGCCTAGGTGTCAGCGAGAGGAGAGAGGGACGAGGAAGAGGAGAGACGGACAGGCGGGGCCCGCCTGTCATCCCTAACCCTCCGGCAGAGGGCCGGCGAGCTCACCGGCGGCGATGCAGGGCACGACGATCGCGGTCGAGGGCATGGCTAGACTCACTATCGAGTCGCCGTTCGTTTGGAGGTGGTTGCCGTCACCAGAGTGGCCTGGTTCGCCGGCAGCGAGGTCACATGGCAGAGGTGCTTCGGGCGTCGGTGGTTCTGGCCGTTTCCGGCTGCAAAAGAAGCGAGGAAAAGAGGGGAAACGATCAGTGGGTTGCTGCTGTTCCAGATCGATTGAGAGGAGCGGCGGGGAGGGTCTGTACCCTGAGGTCGACAGTAACCTGAGGCGGTGGAGCACGAGCTCGATCTCGAGCTCGGGCCCGTCTGGAGAGGAGTAAGTGGCGTAGGGGGTAATTTAGGGAGTGAGAGCGCGAGTGGTGAGGAGATGGAGGCGCGGGGGTGTCCTTTTATAGGCGAACGGCGGGGTGCCGTGGATCCGTGCGCCGGCGAGCTTCTGCTCGTTGCCACAGGCCTCGGGAGGGGCTGGAGCCGTGTCTGTGGCGTTGCTGGATGCGGTCCAAAGCCGGGGAAGAGAAGAGAGAGAGAGAGAGCAGGGGGAGGCCAAGGCATCGCGCGTGTGACGCAGCTCATTGGAGCTCTCGGGAGGCCGTCGCGCGTGCGAGCTGGGGCGAGTGTAGGGAGATGGAGGAGGGGGCCGATCGACTGCCGTGTCGTGGACGTCGAGGCGTCCTCGGAAGACACCATCCCGACGCCCTAGGTGGTCGGGCGCCTCGGGCAGGTCATGGCTACAATGCGGGAGCGCACTGTAGCATGCTCCAGAGCGCCCATATGGCCGGCATGGCCGTGTCCCACGCGCTCTGGGCGCGGCCACCATGTCCATTGGCTCTAGGGGTAAGTAAATAATGCGGGAGGGGCATTGGATGCCAGGGAAAGCTTCTAGAAGAAGAGAGGGTTGAGAGAGAAAGGTGAAAATTGATGTCCAGAATGTAAAATGGGGTTTTACTCCTTATCAATCATTGAGCTGAGGCCAGGGAAGAGTTATTAGAGGTGCAAGGGGACTTGGGGAAGCTATGGTAAGAAGCCTAGCTCAAGGAGAACAAGGAAAGAGGTGAAAGTGGTAATTTTGGAAAATCACCAGAAGGTGTTTGATGTGGTTTTGAGCAATCAAATGATTTCCACTAGACATGAGACTTAACAGCATCAAATGGTATATAGAAATAGGGTGTTCCACCAAGTTTGGGCTCATTTGAAGAAACTTGCCAATGTAACTTTGGTGAACCCTAGAAATCAACAGAAATGGATTTATCAAGTTTAACTTAAGCAAATCATCCCTCCTTGATGCACCACTTGATGTAGTGTCACTATTTGGTGTTGTGATCATGCCCACAAAGTTTGAGGTCACAAGTAAAAAGTTAGTAATGTAAAGTTGTTCAAATTTGAATCTGAACAGAAATGGTTTTGGGGTACTCTAATCAAGTTACCCTACTCCAAAACTTGTGCCATTTTGTCTATATGCATTATTAGACCATTCTAGCATGTGTACCAAGTTTGAGAGCATTTGGACAAGTTTGGCAATGTAAAGTTGCTCAAACTTAAAAAATGGACAGAATGGTTTTGAGGGGTTTTGATGAAGTTTTCTTGCTTCCCAAGTCATGGGGCTTGGCAAGATCATCAAATATGTCATATATGACATGATAGAATTTCCCTGGATTTTTTAGAGAATATTTCCTTTGTAAATATTTCAAAAGCTTGAAATATCCAGAAAGGGTTTCTAAGGGATTTGTCCAATATTTTGAACATGACCAAGTGTTGAAACTCTTATATATGGACAATATATGTCCTAAGAGTCTCCCTGAATTTTGTCAAATATTTTTGAAATAGTTAATTAATTTTTCCCTATTAAAGACCATTTCTGGCCTTAAGAAAAGCTTTTTAAATAAAATAGGAAAATAACTTTTTAAAATTATATTTTTGTGGTTTATGGGAGTCCTATATCTACTAGGTTTCAAATATACTCTTTGAAATATTTTTCTCACCCTAAATCAAGCACTTGAAGTGCAAACCTCAATTCAGGGGTTTTTGGAAAACTAATTTTTGAAAATACTTTTTAACCAAATTATTTTTGTAAGAAAATACTATACTCTTATATACACTTGGTATGATCATTGGGCAGAAGTTTGGGGTAAGGATATGAAATATATGAGAGGGAGTAGTTGACTTTAAAGAGCACTTGAAAATCACAGAGAAAACTTAATTCCAAATAAAAGCCAAATGATGCCAAAAAAAATTGTTGGTCCAAATTTTCATGCTTTATTAATGCAAATGACATGTTACAAAATACAGGGTGTGACAAATGGATGATGTAGTATAGAAGCGGTAGGTATTTCCCTCAGTGATGAAACCAAGGTTATCGAACTAGTAGGAGAACCAAGCAACACAACGTAAACAACACCTACACACAAATAACAACACCTCGAAACCTGGCGTGTAAAAGCGGTTGTCAATCCCTTTTGGGTAACGAACATGAGATATATATAAATAATGATAGATTGGTTGTTAAATGAGATAAATTGCAGCAAGGTATTTTTGGGTTTTTCGTTTAGTAGATCTGAAAATAAAAACAAAGGCAAATACATCGCAAAGGCAAATATATGGAAAAGAAGACCCGGGGGCCATAGGTTTCACTAGTGGCTTCTCTCGAGAAAAATAGCAACGGTGGGAAAACAAATTACTGTTGGTCAATTGATAGAACATCAAATAATCATGACGATATCCAGGCGATGATCATTACATATGCATCACGTCCAAGATTAGTAGATCGACTCCTGCTTGCATCTACTACTATTACTCCACACATCGACCGCTATCCAGCATGCATCTAATGTATTAAGTTCATGGAAAAATGGAGTAATGCATTAAGAACAATGACATGATGTAGACAAGATCCATTTATCTATGGTGTTAGATATGGATCTCGTCGTTTTATCCTTAGTGACAATGATACATACGTGTCGGTTCCCCTTCTGTCATTGGGATCAAGCACCGTAAGATCGAACCCACTACCGGACACCTCTTACCATTGCAAGATAAAAAGATCAAGTTGGCCAAACAAAACCCAATATCGGAGAAGAAATAAGTGGCTATAAGAGATCATGCATATAAGAGATCAAAGAAACTCAAATAACTTTCATGGATATAAAAAGATAGATCTGATCATAAACTCAAAGTTCATCAGATCCCAACAAACACACTGCAATAAGAGTTACATCATATGGATCTCCAAGAGACCATTGTATTGAGAATCAAAAGAGAGAGAGGAAGCTATCTAGCTACTAACTACGGACCCGTAGGTCTACAAAGAACTACTGACGTATCATCAGAGAGGCGCCAATGGAAGTGGTGAACCCCTCCGTGATGGTGTCTAGATTTGATCTGGTGTTTCTGGACTCTGCGACGGCTGGATGAATATTTCGTCGACGCCTCTAGGGTTTCTGGAATATTTGGGTATTTATAGAGCAAATAGGCGGTCCGGGGGCACCCGAGGTGGGCACAACCCACCAGGGCGAGCCTGGGCCTCCTGCATGCCGTGGTGGGTTGTCCCCTCCTCGGGACTCCCCCTAGGTGCCACCAGGGCCCATAGTGTTCCTTTTGGCCCAAAAAATCTCCAAAAATTCTCGCGGTGTTTGGGCTCCGTTTGATTGATTTTCTGCGATGTAAAAAACGTGCAGAAAACAGTAGGTGACACTTGGCACTATGTCAATAGGTTAGTACCAAAAAATGATATAAAATGACTACAAAATGATTATAAAACATCCAAGATTGATAATAAAATAGCACGGAACAATAAAAAATTATAGATACGTTGGAGAGATATCAGCATCCCCAAGCTTAACTCCTTCTCGTCCTCGAGTAGGTAAGTGATGAAAACAGAATTTTTGATGTGGAGTGTTGTTTATCAAGTCATATCATATTCTTTTCTTTATAGCATGGACATTTGGACTTTTATATGATTCGAGGCAATAGTCTAGTTTTGGCATAATAATTTAGATACTCAAGCATATCAACAAGCAACCATGTCTTTCAAAATATCAATGCTAAAATAAGTTATCCCTAGTCAATTATGCTCAACCATTGACCCATTCACGAAACACACTCGCATATTAGTTACACCTAATGCTCAAGTACGATCATAGTGTTTCCTATTTGGTGCTTTATAAGAGAGGGTGGAGACTTAAATTCAAAATAAAAAATTGCATAAGTAAAAGAAAGGCCCTTCGCAGAGGGAAATAGGGATTCGTAGAGGTGCCAGATTTCAAAACAAAAATTGAGAGATATAAAATTTTGGGAGGTATACTTTTCCCACCAACAAGAACAACTTGAGGTTCCCAACACTTTCAATGCTAGATATATCATAGGTGGTTCCCAAACATAAAATAAAGTTTATTCTTTTTCCACGAAACTTTCACAAGCCATGGCTAGCCGAATCCATTGTTGCCTTCCATACCAACACTTTCCAAGGAATTTATTATTTGACAACATAAATTATTATTTTTTCATTTCGGGACTAGGCATCCCTAATACCTTTGCCTTACTCTCGTGCAATGACAAGTGAATAAACACTCATCATGAGAATAACACATCTAGCATGGAAAATATTGGCCACCCCTCACCGCCTCGCGAGCGGTACGGGCACACAAAAGGGAAATTTATTTTGAATATTAGAGATGGCACATACAAATTTGCTTAGAACGGCAAGAAAATACCACATATAGGTAGGTATGGTGAACTCATATGGAAAAAACGAGATAAAGGATTTTGGATGCACAAGTAGAGATCATACTTAGTGCAAAATGAAGGCTAGCAAAAGACTAGGAAGTGACCAACCATGAAACAAAAAATCTCGTAAGTGAACATCGAGCATAAATAACATCGAATAATGCACCACAAGTAGGATATAATTTCATTGCATAATTATTGAATTCCGTGCTTGCATAGGGAATAACAAACTTTAACACTAATATTCCTACTAGAGCATAATTACTCATCAACATGACTCACATATCATATCATCATGTCTCAAAACTATTACTAAGAATCAAGTTTATTTTGTCCAATGATCTTCATGAATTTTTTTTAGTTTATCCTTCTTGGATATCTATCACTTTGGGACTAATTTTCATGTGTTGCTTTTCATAAGCTCAAACAAATATAAGTGAAGATCATGAGCATAACAATTTTCTTTCTTCTCTCAAAATAATATAAGTGAAGCAAGAGAGAATTTCTTTAAAATTTACCAACTCTCAAATAAATCTAAGTGAAGCAAGAGAGTATTTCTTCAAAAATACTAAGCACACCGTGCTCAAAGAGATATAAGTGAAGCACTAGAGCAAGTCCTAGCTCATAAAAATTGAAGTGAAGCATAGAGAGCTATTCTAACAAGTCACGACATAATTTTGGCTCTCTCAAATAGGTGTGTATAGTAAGGATTGATGACTTAAAAAGAAAAAGAAAACAAGCAAAGACTCATATCATACAAGACGCTCCAAGGAAAACACATATCGTGTGACGAATAAAAATATAGTTTCAAGTGAAATACCGATAGTTGTTGGAAGAAAGCGGGGATGCCACTCAGGGGCATCCCCAAGATTAGGCTCTTCCATCCTTCGCTCATCCATCGTAAGATAACCCAAAATTTGAAAACTTCAATCACACAACACTTCAACAAAACCTTCGTGAGATCCGTTAGTGTAAGAAAGCAAACCACTACTATACGTGATGTGTCAAAACAATTCATATTTTGTTTTTGTATTATATCTACTGTATTCCAACTTTTCTATGGAAAAAACTCATCAAAGAAAACCATAGAGCCATCAAAATAAGCACACAACACAAGGAAAACAGAATATGTCAAAAACAGAACAGTCTGTAGTAATCTGGAAGTTTTGAAATACCGATAGTTGTTAGAAGAAAGAGGAAATGCCACTAGGGGGCATCCCCAAGATTAGGCTCTTCCATCCTTCCCTCATCCATCGTAAGATAACCCAGAACTTGAAAACTTCAATCACACAACACTTCAACAAAACCTTCGTGAGATCCGTTAGTGTAAGAAAGCAAACCACTACTATAAGTGATGTGTCAAACCAATTCATATTTTGTTTTTGTATTATATCTACTGTATTCCAACTTTTCAATGGCAAAAACTCATCAAAGAAAACCATAGAGCCATCAAAATAAGCACACAACACAAGGAAAACAGAATATGTCAAAAATAGAATAGTCTGTAGTAATCTGAAAGTTTTGAAAACTTCTGGACCTCTAAAAATCATGAAAAATATGTCTCCACATGGGGAATTTGTATATTGATCTTCTGCAAAAAGAATCAACTAAAAATCATTTTTCTGTTAAAAATGAGAATTTTTCTCGTGAGCGCAAAGTTTCTGTCTTGTTCAGCAAGATCAAACTACTATCACCCAAGAAGATCTTATCGGTTCTACTTGGCATAAACACTAACTAAAACAGAAAAAACACAATCATACCAGTAGCATAATTGTGTAAACACTCAAGAACAGAAAGCAAAAAGCAAAAATAAATTTTATTCATTGGGTTACCTCCCAACAAGCGCTATCGTTTTACACCCTTAGCTAGGCATAATTCAAGGATCTAAGTTTTGTCATCCTTGTCTTCAAGTTCCTCAACCACACAATTTTTCAAAGATTGGGCAATAAATCTTCAATAAAAACACTTCTAGGGATAATATCAAGGAATTTGTTTTTGTAAAGGGGGTCTTTTAGCACTTCAATGAAGTTGGGATGAATACTAATCATTTTAAGATCCCCCTTACTATTACTAGAAGCAGCCCCTTTGTTCTTACGTCTTTTTCTGGGAGTTTTTTCAATAGAATTAACGGAGGAAAATGCGGTGCCCAAGTTACTAATAATTTCTTCCAATTTATCAATCCTAGAAGGGCTTTCTTCAATTCTTTCATTAACTATGGGTTCCTTTTCTTTCAGCACTTTAAGAACATTGCCCGCTTTAGCCCCAAATTTATTAGTAAGCTCATGCATCTTTGTATATAAATTTTCAATATGTTCTTTAGTGAGCATCCCCTTTTCAATAGCATCTAACTTTTGCATAACATGCTCAAGAGTAAGAGTTGTGTCATTAACAATAATAGAAGGGGAAGCCATCAAACATCCCATAGAATTTAAAGCATCAAGAGGAGGACAACTTAAGAAATTTCCTCCGGTAATAGTATCAAGTACAAATCTAAACCAAGTAGTGATTTCCACATAAAAATTTCGAAGAAGAACAATAGTGGATTACTTATAAATAGATCTATTATTAGCATTGCAAATCCGTGATACATCTCAACCGTATCTACTTTTCCAAACACTTTTGCCCTTGTTTTTGACTCTAACTTGCATGATTTGAATGGAACTAACCCGGACTGACACTGTTTTCAATAGAACTGCCATGGTGTTATTTTTGTGCAGAAATAAAAGTTTTCGGAATGACCTGGAAATCCACGGAGACAAGTTTTCGAAACAATAAATAATACCGGCGGAAGAATCAGCATCAGGGGCCCCACACCCTGTCCACGAGGGTGGGAGCGCGCCCCCTGCCTCATGGGCCCCCCTAGAGCTCCACCGACCTCAACTCCAACTCTATATATTCACGTTCGGGGAGAAACAAATCAAGGAGAAGGACTCATCGCGTTTTACAATACGGAGCCGCCGCCAAGCCCTAATCTTTCTCGGGAGGGCTGATCTGAAGTCCGTTCGGGGCTCCGGAGAGGGGAATCCATCGTCGTCATCATCATCAACCATCCTCCATCACCAATTTCATGATGTTCACCGCCGTGCGTGAGTAATCTCAGCGTAGGCTTGCTAGACGGTGATGGGTTGGAAGAGATTTACCATGTAATCGAGTTAGTTTTGTTAGGGTTTGATCCCTAGTATCCATTATGTTCTAAGATTGATGTTGCTATGACTTTGCCATGCTTAATGCTTGTCACTAGGGCCCGAGGGCCATGATTTTAGATATGAACCTATTATGAGTTCTTGATCCTATCTTGCAAGTCAATAGTCACCTACTATGTGTTATGATCTGGCAACCTCGAAGTGACAATAATCGGGACCACTCCCGGTGATGACCGTAGTTTGAGGAGTTCATGTATTCACTAAGTGTTAATACTTTGGTCCGGTACTCTATTGAAAGGAGGCCTTAATATCCCTTAGTTTCCAATAGGACCCCACTGCCACAGGAGGGTAGGACAAAAGATGTCACACAAGTTTTTTTCCATAAGCATGTATGACTATATTCGGAATACATGCCTACATTACATTGATTAACTTGAGCTAGTTTTGTGTCACCCTATGTTATAACTGTTACATGAGGAATCCCATCCGACATAATTATCCATCACTGATCCATTGCGTACGAGCTTTTCACATATTGATCTTTGCTTAGTTACTTTTCGTTGCCATCGTTACAATTACTACAAAATTGCTACTGTTACTTCTGCCACTGTTACCGTACTTCCATACTACTTTGATACTAAATACTTTGTTGTAGATATTAAGTCTTCTAGGTGTGGCTGAATTGACAACTCAACTGCTAATACTTGAGAATATTCTTTGGCTCCCATTGTGTCGAATCAATAAATTTGGGTTGAATACTCTTCCCTCGAAAACTGTTGCGACCCCCTATACTTGTGGGTTATCAAGACTATTTTCTGGCGCCGTTGCCGGGAAGCATAGCTATATTCTTTGAGTCACTTGGGATTTATATCTATTGATCACTATGAATAACTTGAGAGATGAAAAAACCAAGATTTTTCCCTCAACTACAAGGGGAGGTAAGGAACTGCCATCTAGCTATGAACTTGATTCACCTTCTGTTATGAGTAAATTTGCAACACCTACACCTGCTATTGAATCTGATATGTCGCATGTTCTTGATGATGCCACTTCTGCTATGCACGATGCTTATGAAGAAACTACTTTTATGTTTGATAATACTGTGCCGCTAGGTGAATTTCTTGATGAACAACTTGCTAGGGCTAGAGAGAATGAAATTATTAAAATTGATAATATTGATGAAAGTGATGATGAAGATTCTCCCCCTAGATATGAATTGCCTGTTGTGCCTGAGGGTTATGTTATGGATGAAGAAACTGCTAGAGATCTTTTAGCTTGCAAAGATATATATGATCTTAAGAAACTGTTAGCTAAGCTGAAAGAGAAGTCTTTGAATGCTAGAATGAAATATGACCTTGCTTTTGCTACTTCACCTATCTGTATTTCCGATAAGGATTATGATTTCTCTGTCGATCCTAAGATAATCACTTTGGTTGAATCTGATCCTTTTTATGGCTATGAATCTCAAACTCTTGTAGCACATCTTACTAAATTAAATGATATAGCCACCCTATTCACTCATGAGGAAAAAATTCGTTACTACTATATCCTTAAGCTATTTCCGTTCTCACTAAAGGGTGATGCTAAACCATGGTTTAATTCTCTTCATCCTGGTTGTGTGCGTAGTCCCCAAGATATGATTTATTACTTCTCTGCTAAATATTTCCCCGCCCATAAGAAACAAGCTGCCTTAAGGGAAATATATAATTTTGTGCAAATTGAAGAAGAGAGTCTCCCACAAGCTTGGGGGAGGCTTCTCCAATTACTTAATGCTTTGCCTGATCATCCTCTCAAGAAAAATGAAATGCTTGATATCTTTTATAATGGACTAACCGATGCTTCCAGAGACCACCTGGATAGTTGTGCTGGTTGTGTTTTCAGGAAAAGAACCGTTGAGCAAGTTGAATTCCTATTGAACAATATGTTGATTAATGAAAATAATTGGACACTTCCTGAACTAACTCCTAAGCCAACTCCGAAGAAAAGGGGTATTCTATTTCTTAGTCCTGAAGATATGCAAGAGGCATATAAATTTATGAAAGAAAAGGGTATTAAAGCTGAAGATGTTAAGAATTTACCACCTATTGAAAAAATACATGGTCTTGATAACCCGACACAGGTAGTAAAGGTAAATTCTCTCTATAGATTTGATGAAGGTGATATTCCTCGTAATAAGTCTTCTAGCCAATGCTTAGATGAGTTTGGTAATTTTATTGTTAAACAAGAAAACTTCAATGCTTATGTTGGTAGACGATTGAAATGTAATGCTCATATGATTGAACACTTGAGTGAATATATTTCTAGAGTTTAGGGTGAACTTAAAATCATTAGTAAACATGCTTCTATGGTTACCACTCAGGTAGAACAAGTGCTTAAAGCACAAAATAATTTGCTCATTGAATTAAATAATAAGAAAAATGATAATGCAGTTAGAGTTATGACTAGAGGGGGTAAAATGACCCAGGAACCTTTGTATCCTAAGGGCCACCCTAAGAGAATTGAGCAAGATTCTCAGAGAACTAATGTTGATACACCTAGTCCTTCTAAGAAGAACAAAAAGAAAAATGACAGGACTTTGCATGCTTCTAGTGAACCTGTTGTTGACACACCTGAGAATCCCAATGATATTTCTATTTCTGATGCTGAAACACAATCTGGTAATGAACATGAAACTAGTGATAATGTTAATGATGATGTTCATGATGATGCTCAACCTAGCAATAACGATGATGTATAGATTGAACCTGTTGCTGATCTTGATAACCCACAATCAAAGAATCAACGTTATGATAAAAGAGACTTTGTTGCTACGAAGCACGGTACAGAAAGAGAACCATGGGTTCAGAAACCCATGACTTTTCCTCCTAAACCATCCAAGAAAAAGGATGATGAGGATTTTGAGCGCTTTGCTGAAATGGTTAGACCTATCTTTGTGTGTATGCGTTTGACTGATATGCTTAAAACGAATCCTTATGATAAGTATACGAAAGATATTGTTACAAATAAAAAAAAGATATCGGAAGTTGAAATTTCCACCATGCTTGCCAATTATACTTTGAAAGGTGGAATACCAAACAAACTAGGAGAACCAGGAGTACCAACTATACCATGCTCCGTTAAAATAAACTATGTTAAAACTGCTTTATGTGATCTTGGAGCCGATGCTAGTGTTATGCCTCTCTCTTTATATCGTAGACTTGATTTGAATAAGTTGACACCTACTGAAATAACTTTGCAAATGGCCGATAATGAACTGCTACACCTGTCGGTATTTGTGAGGATGTGCCTGTTGTGGTTGCAAATGTTATTATTTTAAAAGACTTTGTTATTCTTGATATTCCCGAGGGCTATAGTATGTCGATTATCCTTGGTAGACCCTTTTTGAATACTGCAGGGGCTGTTATTGATTGCAACAAAGGCAATGTCACTTTTCATGTTAATGGTAATGAGTATATGGTACACTTTCCGAGGAAACAATCTTATGTCCACAGTATCAATTCTATTGGAAACATTTCAACGATCACTATTGGAGGTTTTGAATTCCCTCTTTCCACTGCCAAGAAGAAATATGATACTCTTATTGTTGGGGCCATGCATATCCCCGTTGAGATAACCTAGTGTTATTTGAAATTTCTCTGGTTCCATGTTACTCGAAAAGAGTTTGCTAACAAGACTTGATCAACCTTGTTAATGGATTCCTTTTGATGAGCATGAGATGGATGAAGTTAGAAAGCACAACTCTCTATACGCTCTCTTTACTTTCTGTTATTTATATTAAATAAAGAAAAAATAACATTTCCTTTCTGTTTTCTGAATTATCCTTGTAATAAAAATACCCCGAAAACATAAGTTCTCCAAATGTCCTGAAAATGAAATATGATTTCTTGTAGAATATTTAAGAATATTTGGCACTGAGAACACACCAGGGGGGCACACCACCTTGCCACGAGGGTCCAGGGCGCCCCCACCGCCTGGGCCCCCCATGCCTCATGGACCCCACGTGGACCCCCTCCACTTATTCCAGCACCCACACACTTCGTCTTCCTCCAGAAAAAATCTTCCCACAGCTCAAACCCGAGTTCTAGCTCATCTTGCTGCCATTTTCGATCTCCTTGCTCAAAGCTTCATTCACAAAACTATTTTGGGGGATTGTTCTTCGGTATGTGACTCCTTCAATGGTCCAATTAGTTTTTGTTCTAGTGCTTTATTTATTGCAAATTTTTGCTGCTTAGGTGACCCTGTTCTTGAGCTTGCATGTCAAATTTATATGGTCCCAAGAAGTTCTAATGCATGATATAGTCTCTAGGCACTTGTGGGAGTAGTTGATATCAATCTTGTTGAGTTTGGTTCACTTTTATTTTGAGTCACTAAAAATTTCAGAAATTTTTCAGAGGAAGAAAATGTTGAGGAGATTGTTGAGAGGCTCTTCGTGCCGAAGCTCGGAGGATAAGCGGAATGAGGAGAATAAAAAGCCCAAATACAATCTTCCTCGCACTGCGGAGGTTCGGCCGTGCAGATGGCCTTGTGATGCGTTCTTAAGAGCCGCGGGAATTTATGAAGACTTTTATTACTTGGCTGAGAATGCAGGCCTCACCGTTTTCCTCCACGACCAGCGTGAACAATATCTCCTACTCACTAATATTTTCATGCAAATTTTTTATTTCCATGCTAAGAAAGCACCACCTTCAGTGGAGTTTCACTTATATGATGAGGTTAAGGAGATGTCACTCCATGATTTTTGTCGAGTCTGCAAGATACCCTTTGTGGGCAGCATAGAGGAACCACATCGTAGTGATGTGGATGGATTTATTGATAGAATTGTTGTAGGGGAAACAAGGAAAGTTTCTGATGCAAGAATTACCAGTGTACATTTTCCTGTTCTATGTTACTGCGATATTTGCTAGTAGATGCTTAATTGGTCGTGGGAACAGTGGAAATCTCAGTACTCCTGATCTCGTTATTTTGCGTCATGCTTTATTTCGTGATACAACTTTCAGCTTAGGCGCTATTATTGCTAAATGATTAAGTCTGAACCGTACAAAGGGCCCCATTTTTGGAGGCATATTTGCTTCATGCCTTGCTAAACACTTTGAGATACCTATTAGGCATTATGAGGAAGAGGAAAAGTTGATGCCCCCTATTTTTCTAGATTATAAGAGTATCGTAGCAGATGAATTTATTGTTAAAAATAAGAAGAAGATGCTTAAGTACAGTTTGATATTTGATAAAACTTACTGTGAGATTATTACCTTGCCTGCACCCTCCTTGTTTAACATACTTTCATGCATGTACCTCATCTTGCCCGAGGCCATTTATGTGTACCGGAAGCTGACACAGGTCCCAGAGCCTGAGGCTGAGCCACCACTTGACCCTTATCGATAGTCTGTCTATCAGTGGGACGAGGAGGAGATCGCCAACCAGTGGCACCTTGAGGACTCTACTCAGCACACCGGAGAGAGTAGCTTCGATCCGTGGCCAGAGACCAACTTAGGCCAAAAGCCTAAGCTTGGGGGAGTATGTATTTCTCACCAACATTACATTCATGTTCACACACTCATGCCAGTCGTCGGTGCTCATACTTTTTCATTGTACTATCCATGCTAGTTTATTTTCTTTTCTAAGCCTTCTTCTTGTGTTTCTGAAAACCCTCAAGAAAACAAAAAAAATTAGTTGTAGCTTTTAGCTAGTTTACTTTCCATGCCTGTAGTAGTAGTAATTAAAAGAAAACCCAAAAAGAGTTCTCGTTCTTCTTTTGCTTGTTGGGAGCCTTCTCGTGTAAATAGTTTTATTTCTTTTCTTTTCTCTGGGGGTCGAGAGGAGAAGACCATGATGAATATGTTGAGCGGCTCTCATATGCATTATTGTTGAATTAACCAAGAGCCCATATTACCTTGTCTTCTCCCTTTGTATTAGATGCTTGCAAATTCCAGCTTAGTCCAATGCACGTGCACTATTATTATTATCCACACCATTCGGTCGTGCGAGTGAAAGGCGATAATGACGATATATGATGGACTGATTGAGATGAGAGAAGCTGGTATGAACTCGACCTATCTTGTTTTTGTAAATATGATTAGTTCATCATTCCTGATTCAGTCTATTATGAATGAAACATGTTTGTCATGACAATTAGAGATTATAGTTGGTCATGCCATGCTTAATTAGCTAGGAGTTTATAATGGTTTACCTTGTGTGCCAACATGCAATTAAAATAGTTGTGATGTGGTATGATAGGGTGGTATCCTCCTTTGAACGATTCAAGTGGTTTGACTTGGCACATGTTCACGCATGTAGTTGAAACAAAATCAACATAGCCTCCACGATATTTTATGTTCATGGTGATTTATATCCTACTCATGCTTTCACTCATTGTTGATTAATCTTAATGCATGTTCATGACTGTTGTCGCTCTCTAGCTGGTCGCTTCCCAGTCTCTCTCTAGCCTTCACTTGTACTAAGCGGGTATACTGCTTGTGCATCCACTTCCATAAACCCCAAAGTTATTCCATATGAGTCCACCATACCTTCCTATATGCGGTATTTACCTGCCTTTCCAAGTAAATTTGTATGTGCCAAACTCTAAACCTTCAAATGAAATTCTTTTTTGTATGCTCGAATAGATCATGTATCAACTAGGGCTGTTTATATCTTCCATGCTAGGTGGGTTATTCTCACGATGAGTGGACTCCGCTCATCATTCATGAGAAAATGGCCGGTAATCCGGATGCCCAGTTCCATGCTCAAATCAAATTAAAATAATTGCAAACAAAACACCCCAGGACTGTTGTTGGTATGGACAGTACCCGTTGTTTCGGACCAGCCGTGGAGTGTGCTTGTTGGTGGTGGGGGAGTACAAACTTTACCATTCTATTTGGGAACCGCCTATAATGTGTGTAGCATGGAAGATATCGATATGTCTTGGTTGTTATGTTGACAATGAAAGTATGCCACCCATAATATTATTTATCTCTATTTCAAAACTCGAGCTCTAGCACCTCTGCATATCCCTGCTTCCCTCTGCGAAGGGCCTATCTATTTACTTTTATGTTGAGTCATCATCCTCTTATTAAAAAAGCACTAGTTGGAGAGCACCGCTGTCATTTGCATGCATTGCTATTAATTTACATTGAGTATGACTCTGACTGGATCTCTTTTACCATGAATTACAATGTCTAGTCAGTCCTTGATCTTTAGAAGTGCTCTGCATTTATGTTTTGCGGCAGAAAGGGCTAGCGAGATACCATCTTGTTATATCATATTATGATTGTTTTGAGGAAGTGTTGACATCCGAGATTTATTATTATTGCTTGCTAGTTGATTATGCCATTGATATGACTAAACATGAGACTTAAATGTTATTGTGAATATGGTTAGTTCATAATCTTTGCTGAAAACTTGAATGTTGGTTTTACATATTTGCAACAACAAGAGCAAACAGAGTTTGTAAAAGTTTTTCTTTGTCACTTTCAGTTTGTCAACTGAATTGCTTGAGGACAAACAAAAGTTTAAGCTTAGGGGAGTTGATACGTTTCCAACGTATCTACTTTTCCAAACACTTTTGCCCTTTTTTGGACTCTAACTTGCATGATTTGGATGGAACTAACCCGGACTGACGCTATTTTCAACAGAACTGCCATGGTGTTATTTTTGTGCAGAAATAAAAGTTCTCGAAATGACCTAAAAATCCACGCAGACAAGTTTTGGAAATAATGAAAAATACTGGCGGAAGAATCAGCATCAGGGGCCCACACCCTGTCCACGAGGGTGGGGGCGCGCCTGCCACCCTGAGCGCGCCCCCTGCCTCGTGGGCCCCCTAGAGCTCCACCGACCTCAACTCCAACTCTATATATTCACGTTCAGGGAGGAAAAAATCGGAGAGAAGGATTCATCGTGTTTTACGATACGGAGGCGACGCCAAGCCCTAATCTCTCTTGGGACGGCTGATCTAGAGTCCGTTCGGGGCTTCGAAGAGGGGAATCCGTCGCCGTCATCGTCATCAACCATCCTCCATCACCAGTTTCATGATGCTCACCGCCGTGCGTGAGTAATCTCATCGTAGGCTTGCTGGACGATGATGGGTTGGACGAGATTTACCATGTAATCGAGCTAGTTTTGTTAGGGTTTGCTACCTCTTGAGCTTGCATTGTTTTTCCCTTGAAGAGGAAAGGGTAATGCAGCACAGTAGCGTAAGTATTTCCCTCAGTTGTTGAGAACCAATATATCAATGCAGTAGGAGACTACACGTGAGTCCCTCGTACCTACACAAACAAATAAGAACATTGCAACTAACGCGATAAAGGGGTTGCCAATCCCTTCTCGGCCACTTGCAAAAGTGAGATCTGATGGAGACAATAAGATACTATTTTTGGTATTTTGTTTTATAGATTGAAAGTAAAGATTGCAAAACAAAAGTAAAGTAAAGGTAAATAGTAGATGGAGATTGATATGATATAAGATAGACCTGGGAGCCATAGGTTTCACTAGTGGCTTCTCTCATGATAACAGATTTCAACGGTGGGTGAACAAATTACTGTCGAGCAATTGATAGAAGAGCGCATAGTTATGAGAATATCTAGGCATGATCATTGTATATAGGCATCACATCTGTGACAAGTAAACTGAAACGATTCTGCATCTACTACTATTACTCCACACATCGACTGCTATCCAGCATGCATCTAGAGTATTAAGTTCATAAGAACAGAGTAACGCCTTATGCAAGATGACATGATGTAGATGGATAAACTCATGCAATATGATATAAACCCAATCTTTTTATCCTCAATGGTGACAATAGAGTACGTGCCTTTCTGCCCCTGCTGTCACTGGGAAAGGACACTGCAAGATTGAACCCAAAGGTAAGCACTTCTCCCATTGCAAGAAAGATCAATCTAGTAGGCAAAACCAAACTAATAATTCGAAGAGACTTGGAAAGATATTTAAATCATGCATAAAAGATTTCAGAAAAGAATCAAATACTGTTCATAGATAATCATGATCATAAACCCACAAGTCATCGGATCTCGACAAACACACCGCAAAAGAATTATATCGAATAGATCTCCAAGAAGATCAAGGAGAACTTTGTATTGAGATCCAAAGAGAGAGAAGAAGCCATCTAGCTAATAACTATGGACCCGAAGGTCTGTGGTAAACTACTCACGACTCATCGGAGAGGCTATGGTGTTGATGTAGAAGCCCTCCGTGATTGATGCCTCGTCCGGTGGAGCTCCGGAACAGGCCCCAAGATGGGATCTCACTAGTACAGAAGGTTGCGGCGGTGGAATTAGGGTTTTGTGGTGCTCTCGGATGTTTTCAGGGTACGTGGATATATATAGGAGGGAGATGCACGTCGGTTGAGCAACGAGGGGCCCACGAGGGTGGGGGCGCGCCTACCCCTTGGGCGCGCCCCTGCCCTCGTGGCCGCCTCGTTTCTTCCCTGGCGTGTACTCCAAGTCTTCTATGTTGCAATTGTTCCAAAAACGACTCTCCCGAAGGTTTCATTCCATTTGGACATCGTTTGATATTCCTTTTCTGGGAAACACTGAAATAGGCAAAAAACAGCAATTTGCACTGGGCCTTGGGTTAGTAGGTTAGTCCCAAAAATAATATAAAAGTGTATAATAAAGCCCATTAAACATCCAAAACAAATAATATAATAGCATGGAACAATTAAAAATTATAGATACATTGGAGACGTATCAAGCATCCCCAAGCTTAATTCCTGCTTGTCCTCGAGTAGGCAAATGGTAAAAACAGAATTTTTGATGTGGAATGCTACCCAACATAATTCTCAATGTAATTTTCTTTATTGTGGCATGGATGATCAGATCCAAAAGATTCATGAAAAAGTTTAATATTGACATAAGAATAATAATACTTCAAGCATACTAACAAAGCAATTATGTCTTCTCAAAATAACATGGCCAAAGAAAGTTATCCCTACAAAATCATATAGTCTGGCTATGCTCTATCTTCATCACACAAAATATTTAAATCATGCACAACCTCGGTTTCAGCCAAGCAATTGTTTCACACTTCAATTTTTTCAAACCTTTCAACTTTCACGATATACATGAGCGTGAGCCATGGATATAGCAATATAGGTGGAACTGAGTGGTGGTTGTGGAGAAGACAAAAGAGGAAGATAGTCTCACATCAACTAGGCTATTAATGGGCTATGGAGATGCCCATCAATAGATATCAATGCGAGTGAGTAGGGATTGCCATGCAATGGATGCACTAGAGCTATAAGTGTATGAAATCTCAACAAAGGAAACTAAGTGGGTATGCATCCAACTTGCTTACTCACGAAGACCTAAGGCATTTTGAGAAAGCCCATCATTGGAATATACAAGCCAAGTTCTATAATGAAAATTCCCACTAGTATATGAAAGTGACAAAAAGAGACTCTCTATCATGAAGATCATGGTGCTACTTTGAAGCACAAGTGTGGAAAAAGGATAGTAGCATTGCCCCTTATCTCTTTTTCTCTCATTTTTCCTTTTTTTTTCTTTTGGCCTTTTCTCTTCCTTTTTTATTGCCTCTTTTTTTCTTTTTTTTTTCTTTTTTTCGTCCGGAGTTTCATCTCGACTTGTGGGGGAATCATAGTTTCCATCATCCTTTCCTCACTGTGACAATGCTCTAGTAATGAAGATCATCACACTTTTGTTTACTTACAACTCAAAGATTACAACTCGAAGCTAGAACAAAATATGACTCTATATGAATGCCTCCGGCGGTGTACCGGGATGTGCAATGAATCAAGAGTGACATGTATGAAAAATTGTGCATGGTGGACTTGCCACGAATACGATGTCAACTACATGATCATGCATGGAAATATGACAATGATGAAGCGTGTCATAATAAATGGAATGGTGGAAAGTTGCATGGCAATATATCTCCGAATGGCTATGGAAATGCCATAATAGGTAGGTATGGTGGCTGTTTTGAGGAAGGTATATGGTGGGTGTATGGTACCGGCAAAAGTTGCACTTTACTAGAGAGGCTAGCAATGGTGGAAGGGTGAGAGTGCGTATAATCCATGGACTCAACATTAGTCATACAGAACTCATATAATTATTGCAAAAATGTACAAGTTATCAAAACAAAGTATTCAACGCATGCTCCTAGGGGAAGGGTTGGTAGGACTTAACCATCGCGCGATCCCGACCTCCGCACAAAGGATGACAATCAATAAATAAATCATGCTCCAACTTCATCACATAACGGTTCACCATACGTGCATGCTACGGGAATTACAAACTTTAACACAAGTTTTTCTCAAATTCACCATTACTCCACTAGCATGACTCTAATATCACCATCCTCATATCACAAAACAATCATCAAGTATCAAACTTCTCATAATTTTCAATGCACATTTATGAAAGTTTTTATTATACCCATCTTGGATGCCTATCATATTAGGACTAACTTTATGACCAAAGAAAATTACCATGCTGTTCTAAAAGACTATCAAAATAATTTAAGTGAAGCATGAGAGATCAATAATTTCTATAAAATAAAACCACCGCCGTGCTCTAAAGTATAAGTCACAATAAGATGGACTTTACCAAGGATGAGAATAGATCAGTTATTAAATCTTGGATGGCAATTTCTTTTACCTATTTCCCTGGGCAATCTCTTATTGACAACCTCTTCTCAACTTGTTTCACTATAAATAAGATAATACAATAATAGTAAGAATATTTTCAACACAAAAGCTCTCTCAAACAAGAGAAAGAAACATATCTTTTTTGTAACGCCCAAGATGCGATTCTATCCCGATCACGTGACGAACTCGTGATTGGGACACAACCGCATTTCGAGCGCTTAGCAAGATGGATATCATTACATCGTACCATTACATACATACATGGGGGATACATACAAGTCATACAAGTCCCATGAATACAACAAAATCAATACAAGACATCCGACTACGGATGCAAACATGAAAAGCACAACGACATCCATATGCTATCCCAGGCTGCCAACCAGGAACCTATCCCAAGACTGACGAAGAAGAAGAAGAAGAAAGAACTCCAACACAAGCAAACATTTATCTCACATCAAGTCATCGGAAACTTGCACCTGCAACTATTGTTGTAGTATCTGTGAGCCACAAGGACTCATCAATCCCAAACCATGGGAATCAAGACTAGCAAAGCTTTATTGGGTATGGAGAGGTTAAGTGGTGAGGTTGCAGCAGTGGCTAAGCAAAAGTATGGTGGCTAACTTACGAGTACAAGAATAAGATGAGCCTCTACGCAAACGGTCACAAACTAGTAATGATCGCTAAGAGATCCTGAACTACCTACGAGTCAAACATAACCCCACCGTGTGCTCTTCTCAAAATGAAAAGAGACAGTCACGGTTACTCACGCGGTTGTGTATTTTATTTTGGATCATGTGTCAAGTTTTCTACAACCGGACATTAACAAATTTCCATCTGCCACATAATCGCGGGCACGGCTTTCGAAAGATCATAACCCTGCAGGGCTGTCCCAACTTAGCCCATCACAAGCTCACGATCCGCGGAGTCGCAACTCCATGTTGGGAAGACCCGAGTATTCCTGGAATTGCGTGCTCAAGATATTTTGACAAAGGTAAAACTAATCCAGCAAGACCTCCCGGCGTGTTGACACCCTGATAGTAGCCGCGCGTAACTCGTCTCAGGCCACGACCGGATAGGTCAGCCTACAGGTATATACCAATCCTCGAGTTTCCCCATGGTCACTACAAAAAAAAGACACATTCGTGACATTTTGGTCCGAACGAAACTTTTTTCGGTCATACTTATGACACTTCTATGACAATAATTGTGACAAAACATGGTATCATCATAGATGTGGTGGGGACACAACCGCATTTCGAGCGCTTAGCAAGTTGAATACAACAACATCAATACAAGCAGGTGCAGGTTTCCGATGACTTGACGTGAGATCGATGTTTGCTTGTGTTGGAGTTCTTTCTTCTTCTTCTTCGTCAGTCTTGGGATAGGTTCCTGGTCGGCAGCCTGGGATAGCAGATGGGTGTCGTTGTGTTTTTCATGTTTGCATCCGTAGTCGGATGTCTTGTATTGATGTTGTTGTATGTAATGGTACGATGTAATGATATCCATCTTGCTAAGTGCTCGAAATGCGGTTGTGTCCCAATCATGAGTTCGTCACGTGATCAGGATAGAATCGCGTCTTGGGCGTTACAAGTTGGTATCAGAGCCTTGACCGACCATAGGAGCCCCCTTGATTGATCGTAGCTTAGCCATTGTCGAGTCTAGAAGAAAAACTATTTTGGAGTATAGTTATATCGGAGGGTAGGAATTATTTTTACTCCTCAGCCCCTTCATCGCTCTGGTGAGGAATATTGACGTAGGTGTTTTGAACTACTCCTCTTCCCCTTCAATTTTTTTTGTCTAGGATCACGCGGTTAGTTTTCGTTTGTTGCGATGTCAGCTCTTTCATCCGGTGCAATTCTCGTCAAGTTGAGTTGACCCTCCTCGTCTTTTGCAAGTTCAATCCTCAGTTCTTTCCAACTGGTGTCATTTTCCCCGTCTGATGTGCTCTTTCTTTTTCCCACCCGCCCACCCTTTTTCTTCTCGGAGCCGGAGTCCTCAATCAAGTATCCATCCTACTCGTGTGAATCCTTTGCATTCTTTCCTCAGTTATTTCAACCGGCGAATTCTCGTCTCGTCGTCATTATTCATCATTTTTTTTCTTCTCCGGTGGATTCAATTGAAGTTTTTTGTGTTGATCGTATTCTTTCACGGGCTCCAATGTTTTTCCCTTGCTCGTTCATCTCTTGCCATTTAATTGTTCTGGAGTTCTGAAGACATCTCAGGAGATTCATCTGTCTTCCGATTAATTTGAGGTTGTCACCTTATTCAAGCTTTTAAATCGTTCCGGTGCATCATCTCCTTTCAATCCTTTCCAACGGTGTTTTCTCTTCGATGGGCTCATAACCCATATGTTTATTCCCAGGGTCTTACCTGACTCTTCTAATTTTCCCAAGCGATTCCCAAATTCTTTTCAAATGTGACATTAGTATGGATTCCATCAGTCATGTGCCTTCTCCAAGACCATTTTCAAATTCTTTTCATGCGTGGTTCAACCTTTTCCACTTTTCATTCAGCCGGAGTATTTCGTGAATTCTTCCATTTCGATTCTCCAAAGGCCTTCATTCAGAAGATTTCTTCGTTCTCAGTTTTCAACTTTGTCCTCCAAATATTCTTCATTGATGCCTCTTCGTTTGTCTCACATTCATTCGGTGCTTCGTTCAAGTATTCTTTAATCAGTTTGCGATCTCTTTGTTCTCTTGTGTCTAAATCCCCCAAGTGCTTTATTCTTCCCGGCGGTTCATTCTCTTGTATTCACTCGATTTTAATTCTACCCGGTGGTTCGTTCCTTTTCTTCACTCGGATTCAATGCTTACGGTGGTTTGATCAAGAGTTCTTTTCCGGTGTTATCATATCAATCCATTCATTTTTATAATCCTACCGGTGTTTCATGAAGATTTTCGCAAGTTTGCGATATATCCCTCTTTAATCATTTCAACGAGAATAAGTAATATGTGAATCCATTGCCTTCATCAATTTAATAGATGAAGGAGGAGCATACCATAATTCTTATTCATTCTCGTCAAGTTGATTTATTCCTTCCTTCAGAGTTTTTTCTTGATGAATAAATTCTAGTCCCAAGTGCTTTAATCTTTTCTTACAGAGTTCATAGTTTCTCAGCCTTCTCGTCGGAACCCCGTCTAAATCATCGAAAGGACTTATTCTTATCCTTCTCATCCTTCATCATCCTTTCGTTACCGGAGTTCTTCATGGTGGTTCATCGCGATTCAAATCATTCTTCAAGTGTTCATCAAATTCTTTTGGATCAAGTGCAAGCATTATTCTTTTCTCTCTTGAGATGCAAATAATTCTCCGTATTCTTTTGAAGTGGATTTTTGCATTCTTCGCTCTTCTTAGCTCATCAATACTTTGGTTGCGGCATAATATCACCTCAAGTTTCGGGATGATTTCCATAAGTCCACAACAAGCTTATTCTTTTGTAGTTGATTTTCTCAACAACTACATTCAATCCTTCCTTCTCAGGATGCCTTCAAATTCATTGTGCTAGAAGATGTGTTCTTTCCCCTTTTCTTCTCATTCCATTCTTTAATTCTTCTGGAGGCATTTTCTTGTTCATCTCGTCATGAATCGTTCCATCTTGTCAAGTTCATGTTCTATTCCATTCTCGCACAACCGGAGTGCTGCCTAAAATTTTCTTGTTCTTATTCCTTGCCTATCTCGCTTAACCGAAGTGGTTTTTTGAATCCATTCTTGTTCGTTCAGCTATTGTTTCATGTCTTCTACCATCAAGATTCTCATTTGTTCCTTATTCCTCTTTCTATAATGGAGCTTCTCAATCTCGTTCATCTCGGCGGTGTTCTTTCTTTCGAGCTGTTCAACCTCTCAAGGTTCTTTGGTTTCACCTTGTTCTTCCTTTTTTTTTCTCTTCCGTCTCATTCCTAAGATCTCGGAACGAGATCTCTTGTTAGTAGGGGAGCGTTGTGACACCCCGAGTCCGATGCTCCAGGTGTCAGCCAGTTATTCATTGCCGTTGCCATGTCATCTGCTTGCGTGTTCCACTTTGCCATGTCATCATGTGCATTTCATCTGCATGTTTTCGAAACTTGCATCCGTTCGAGTCCGCCCGTCCTTTCCGTTGTCCGTTTTGAGCCCAGACACACTTGCACGCGCCCGCGGTACCTCCGAATATTTATTTTATAAGTTGCCGGAAAATGTTCTTGGAATGTGATGAAACTTGGCGTGTGGTCTTATTATAGTGTAGGTAGACAGCCTGTCAAATTTCGTCGCGTTCGGAGTCTATTTGATGCCCCAACGGTTAACCGCTGGAAGCCCCTCCTCTTTTGGCCCAGCACCCCTCCACAACAGCCCACTAGCCCATCCTAACCCCCTCCATGCTCTCGGTCGTTGGATCACGATGCGCGTGGACGAAAACCGCACCTCATTTGGACTCTCCTAGCTCCCTCTACCTATAAATATGCCCCTTCCCCCGAATTCGCGGATGAACCCTAGCTTCCCTCTTCCTCGCGCAGCCGGACGCGCCCATCCCATGCCGGACATGTCCGCCGGCCACATCACCCCGGCCAATCATGAGGCGCCACGTCAGCTCGCCGCCGTCTCCAACCAAACACACAGTGCCACGTGTCCCCGCCGGCCTCCTCTCCTCTCCCCGCCGCCGCGGCCCGCGGAGCCCATCGCGGGCCCGGGCGGGCCCGTACCCCGCCGCCCGGAGCCGCGCTCCGCCACCGCCGCCTCCCTGGCGAGCGCCGCCGTAGGCGCCACCATCCCCGCCGACTCGCCGCCCCACGCCACCACGCCATGTTGCCGCCGCCTTGGCCACACGCCGTCGCCGGCCGCCCCGATCTAGCCGGCGACCTCGCCTCTCCTTCTCGGGCCGGCCGACCCCGCCTCTGCCGGAGAGCGCCGCCGTTCGCCGCCCGGACCGGATCGGGAGGAGCCCTGATCCACGACCCCATTGACCCGCCAGCACTCATGGGCCCGTGCCCAGCGCCGCTCGCCCTCATGGGCCTCGTCGAGCCAGCCCAGCCCAGATGCCACCGACCGGGCCTGCTGCTTCTTCTCATGGGCGGACCCCAATGGGTGAGCGCGCCTAATTCTTCGCCCAGTGCAGCCTGTAGCTATTCGATGCTCATGTTTTTTTGCGGAGTTAAAAAATAGGCTAAGTGTGTGAAATTCATACATCATATATGCAAGTTTGAGTGGCTGTAACTTTTTGTGTGATGGTCCAAATGGAGCTTATAATATATCAAAATGTTCGTCTCGAAGTGCTCTACATGTTAGTTGCATTTGCATGCATGATACTGTCTATCTTGATGCCTTAATCTTCATTGCAAAACTGCTATGTGATGTTAGTGTCAAATCTTGGTTGTCTGCCAGCAATATGTTAGCATGTTTGTGAGGTTGTATCTTTGTGCATGTTGATCCAAATGGAGTGTATGATATGTCAAAATGTTCATTGCGAAGTGCTCTACATGATGGTGGCTATTGCATTTATGTTAGGTGCCATATTGCCATCTGTTGTAAGAGTGCATGTTGCTGTTAAGTGTTGAAAACTGTTATGAGATGTTGATTTGTCTTTTTCATATCTTTATGTGTGATTTTTGTTTGAGCATCATGTCAACATGTGTTAGGAGCACAATCATGCCATCTTTGCGGTGGTGCAACCCAATTTTAATGATATGCCTTGTGGTGAGTGCAGCAAGCTTGCAAAGTGACCTACTCGTTGTTGGCTGATTTCTTACACTTGTTGAAAACTGCTAACTCGGAAACTATTATAACCTGATGCCATGTTTGCTTGATGCCCCAGTCATATCCATTGACATTTGGGGATGTCCAATGATCATGTCTTGATTTCAATGTTATGCTCTAACCATCCATGCCTTTGTTTGCATATATGACCTGCTGTAGCTCGTTGTTTTCATGCCCTCAATTTTAAATATAATGTTTCTGTCTGCCTGTTAACAGTAAGTTCAGTTTTTCCATGTGAATAGGTAGTGTTCTATGGATCCTATGAGCATGTTCTTGCCATGAGTAGCTTCATAAACATGTATTCTTTCTGTTGTTTATATTCACATGGCATGATATGCTTTGAGATGAGTTGCACAAGCTTGCAAACATGCCTACTTGTTTTTGTTGCTGCCATGTTCAGTTTATTTCACTAAGTCTGTGAAGTTGTTATCTTTTGCAATCTTGCCATGATGTTTTGAGCATGTTCTAGTGGTGTTTGGTAGTAGCTCAGTGATCATGCTTGTACTTCTTGACATGTACATGCTTGCCATTCCCTTTGTTGCCATGAAATGTTATTGTATCATGTTGTTTCGATGTCAACTATATGCCTACTTGCTATTTTGAACAGAATGTGTTTCAAACTTGTTTCGTGTGTATGTGTTGATCCGTTGCTCCGTTTTGAGCGTGCTTTATATGAAACTTGTGTGTTTTTGCATGTAGATGCATAATAACATGTTGTACACCTGCTTGGAGTGTGTTTGCTTGATGTGTGGATGCATTTTGCATCAATGCCATGCTTGACTTGTTTTGCTCATATCTTCTAGGCCGTAGCTCCGAATTGAATGAACTTTATATGAAACTTGACTGGAATTTCGAGTAGATCATCATGGTGCATGTTAACTTGCTGTTTAAAAACTTGAACTTAAGGTTTGTTCAGATCTGGACCAATTTCGAAATTTGCATATGAGGACTTACCGGAGTTGTTATATGTTGTTTCCGGCCTCATTTAAACTTGCTTTGTGTGATGTTCTTGCATGCTTCATCTCTTGCCATGATTTGCATCATGTAGCCTTGTCATGCATAATACTTGGTTGAGAATCTTGTCTTGTTGATGTGTGGTGTGTTTACCATGTTGTGTGCTTCTTCTCGCTAGTTCATATTCCGTTGCGATCGTGAGGATTTGTTCGTCTACGCTTGGTTCGTCTGTGTGGCTTCTTCTTCATCTTCTTCATGGACTCGTTCTTTTTCCTTGTGGGATTCCAGGCAAGATGATCATCACCTTGGATACCTTTACTATCATTGCCATGCTAGTTGTCTCGATGCTATCGCTATATGTCACGCTACCCACTATTTGTTGTCAGCCTCTCCTTGTTGCCATGAAACCTCTAACCTTTGACACCATCCCAGCAAACCATTGTTTGGCTATGTTACCGCTTGCTCAGCCCCTCTTATAGCGTTGTTAGTTGTAGGCAAAGATGAATATTGGTCCATGTTGGAGCTGGACATTGTTGGAATATCACAATATCTGTTAATTAAATTAATGGACCCATATACTTGGTAATGGGTGGAAGGCTTGGCCTTTTGCTCGGTGTTTTGTTCCACTCATGCCACCTTAGGAACCGATAAACCGGTGTTATGTTCCTTGATTTTGCTTTCCTAACACGGTTGGGGTTTATGAGCCCCCCTCGATAATTCGCATTGCTTAAAGCTTTTCTAGCAAGACCCAACTATGGTACTACATTTTCCTAATAACTAAAACTTGCATAGGGACCGGCTAGCACCCGAGGACTCTTAATCAACCCCCGGGCCAGTGCTCCTCATGAGTGTTGGTTCAAACTGGGCACACTGTAGGGCCAACCACTACAAAAAAATACACTTGCGTGATGATACGTGTTTGCCACAGTAGGTCACGTTTTCTGTCATGCTTGTACATCCATGACGATTTTATGACAGAATCAAGATAGTCATACCTGTGCTGTCGTAGAAGTGTTCCATGACATTACCGAAATTATATCACAGAAGTGTCTACTTCCATGACGATAAATCGCGCGTCACAGAAGTGCTTTCGTCAAGAGTGACCGACACGTGGCATCCACCGTAACGGAACGCCGTTAAGCTATCGGGTCCGGTTTTGGATCCGAGAACCCATTAACAGCCCCGACCAATGGGGATTTTCCACATGTAAAATCATCATAGGCTGGGGGAAACACGTGTCGGCTCACCGTTGGGAATGATGTCATCCACTCATTGGACAAAAAGCGTCTATGATACGTCGACACGTGGCACGGCCCAATAGAGGCCCATTCATGTCAAAAGGCCGGCCCGTTTGACTTGTTCAAAAGATGGTGGGCCGGCTCACGGCAAGCCTGTTAACGGCATGTTCGCATATAGCCCATTTACAGCCCGCTAACCCAAGGCCCATTTACGGCCTATCCGAATTAGGCCCATTAGCGTCATCTGGGCCGTCCAGTATAATTCTAGCCCGTTTTAACTTCCGGCCCATGTATGGCCCATGACGCCTTTCGGCCTATGATACGTCGACACGTGGTACAGCCCAACAGAGGCCCATGTAGGTTAAAAAGGCCGGCCCAGTCAAAGGCCAGTAGTAATTACTTAGGTACTAGTGGGCCAGCCCAATAACGGCCTGCTTAATAAAGGCCCATTTACGGCCTGAAGCCACATCTGGCCCGTTAATTGTTCACCGAATATTTGGGCCCATTTACAGCCTGAAGCCACATCTGGCCCGTTAATTGTTCGCCGAATATTTGGGCCAAATACAGCCCAGTGACTTTCAGCCTGTTAGAGGCCCGATTTAGACATGGGCCCATTTCAGCCCGGTGTGACTTTCGGCCTCGGAATGGCCCGTGCTGCCCATGGGCCATATATGGTCCGACAGGACATTAGGCCCACTAACGGCCCATGATAAAGGTGGCAACAATTAGCCCAATGTGACTTTGGGCCTCTTAAAGGCCCATGATATCAGTGGGCCAACTAGAGCCCGAGATATGTTTCGGCCTGTTAACTGCCCGTGATATAACTGGGCCCAAAAAGGCCCAGTCTACATTTCAGCCTGCTAAAGGCCCGTCGATGACTAGTGAAAATTGAGGCCCAATATGCATTTCGGCCTGCGAAAGGCCCATGGTTTCATCTGGTCCGTAACAGGCCAGTACAATATTCAGCATGTTAATGGCCCAACGCTACCTGGGCCAAACTAAGCGTTGGATCCACAAAAGGCCCAACTAAAATATAGGCCGGTGTAAGTTGTGGGCCTCGCGCAAAGTATGAAGGCCCCAATGATTCGGGTCCAAGAAAGATGCAGGCCGGCCCAATTGTGGCCCGCTAAACACCAGACCCGTTACAGGCGAATGTTTCGGCCCGGTCGACTACATCTGATTTTTTTAGATAGCGAATGATGGGAGTAACTAGTAAGAATTAAGAACAAACCTACACTATACAATAAAGGATTTATGGTATATTACATCAACTGGGCATCGAAGTTCACCACCAGTGATCATAACGTGCAACGAAGAGGCAGATTACAAAAACTGGGCACCATTGCAGGGTAACAAAATAATACTGAACCGAGACCACTTCCAAGACAGTTCAAGAAAGGTTAGCCTTGCGCGGGAACTACTGCGCAAGCTGCTGAGCAAGGCTGTGAGACCGGCCTAGCATATCGGTCATAGCTTCCAGGTGTAGCTATTTAGCGATGAGGTTCTCATTGGTGTTCTCCGCAATCTTTCTTAGAGATAGGACTTCAAATCGCAGTTGAGTTGCAGAATGCCTTTCTGCTAGAACTTGGGACTGAAGAAGTCGAACTGATTCAGACAACGAATTCTGTGAGCTTATCTGACTGCTAGTCTCAAGTAACTTGATGCTGCATCAAGACTAGACTTTGGGGTTGTCTCGCTATCTTCAAGATGTTTTGCCTTCTTTGCTGCAATATATGTTGGGTTTGTCTCACAGCCTTCAGCAGACTTTTGCATGCCATCAGGCATATCACCCTAAAACAAAGCAGAGAGATGACAGGTTTTACACGTGTATAAACAAAGATGATAACTGTGCTGTCAATTGCATCCAATTTCAAATTAGAAAATAAAGAGTAAGTTCAAAATATCAATAGCATAATTTGGCATTGTTCATAATGCGGGGAGCTTCACCACACTACTGGATTACCATGTCAACATAACAAGCATAGATGAAGGGCAAAGAAAATCATTGTATCTATTTTGGTTAATGTGCATGGCATGTTGTTCATATCATCAGCCACATCAGTAAGATAAAACAGGAGATGACAAGGTGCAAACTTGGGCTGCTTCACCACACACTGGATTATAGATCCACAAAAACAAGCATACATATAGGGAGTATTGAGTAATGTGCATGGTATGAATAAGGAATTTGGTTTTACAAGTAAATCTTAGAACTTACGGTTCTTGCAAACATGCATTTTGGTAGAAACAGCAGTAAACGATAGGGAGTATGAGCAAATTAAACAGCAGTTGAGGATAAAGTCTTTAGAAGGACTGACTTACATTAATATTTAACACCGGCTTTAGAATGCCCTTCTCCATGTCAAGGGAAGGATAACTCAAGAATTTCAGCACAAAATCTTCTTCATAAGCATTGACTGTACTCTACATTTTGTAGGGAGTAATTATAGATATGATAATACTGGAAGGGATAGAGGATAATGAAGATAAGATGTAGATTGATGCTACATAATCAACTACCAATCCCTGGAAGTACAAGCATTACAGGAAAAATGTACTGGCAAGAGCAATGGGCTACACTTCTGCACTGGCACTGTCTGTGTATTCTACTTTTTGGTAAGATTAAATATAGATCTGATCTTTTTCAGTAAATGGTGGGCGAGGGAGATAAGATGCAGAATGCTACACAATGAACCAATCCCTCTTCCCATAATACAAGAGTGTTTTGAACACTGTGTACTGTACAAAACGTTCTTATATTATGGGACGGAGGGAGTAGCTATTAATGTAAGTACAGTGATAGACGACGTTCAATCCTTACAAGAGGACTGCAGATCTAAACCTCTTCAAAAGCATTGGGTTGGTTCTAAATTTATGTGAGAGTCCATACAGATCTTATAATGTCCACCAAATGGACGATAACGAGCCTAACATGTGCAGTGATGCTACATAATCAAACAGCGATGAAAGTAAGTATGGTTATACAGGGCAAGAGGTACTCACAAGAGCAATGCAGTGTGCAGTATAGTTGCGAGATTCTGTGGTCCCTTGAGAATGAATGTTCTTCTGCTAACAGTTTTCGTACAAGTGAGACGTTAAGGCAAATGCAGAAATGTAGTTCAAATTGTGATGTGATATCATAGATAGTAACTTATGCTGCAGTCGAGACCAATGTGTAACAAGATTATTCCAGTCACCGTTGGATAAATGTAGCACCGGAGACTTTACAGAAATTTCGTTTGGAGGCTTGCCATCGAAGTGCGCTTGCCTCAGGTAGGAATGATACTTCATCAACAAGTGCTTGAGAAGCGCAACCAACTCTTGCTCGTCTTCACAATCCAGTTTGGTCCTCGCCTATTTAAAAGAATGAAATCTTGTGTCTTCTGTCAGCAGAAACATATGCAGCAATGACCATGAATAACATTAGTACATTGCTTACGCGTAAGTTGCGCAGGAAGACTGGAAATTGTTCTGTGTCTACGGTATAATCTTTCCATGAAGGAAAGATGCGCACAAAGTTCCTGACAACAATATAAGCTTTGTCTTCTAAACTGGGAAGAAATGGAACATGGGTCCTATTTGCTGCAATTGGGGCTATCTATGGTTCGAAAAGGGATTTGGCAACTGGATTTGGTGTACTCTTTGCTGGAATGGGGAATTTCCGTCGTAGAGCTGGTGCTATGTCAACTAGCATAATCATAATGTTTGCTGCAGTCAGGGTCTGCTGAGTTGGGGCATCAGAAATGACCAGTGTAGTAGGGCTAGAGTCTGCTAGAGTTGGGGTGTTTTGTGGGTCAGGTGATATTGCAACTACATCTAATGGGCTATTTGATATATCAGGTGCCACTACCTTTTCCCAATACTTTGCTTGTGCTTGTCCACGATCAGCAATCGCCCTCTTCCTTGTGAACGTCTAATACAGAATAATAGCATTTGAATGGATAAATATGGTATGATGATAGATGGCATATGTACTGAAAATGGATAGGCAGGGCGTATTCACATACACGGTGTGTAAACTAAGCTAATGGCAGTTCAACAAAGTAGAAGCAATGCAAAACATCAGTTGCAAGATATGTGCGATAAATATAACCTTGGAAAGTTAAAGCAAGCACCTTGATGGGTGAATAAGATAGGGCATCTTCCTCTGACTCCTCCACTAGGGAGCTACATTGACTTAGGTCTCCCTCTAGCTCAGAATCACTGTTAGGATCATATTCTGAGCATGAATCTGTAGGTGGAGAGCATTTGCATTGCATTGCATCCAGACTTGATTTCAGTCCCTTAATACCAAGTTTGACAGCCATGGCATTGTTCTGCTTTATTATTTTCATGCGTGCAAGCTCATAATCATTATGATGCTGTTCAGAATCTGAGATTCATGAAAACATAAAAAGTAGTCAGATTATCTATGGAATGCATTGCGGATTCAACTCGAAGAGTGTCTCCCTGTAAACCCCTGCATATGCAAAGTTCACCCCTCAACCGTGCTGACCAGACCACACAGAGAAATACAAACCCCTTATGTCTCTATAACAGGCAGACACACATTTCAAAACTGAAGTAGGAACATTAGAATCATATGAAATTCATATTTGAACAAATAAACTAAGGAATTATGAGTGCCATAATGTTTAGCTTCAAGGGTGGAGTGTTGGTAGTGCGACACAAAGCAAGTAGGCAGATTGTATTCCATGTAGAAGATCGAAGCCTACGTAAAAGCTGGAAATGACACTTTCTTTCTATACAATGCAGTGTTTGTTGCCCACACATGATGGAAAAGATCACATAGAAAAATACTATTCACTCATGTCTACGGTTGCAGTATTAAGAAACAGGGTGGTCCACCCTAAAAGAATATTGACAACAAATATGACAAGGCAAGCATAGATCTAGTGAATCAATCATTTACTTGTGAGCTTACTAGGACAAGTATGCAGAATTGTAACTACAGTAAGAGACCGTCCAAAATATGAATCAAGAAGTTTGTCTAGCACTTATTGTTTGCAACTAATCGACGTGAATAATTGGATATTATAGCGAATGAGTAAGAAAGACTTGCAAAATTGCCAACAAACCTGGCTTGCACTAGTAATCTGGGTCAATGTCACTACGGCCAACATCCAAAATAACTAGTGTATGTTCCTAGGGCCAGAATTTTGAAAACCCTATGAACTTTACAGGTACTAAAGATTACCGAAATACATCTGAACCATTAACTGTAGGTAGCACTAAGCACACACCAAACCCTAATGGCAATCATGTCTAATGAGTAATGAATCAATTAGAAAATGGGTGATGAGGAGTGGCTGCTAAGTGTTGAGGACTTATCTCAGGATAAATCGGGTTGGCTTAGTGGGTGTTACACGCCTGAGCCCTGAACGGACTGGTAAGGTAGGCATGGCGGCGCGCCCGGGCAGCGGTGATGCTGTTGGGCGAGCGGCTCCCGACCTCCTGTTAGTCCGGCGTCTCCTCCTAGAGTCATGCCGTCCGGGGACGGCAAGTCGCCGGCGAGGCAGGCGGCTAGGGGCCAGCAGAGATTGGAAGCGCGCAGCAAAACAGAGGGGAATCGGGGCCTGGGACGACCCAAAATCCCAGGGTGGGCCGGCCCACCATGGGCACCCTGTAGAGATACACACCCGAGCGGCGAACATGCATTTTCGAAACTAATTTAGGAACATTTAGCTGACCAATTAAACGAATCTATTTTCATAATATCATATTCGTATTTGAACAACTAAGCTTGTTTAGCTTGATGGGTCGAGCAGTGCTATTATGACACGAAGCATGTATTCTCATCGTATAGTGATCATAAAAGCGGGAAACCGGAGAAATGGTATTTAGCAGCCATTCTTTGCTTCGAACTAAGAACTAAATTCTATGAGCTGGAAAGAAAGTAGACTAACCAAGTTAAGATCTATTTTCTGGTTGAGATCAAAAGGTTGAGGAGATATGAAGTACCACCTCTCTTGCGGCGCCGTGTAGGCATCGGGGATGCGATGGCTGTCGGTGGCGTTGAAGCAGATCTACAACGGTAGACGGGTGCATCGGGGGATAAGTCTCGTTGCGGTGGAAGAGAAGGTCGTGTGAGCGGCCCCGGCAAAGAGGACGATGGCGCCGATGAAGCGAGAGGACATGATGCAAGGCTCTTGGTCCATCGTTGTGGATGAGAAACGTCCATCACTAGCAGTGGACGATGCGGTCTTGGTAGGCGCTCCGGCATGGTGGAGGACGGTGGCGATGGATGTGGTGAAGGACGGCGGCGATGGTTGTGGTGGAGGACGGCGGCGATGGATGGGGTGGCGGACGTAGGCTGGTGTGGGGATGGTGTTCTAGTACAGACAGTATATGAATGGGAAAATGGTGGGGGAGATACGGGGAACCATGTTTTTGGGACGCGCCTGTCTGAAATATGGGAAAGTTACAAACTTAGCCCACGTTTAAAATTTGGACGTCTCGTCTGTTGGGGATACGACGGTAATCTCGCATCTCTCCAATATTTGCCCAGAGCGATTTCGGGCGGGATAGGGTGGTTGGCGCCCATGGTGTATGAATAGGGCTGACAGGTAGGGCAGTTGTGTGACGTTTGTGTGAATTTACAAACCTGCCCCTATTGAAAATATTTGCCTACATCGATTTCGGCCGAGTCGAGTTTGTTTTGCCGCCCATCGTGTATGAATGGGGAAATGGAGGGAGAAACAGAGGTCTTTCGGACGAGCTTGAATCAAATGTGTTTTTCCGCCCATGTTTGGCACCCATTGTGTCGGAATGGGCTCAGAGGCGGTCGTGCCACGTCTAATTGAAGTTACTATCCTACCCCTATTTAGAGCAATGGAAATCGGGCCGATGGATTGTCCATGTAATGGGTAGACAGTAATTTCCATCTCCCAAACACTTGGCTTCCGGCTGCCGACGTGGGAGTGGACATTTTGCCGCTTCTTTCGAATTTTGGGACAATAAGCATCCACGTTTACCCTGGCAACTAAATTCGAATCCATATTGTATTCCTAGACGAATCTTTATAAATCATTCGATGTGTTTTTATATATCTTCAAAAGGACGACAAAGATGTATTCCACTGTCATATATGAATATGGTTTACAAATGCCGATACTCAAATTCAGAAGCTAGAATCCTGTTTAAGGTGAATTCGTTGGAACACTTCATGTCCAACTCAAATGTCACACGCAGCATAATGTGTACTCCCATTTAGATATGTACACAAGCGATGTATCAAGATTCAAATACAGAGTCAATCAACCAAGAATGTACATAACTAACAGACATATAAACACTTATAGAGTATATGGATCAATAATATCAACTAACATACATAAGCCAGGCCGCTGTACTTTTCTTTGCTACAACAGCATCCTTTTTTAGCCAAGCTACTACAACACCTTGGCCCTTTCCGATGCGTGCCACTTATGGTCCATCTATACTACTATTATTGTTCAATGCACATTCATCCCAATTGACATATTTGTAGGTCTGGCACAGCAATCAAAATGAAATGTCTCCGAGTCTTACCAATTAATATAGACTTGTGCTCAGATAAAATTACAAACCAAAAAACAAAAAACAAAAAACAATTATTACATGATCTCTAAAACAAATGGTTTGATTGATTACATGAACAAACAACACAAAGGTTATTCAACGATGGAAAGAACATTTCACCTATGATTTACCAAGTGGGAATTTAATTTCCTTTTTTCCTTCAGGACCTTAATAATGTGGTCAGTCTCAGCTTGCTTTGTTTTGAAATCCACCAAATATTTAATGGTTGTCTTGAGTACTGCTACTGATTGTGTTGTTTGCTTCCTCAACATGTCAACTTCATATTTAAGTGCAGAAGCAAAATCTCTTTCTACCACTAGTTTAGCCTCTAGAGCATCAGCAGTTGCCAATTCATAATGCACGATTGGGCCGGTGCCACTGCTGTGGGATGATACAACGTCCATGGGGACCTCGCTCTTTGATCTTAGGCTAACCTGTTTTGCCACTGAAGTTCCGATTGGATTCAGAAAAGTTGGAGTTAGCAAAACATCCCAACTGGGAGTTATAACAGCAAACCAGTTAAACAAATAAGGAATTAAAGAGTTTCAATTCGATGCTGAAAAGTAGTTATTAACATCATTGTAACCCGTTGTTGCAGCAGCAAAGCAGTTAAGCAAACAAGTAGCTATTTAAGTTCAGGCAAACATGTAATTCTTAACAGTAAGTATCAAACACATAGATAGGCGCAGTCTATAATAGGATTAACTGGCTGTGGCATTATGTAACCAGTAGCAAACTAAATTGAGCCAAGCAACGTAATTAAACAATTTTGCAATAAGTGGCTAACTAAAATTCCGAGAAGCAGGTAACTGAACTTACGCTAGTTCTTTGTACATGCACACTGCAATTTCTTTTTCGCTTACAAGGTTGTACGAAGGAGTCCATGGCATCAATTGCTTGGATACGAAGTCCCAATACTTCTTTCTTCCCACACTTCATTGGTAAGTCGAATGGTTAATCTGGTAAAATGGTGCGCCTTGATATGTTATACGAGGACGTGTAGTCAGACTAGTTGTAGCCACAAACATCACACTGGCTTTTACTGTATATTTCAGGCGATTACTTTTGGCATATCGAGATCTAAGCAATCTACAATAGGATGAAAAGACTGGCATCCTTCACATTATTAGCGAACTCAGTTCATAGAAACAAGCAATCCAACCATTCTGTGGGCAAATCAAAAGCGCACTGGAATATTTTTCACTACCCTTATCATACACGCAAAAAGGGGTGACGCCACCATAGGGGCTGGTATGGGCGGCCGCCTAGGGTGGCTTGAAAGTGTGCACCTAGTTTGAGTCGTCTAGGTTGGCTCCGGCTAGTTTTGTTCGTCCCAACGCACAAGCAGGCAATGTAAAAATGAAGAAAAATGTTTGAATTTGGATAGGCCAATAACATAAGTGCAAGGCAGTCCCTATAGCAGGCTCACGGCCCAAACGAGCGCCTCCCATATCGATCGATAGCAGGAAAAATCCCAATTCATGCGCTCCAGCCTCTAGTCTGGTTTGCTCCTGACCTAGCCGCCGCTGGACAGACCGGCACAGCACTTCCTCGCGCCCTCGTCGGAGGGCGGTCGTCGGGCTTCTAGCAAACGGAAGGACAAGAAGATGAAGATCCAACCCTGGGTGTAGCCTACGTGGGAGGCAGCGGCGGCAGCACGGGCATGGCATGGAGTTTGCACAAACAGACAGTCACAGCTTGCAAGAGTAGCATGCGCAACGAGCAGGTACATCACATCCCTGATTATATCTAATTCAACTCTTCATTTTCTGGCCAATAGTTAAACCTGACGGTGTTGTAAAATTGCTTGTATGTAGGTAATCTATGAGAAAATGAAACCAATTTCTACTTATTTTATAACTCCCCCAATCAATACTGAACTTACTAAATCTGATGAATCTAATCAAGTTTTCGGTGCAAACATCCAAGCTCATGATGTTCTTGAGCCTGAAGTGTCTAATGAACAGACTGGTAATGAAGGATTTGATGCAAACATTTTACATGCTCCTGGTGATGAACATATAGTGTCTAATGAGGCATCTAATGCAAGCATTTTGCAAGCTCCCATGAAGGATTTAGCCTCTAATGATGATCTTCTATGTTGAGAGAGACATAGAGATTTGCAGGCATTGATGACAAGCAAATTATAGTGCATTTTCATGGCTTGAGGAAACATCGAGGCCATCTACCAGAAAGTCCCGGTATCATGACAACGTAGCATAAATACTTTTCTAATCTGTTGT
Source organism: Secale cereale (assembly GCA_902687465.1). Lineage (NCBI taxonomy): Eukaryota > Viridiplantae > Streptophyta > Magnoliopsida > Poales > Poaceae > Secale > Secale cereale. Next base: position 434,741,676 of record LR738709.1, read on the forward strand.
TTGAAACTATTGGCATACTTGTGCAGGATAGATATATTGATATGCAGTTTGCGCACTGGTTATAGGTGCAATTACACTTCGATATTTCCAGCCAGAGAATGAATAATTCAAGTAGGTAGAAACCATGTTTGTAGTCCTTGTACACCATGTTGCATTTTGTGTTTTTTGGTGCTTGCATCATTTAGTGTTTATAATCTAAACTACTTTGGATCATTAGCTGGTTTTCAAAGTGCATGTAGCTTCACATTTCTCAAGTTATGTTGATTTCTGGAGTGCAAGTGCCTTCGTATTTTTCAAGTTAAATGTTCGCACCTGGTAACTTGAATTCATGGATCCGCAACTTCACACAAATCATACACGAATGCCAGTACAAATGAAATGAAATGCAGGGACTTACGCTAGCTCGTTGTACATGCTCACTGCAGCTCTGCTTGCGCTTGGGATGTTCCATGTACAAGTCCATGTTACCACTTGCTTGGATGTGCAGGCCTTGTGCTCCTTGCATCCCCCTCTGCATTTTTGACACGGCGAATGGCTGATCAGATAAGAGGAATCGACCTTGCTGTTGTACCAGAGGACAGATACTTACAAGGTTATACGGGTGTGCATGATGTGTACCAGATCCCGTAGCGCCGTCATGCTTCGCTAAAAGTGGCTTGCTTGTTTCAGATGATATCTCCAAAAGAAATAAGAGTTAAAGTCAGAGTTGGATAGGCGTGTAAGCTAAGAGAGCAGTGAAAGGATATCCAAACATCGTCGAAACAGTGCACAAGGGAGTGATGTGTGGATACCTAGTTCGGGCCGGCGTTTGGGCATGCTCGCCTAGCTAGAGTGCGGGTCACTTCAGAGCCGTTAACGGTGATGCACTAGCGTTGGCTGGCCACGCACGGATGCAGATCTTGAGTGGCAGCGGAGCGCTACGATGCGGTGGACGAAACCGTTGGTGAAGCCCCAGCGGCCTCGGGGGCGGAGGCGCGACGATGTGCTCGGTGAAGTAGCCCCGGTGAGCTGGGAGACGGTGTCGGTGAAGCGCACCTGATGTGGTGGAAGTCGGTGGCTGTGAGGCACGTCGATTGCGGTGGCTGACGTTGTCGGTGGACCACCCGGTGCGGTGGACGAGGGCGTCGATGAGGTAGCTCCGGTGCGGTGGTGAAGCGCGACCGTCGTCTTCGTCATCGTCGTCCGACACAGAGGTGGGGAAAGAGACGAGACGAGAGGCGATTCGAACTTTGCTGGGGTTGGCGGCGAATTAGGGATTTGAGCAATCTGGGCGCGGAAGGGGACGGTGGAGAAGGGAGATTTTGCAGGGCTGGAATTGGGGCCGCCAGATATTTCAATCCGAAATGTGGAAGCGCGAACTTATTTTGCCGTCCGACACACGCGACCACCACGACACGACCCTGGTCTGCCTGGTGCGCCTACATTTGAGAATGCAAACGAATCTTCTTTCATTTGCAAACGAATCTGTATGTATTACCATGCCCGTGTTTTCCTTGCAATAATTAGTCATTCGAAACGAGATATTATAAATTAATTAATGAGGAGTTATATGAAAAAAAATCAAAACGGTATCCATGCAAACATGGATTAGAGTGTGTGTCACATAATTAGTTATTTGAATTAGAGTGTGTGTCACATAGTGATCTCCAATTCTAACGTAGATTTCGCATTTCACTGTATCCACACTACTTTTTTAACACAAATTCATATGCATATGATGAACACCATGGTAGTGAGAAAACTTTTGGATGGATTCAAACATATGCCTACAAAATAGCACAACAAATCGAATCAATGTCAGCTTTTCGAAACCTAGTATGGCACGAATTCGAAATAATTACACATATGCATGGTCCTCAGTTCAAATCTTACAATGTACACTAAATTGAAACATCGATATTAAGTCTCGTACTATCTACATTCAAATATTGTTTCTAGCCCCCCTCCCCCACACACACGCTACATACTTCCTGGATCGGTCAAAATTCCTCTCCTAACCACCTTAGGAAGCTATCGGTTTCCAACACACATCCATTCTTTCTCTCCATGTTTCGATCTCTAACTCTCTCAACTACACAACCCCCTTTTTCCACTCTGTTACGAAATGTATTTACCTCACACACCCGCCATTGCACCCCACGCCAAGCTCTCTCTCTCTCTCTCCCTCTTCCTCTCACCCTCTCGTGCTAAATACATGCATTGCCTATCTAGCCCCCAATCTCTCATGAGCATGCACGCACGTTTTCTATCTAGGTCACTCCCTCGAGACTGTCTCACTCTTTCTTCCGCACGGCGGGCCGCACTCGCTCAATATCGCTCTCTTTATCTGAGTCTAGTTTAACCTCGGTTTCTTTCACACACAAATGATATATCTTCCTGTTCGGGCCTGGATCGACACACTCTATACTCTCTCACGCAGATTGTCTATCTAGGTTAGTCCATCGAAGCCGCCCCCACTCTTTCGACCTCATGGCGGGCCATGCTCTCTCTCTCTCTCTCTCTATCTATCTATCTCTCTCTTTCTCTCTCCCTCTCTCTCTCTTTGTATGTCTCGATTGACCTCGCTCTTTCTCGGACAAAAACGATATATCACCATATTTGAGCCTAGTTCGACTTATTCACATTGTATACTCTCTCACGCACATTGTCTATCTAGGTCACTCTCTCCAACCCGTCTCACTCTTTCGATCGCACGACGAACCTATGTGATCGATTGACCTTGCTTCCTCCCACGCACAAAATATATCTACACGTCTGTGACTGGATCATTTCTCAAGCTCTATCTTACAGTCCTCACCCTTGCCAAAAGCTCAATCGGACAATATCTCTCCAGAGTATATATATTTTTTCAATGAATGTCGGACCACCCTAACTTTGTCTCTCTATCTATATGTCTCTCAATTGACCTCGCTTTCTCATGTTGTATCTTCCACACATTGAAGCTACCTCTCCATCCCTCGCAAAGCCGGAGCTATTTACATTACGAGGGGCACTCCAACCTTGGATTATATTGTGTAGGCATTTATTACAGTCAGTTTAGATTATATTTTCGTAGCATTCGGCCCACAACTACTCAAAACACCGTTGCAACCCCCGCAACTCCCCTAGTTGATTTCCCTATGGCTCGGTCATCGCTCTCTCGCACGTCCTTTCTCGCCTTCAACGTCGCACCATGGTATTATTGCCAAAAACTCTGTTGTTCTCTTTAATTATTATAAATAAGCTACAAAACTACAAACGGATAGTCCACTTGGAATGGAACAAATTTCGACCCACAAATTAAAGTGCTACAAACTACACACCGAGGGGCCCACATGTCATGAAACAAATTTGGACCCATATACGAATTAAAAATAAAGGACGAGGATCAAACATGCGACCAGGGCCTTCAAGCCGCACGTCAATAGGCAACATATGTAGAACATCACTGTTTGTTATACCTCCCTTTGTTCACATAATGTTTTTATATTACCACAACCCATTTAATTGATAACATGTAATATTATTTTTAGTACTATTCGCCTTTACTTACTGGTGGGTTCCATGTGTGCTCTCTCTCTCTCCTCCCCTTCTGCATTTAGACGCACGGGCAAACACGAAGAACTCGCGGGCAATGTTGCCGTTGACCATATCTGGACGCGTTCACAAGTTATGGCACCAGTTTCACGTGCTAGCAGCACTAGTCAGTGTGTACGTGCAATGCACATTAATTTGGGAGTATATTAAGTGCATGCGGATATTAAGTAGGATATTAGTTGCGTGTTATTATGTGATTAGCACTATTTTTGGCATGAAATTAACTGCACGCTAAACGTGTTGAGCGCTCGACATTGAAGCAGTCTAGGTCGTTGGATGACAAGGAATACATGTGGCTTGATGACGTTTTATATTTAATTGATATGGCTCTAGCAGAACATTCAATCAATCAAACCATAAATTTCGTTCAGTCTGACTCCGTCTTTAAATTATACGACGATTGATCTAAAATAAACGGAAATTATAAACGTTCAGATTTTAAGCATGGCAATCTGAATGTTTGTCATGGCAAATTTAGATTATGCGGCGGCGGCGGGGGCGTATTGCGGTGGGAAGCGGCTCCTCTGCCGTGCTCTGTGTGTCGTCGGGCCACTGACGGCGACGGCGGCGCCTAGTGCCGTTGTTGGCATACTCCTGGACATTGGCCTAGCTTCAAGGAAGGCCAAAATGTTCTGGACTTCGGACCGAGTCAACTGGCGGGAGGAGACGACTAGCGTTTGTGCAAGGAAGCGGTCGAAGGTGGCCATCCATGCCGCTGAGGGGGGCACTGGCACCCGCGCGGGGACATGCACTATCAACGGCGCGGCAGAGACATTCGTGTGCACGGGCTCCGACACGGGCGCCCACATCAGTGCAGGCGTAGGCGCATGCGTTGGAAGGTGCACGGGCACCGGCACGGGCGTGCGCGTTAGTGCACGCGCACGCGCATGCGCTAGCAGGTGCACGGGCGTGTGAAAGTCGGCGAGGACCTCGTGGAACCCCGTGGCATCAAGTTCGGCAACAATGTGCGGCTCCCAGCCCATCGATGCCACGGGGATGGGCGATGGCGCAGTCGGGGCGATGGGAGCCGGAACGGGAGCAGGGACAGACGCGGCGTCATCCCGCGAGGCCAGTTCAAGCTCGTCCCAAAGCGCCTTATGTTCTCGAGACTACGGCTGGGTGTCTTCCTCAGGAAACTGGAAGACTAAGGGCAGACCATCGTGATGCGGCATGGCGTACGTTTAGGTCAGGCTGGTTGGAGGTAGACGACAGGAGAATCGGAGAGGAAGAGAGAAGATTGTAGCGATACCGGGTAATGTGGGGTTGATTTTAAACTGCGGCACCGGCGACATTAAAAGTGGGAGCAGTTGGGATGAAGGTGAGCGGCGGAGCCTGGTCAAAGGGCTCACCTCCCTGTGAGCCTGCACAGCGGTCTGCTCGCACGCCTCCCTGTCAGCCGGCGCAGCGGTCTGCTCGCACGCTTCCCGTCGACTCACACGCATGCTCGGACGGCACCTGCCAATGAAAAGCGGGACTCGTGGCGGCACGTAAACGCCCACGATTTCTATAGTGAAAGAGTTCGCCTTTAACGTGACAAGTCTTTGTTCCAAAATACCGTGGCTCTTCATTTGTGCAACTTGTCATCAGCAGCTTGTCTCAAATTGAAGAAAAAAATTACGAATTAATATTTGTGCCATTTCACGTGACCATGCTCTGTTTCAAGAATTTATGGTCAATTTTGGATTTTTTGGAATTTAAGATCCAAGATTCGAAACAATATCATAACCTGCGTCATGCAATAAATTTTCAAGCCATACATCTGTCCTGTTGTATTTCTTAAGAAAGGATTTGGTCAAACATTTTGCTTAGTTAGACTTCAGACAAGTTATATATGCAGAGCAAAAGGATAATCCCTCCGTACCAGTGCATTGCCTGATATATTAACTCAAGTACTAGGCACGAACAAACGGGCTCAATTATGTGCTCATCCTGGTGTAGTAGTAGTAGTACTAGGCAATGCAGTTGACGGGTGACCTTGGTGAGCGGCGACCGAGAGAATTGAGCCGTGCTCATCACGGTAGGTAACGTTTTCTAGTTAGTAAAGGATCTCTCCGTTATTCATTGGTAGTCATTATGGACCAAGGACATGAGGGGAATTTCCTAGGGCTAGAATTCTGGCCGCCAGATATTTCGACTCGAAACGCGGAGGCTCGACTGGTTGGGGATGCCTAATGTGCGTACCACGCACACCACCAAAAGGACACGAGCCCATTTTTTTTTACTTTTTTAGGATCAACGCGAGGCAAGGTCTGGCTGGTACGCCATTGGGTCCTACCATTCGAGAATACGAAAGGAACCTTTTAAATTGCCGAACGAATCTATGTGTATTACAATGCCCGTATTTTCTTTGCAAATACTAATCTCAACGTGGTAATTGATTTATGACGAGTTGTTGAATTAGAGTGAGTTTGTGATATAGTGATCTCAACGTGGATTTCACATTTCATGGTATCCCTGGTAAGTTTTTCAATGCAAATTCGAATTTAAAAGATGAACAATATGGAGGTGAGAAAATTTTGTATGTATCAAGCATATGACCCCCCCCACACACACACACAGAGCGAGAGACACCCACACACGAACACAACAACAATCCAATAAGTATAGTGCATCTATTTTTCCAAACCATTCATGTATGACACGAATTCAAAAATACTCCTTCTTTTCCTAAATATTAGTCTTTTAGAGATTTCAACAAGCGACTACATACGAAGTAAAATGAGTGAATCTACACTCTAAAATATGTCTATATACATCCGTATGTGCCAGTCCACTTGAAATCTCTAAAAAGACTAAAATTTCGGAATGAAGGGAGTAAAATGTAAGACATGCATGGTCCTCAATTCAATATCTAAAACAAACATGAAACTAAAACATGAATATTATGTCTAGTACTACAGTACATGCAAATGTTATGTTTAATTAGGTGGAGCTATGATTGTCGCGGGTCACCCCCTCGACCTTAGATAAAATTGTGAAGCTCTATTTAGGGTTGTTTAGATTATATTTTTCCCCACCCTCCCAACCACCGATTGGTTCTGCACCCCCACCCCTCCTCCCCGGGAGAATATCATGTGCCCCCATACCTTAGATATGCCGATACGAGTTGCTTGGAGCTTGTAGACCTGAGATATAGCAGCTCACATGATGTATTAGTATTTTTACAGGAAACCTTGATGAGTTTGAGAATTGCACACAATTTGTACAGAAACTACTCAGAAGCCCTTGGATCCCATATCCAATGATCTCGAAGCTCGTATCACCGTAGCATCTAAGATGAAGGAGGACATCATATTCTCCTATATGTAGGAATATCATGTGGTACCACACCTTAGACGCTTTGGTGATACAAGCTCTTCAGAGCCGTTGGATTTGTGACCCAACACCTCCTCGGTGGTTCGAATGGTTTTTTGCAGAAAAGCCCCCAAAGAGTTCAGCCACTACTTACAAGCACAAAGACTGCTCAGATGCCATTGGATCTTAGATCAAACAACCTCGAAGCATGTATCACCATAGCATATAAGATGAAGGAGGACATCATATTCTCCTGTATGTAAGAATATCATGTGCTACCACACCATAGATGCTTTGGTGATACAAGCTCTTCGGAGCCGTTGGATTTGTGACCCAACCCCTCCTCGGTGGTTCGAATGGTTTTTTGCAGAACAACCCCAAAGAGTTCGGCCAGTGCTTACAAGCACAAAGACTACTCAGATGCCATTGGATCTCAGATCAAATGACCTTAAAGCTCGTATCACCATAGCATCTAAGATGAAGGAGGACATCATATTCTCCTGTATGTAAGAATATCATGTGCTACCACACCTTAGATGCTTTGGTGATACAAGCTCTTCGGAGCCGTTGGATTTGTGACCCAACACCTCCTCGGTGGTTCGAATGTTTTTTTGCAGAAAAGCCCCCAAAGAGTTGGGCCACTACTTACAAGCACAAATACTGCTCAGATGCAATTGGATCTCAGATCAAACGACCTCAAAGCTCATATCACCGTAGCATCCAAGCTGCGAGAGCACCTTATGTTTTCTCGCACGAGAGAATATGAGGTGCTCCCACACCGTAGATTCTATGGTGATATGAGTTCACGGAGATCTAACGGCCCACCGTAGGAGGTTCGAATGTTTTTGCAGTATACGGCTGGGATAGTTTGGGAATTGCGCAGAAAGTACAAGTACTACGCATGTGCCATCTGATCACTGATCATACGACATAGATGCTCATATCACCATAGCGGGTAATTAAGCTACGGGGAGCGCCTAATATGAGCAACGGGCAGCCGTTGGATCCAAGATGCAGAGGCACACACGAGGCCTGAATGGTTTATTTGCAAAAAAACCTTTGGAGAGTTTGGAAATTGCGCATAATTACAAAGACTACTCCCAAGCCATTGGATCTCACTTCCAACTGTGTAACAACTCGTATCACCATAGCATCTAAGCTGCGGGGTGCATGTGATATTCTATGCCGCTTTCATTTTTGTTCTTAAACTTGCAAAATACGTGTAACTTCTGCTGTATCTAACCGTGCAAAGTGTTTGTTCAAAAAAACCATCCTACACTGAAATATCGGAACAACACACGAGGGTCCCACTTGTCATTAATCAAATTTGGACCTAGAACTAACAAATATGAAAGACGAGATTGGAACTGGCAACCTGGACTACAAAGCGTAAGTCGATAGTCTAAAACAACAACGGTTGTTGGCTTTGTCCCATAACTTGATTTTATACAGTATTACGTTGAGTAGAGTAGAGGGAGTGCCTCGTCAACACGTGCATGACCGTTGACTCACTTACTGGTGGGTCCCAGGTCTGCGGTCTCTCTCTTCTCTCCATTGTCTAACCTTTGCACGGGCACACACGAAGATCTACGCTAGCTTGCCGTGGTGTTATTACAACTAAAAGGAAAAGCTTGGAAAATAGAAGAATCGCCTAGAACAAGAGACGTTGTGGCTGGTCGAGACCGAGCTAACCACACCTATCCTCCGTGCCATGTTAGCATGATGAAGCTGTGTGGCCAGTGGGGTGTTTTCGACCGACTGGCTGGGTCCCGAGGTCGAACCATAGGTACTATGTCTGATACAGTAAATTTTTACACGCACATTTTTCCTCCATGCCGAGACATGGCACACCCTATCGCGCGGTTTCGGGGTCCTCCCAGGTGGTGCACGCATATATTCTTCCTAACGTGGGACGCCCTACCACGTGTTTTCGCCGAGGCATGTAAATGAGTCGTCAAATCATGAAAGACCACTTTTCCCGCCGAGTACATCAGTGAAGCACGGTGGCTAGCTAGTTGGGCTAGTTCGACCGATTAGCTAGGCCGCCGCCACATTTGTTTTTTCACCCATTTTTTATCTACTTATCGCTAGGTAAATTTAAATATCCACCGCGGCGTTGTTGTGGTGTTTGAGTGCGGCAGGATTTTTAATTTTTTGATTGACGGGAGCAGGCGCCGCAGGAATTCTATTTTTTTGATTGACGGGAGCAGGCGCGGTAGGAATTTTAATTTTTTGATTGACGGGAGCAGGCGCGGCAGCAATTAGTCATGATGACTCCGCCTGTAAAAACCCACTGCTCCCTGATGTGAAAGTCGTCGACTGGTGTTTTACCATGGTGAAAACCAAAAGATTCCCCGCTCCTCGGCTGGCTCCCTCCGGCTTCCCGTAGATTGCATTGCCTTTCAGCCGTTTCGCCCCCTGCATCACCAACGTCCTTCGCCTCGAGAAGCAGAGGGACTTCGGTGGTGTTTAGGCGCCCTCTGCATGGGCATGTCCATGTCTCGGTGCAACATGACCGTTGGATCAAACTCAGACGATGCAGATCAGTCACTGTAGCACAAAGCGTGTGGGTGTGTTTGGTTGCATTCTCATCTCAATATACTCCTCTATCTAGGTGTGTAAGTCACCTTACGAAAACCAAATAATCCCAGAACACTTAGGCACGGTACATTAACTCCCTCTCCGTTTCTTGTTTTGTGACATATCAACCAATAAGAAACGTGGGTCGTGCATGCTTTCATTGACTTGAGACTAATAAACATGACATGTAGTGGTTAGTTCATTGCATGCAATGGTATTAATTAGCAGAAAGACATTAAGTTTTCTCGTTTTCCTCTCCGCCTTGGTCGCAGTACTCTCCGTGCGCTATTGACCTAGTTCTGTTAACATTGATCTCACTGTTCATTCTCGACCGGAGAGTCGAGAAAGCGGTACTATGTTACTACATTACTGTTCATATAGTTGACATGCACACAACATCATTTTTTGTCGTCATATCTTACTACAATAGCAACAAGATTATTTAGACGTATGGACCACTGCACATGCCTAGTAGTAGGAGCACTGTGTATGTTCAAGTGGCTTTCGTGCTTCGCACTCCTCCGTTGTAAGAGTGGAAACGCTCGTTGTAATCATTTTTTCTTCAGAAAAACAGTGGACACGCTCTACGGTGCGGATCCTCCTCCAGCCATGCACTAAATTACTCACTTTCGCCGACGTGTGGGACAGCCACCATCGGGGTCCACCAGCCATGCACTAAATTACTCCGTAGTAGAGTGACAGTAGACTACCCCGATCGAAGCACCGCAGTAATGCCCAATGAGCCGTCAAATCACAAAACCCCCTCCTTTCCAGCAGTAAGTTGGACGGACGAAGCAACCATCATTTCACTCTTCTCTCTCAGCTTCCTCTCTACCCAACTCCTTCTCCCTCATCTTGTTCCTCATTTCTTCAAGAAAACCCCAACCTGCTTCTGCCATTGTTCTTTTCTCCCAAAGAAGGAAAGGTGCGCGCATCAATGGTGTTGATTCTGGCCAAGGCCCGGTCTTGCAACCCCGAGACTGATCCTATAACTCCCTCTCTTTTCTTCTTTTGGGTTTGTGATTATGGTTTCTTTTCTTTTATTTCTATTCGACAGTTTCTTGATGGACGCCGGAGCACCGGCCAAAGTGATGTCTATGGCTCTGGCCAAAACTGTCGAGGCTCATGGTACGAAGAAGCGCAAGCACCCCGCCGAGACTACCGCAGACAAGGTCAAAGACATCGCCCTGTCCAAGCCCCCCTCTCCGGGATCCCTCATTAAGCAAGTCCAGGTAATATCTCTTCTTGACGATCTTTTTCTCGATCTTGATCGTGTTTTTTCATCTAACACACAGTACTAGTACTAGTAGTACAACTTTCTGGGTGATCTTGCATGTGATTTTTGTGTGCCAAATGACAGTTCTAAATTCCTCTTTTGACCAAAACATGCGAGAGGTTGACACTGATTTCTTATAGATTACTTTCAACTAGTACTTTATGAACATCAATGCTACTATACCTTTGAAGAGGGTATATTTGCCTCAGTAACTTTTGTTATGGATATTACAATTAATCCCTCTGCTCTCATGCCTTTGAAGACATGTTCTAGTGTCTTTGTTCATTCATTTTTGTGTGTATATGTAGTCATATATGGAGTATAATATAGAAAATCATCTTATATTTCTGAACGGATGTAGTAATAAAATATGGTTTCTATTTGAATTAGAACCAGGTCCACGTTGGAGATGAAGTTCTCAAAGTCATGCCGTGTGAACTGGAAGACCTGAGGATGAATTCTACTGCTAAACTATCCAGCTGTTGTGTCCTTGTCGCCACGTGTCCTGAACTAGTGTTTTCCTGTAGCATTGTTGTCAGGCATGTTCTCGAGGCTGTACTTGACCACAACAATTTCCTGGCTGTGCCTTTGATTACGAAGGGTGTGGTTCTTGTAAAGCTTCCCAACAAATCTGATGCGGCCTGTCTTCATCATCATGTTTATGAGTGGAAAGACCACTCTGTTAGGTTCTCCAAGGTTGTCGAGATGGTGATGGTGCATGTAGACATGTCTCACGAAGTCCATGGCCTAGTCAGTTATGCGGGGTTCATCCCGTAGGACGGTGGCAAGAAATAGTCTGTAGAGTTTAATTAGTGCAATTTTGCTTGTCTGTAGTAAGTACCATTGTTCAGTACTTGATTTGTGTTTGTGAACCCTGTATTGTTTATTAGTACTGCCGCTTTTGGTATGTGGTCATTCCTGAGAATGGTCTATGTTAATGTGTGTCCACTCAATTCAGTCTGTATATTTTAAAGTATCCAGATCATCTTATTTGTGAGGACGGTTTATCAATTATGGTTAAACTCCAATATCTGTATGCACTGCAGGGTTTATCACACCCACCAGGATTTCCAGTCCCATGGATGTTCGGTCCATATGATTTGCCACGACCTTTGGACTGTCCTGCTTGTGGGAGTAAGCGGGGCCCCTGCATGCCACCCGTAGTTGAACGATCAATCTTTCTGTTTAGTACTTCAACATAGTGATTTCATGGTAAGGATTCACTTGTGTCACATCAAGTAAATCTTATTGATTTACTGTCTAAATCTTATTGATTTAATGTCATGTTTTCTTTATTGTCCTGCTATTTTACGATGCAGGTTTTGCCATGTGACATTCATCACAGAATAAACCGTTTGTCTTGCTCTACGATGGCTATTTTTGCAGGTTTCACTTCTTATGTCGTGTCAGTAACGAAGGCACTATCCATCACTTATATTACTGGAAAAAATTGGATCAGTCTGTTGTCTGAGCACAACCTGAATCCCTATGATGAACTGCAGTTTGGTTTAACAAAAACGCCAAAATTAGTCATTATCGCGTTTAAAATAAATGAAGAAAAAAACTGGATCACGGTCACGAAGCCTAGTCAAGTTAGAAAGCTGATCATAGCAGACCAGACACGATCGCCGTTGTCTCGCACATCGGTACAACCTTTAGCAACGGATCGAGCACCGGTAGTTTCTCTAGCACTGACAGTGGCAGCAGCTCAGTCTGATCCAGCTGAGGATTGGGCACCGACCGCGTCAGCGGATCAGGCTGATCTACTAGAGGATCGGGCATCGACACTGGCACCTACTCCGACATCGGCACCAGCTCTACAAGGAGCACCATCTCCGGCAGCAGCAGTGGCTTCGGCACCTACACCAACACGTGCACTTGCATCTGCTCCGGCCGGTGCAGCGGCAATAGACTGGGCTGTAGTTCGCACTTCATATACCAAAGTCCTTGCAAAAACCGACATGTCCACCTTCTTGGTAAGCATTGGCCGCCCAAGTGTTTTGTTCTTTTTTCTTTCCATGTTGTTTCGCATGATTCACTGTGTTGATCTAACTGTTTGGGTATGTCTTCTTGTTTGCAAACAGAGAATTCCTAGAGCAATGAGGGAGTCGTTCGGCGACAAGAGCCAAGGTTCTCTTACCATGCGCAGCCTTGGTGTGAATGAACCTGCTCAATATACCGTAAGTACATAGGATGGTCGCATGATGATTGATGCTAAAGGATGGTCAAGGTTCAAATCTAAATCATATCTTGCGGTAGGGGATGATCTCAAAATCAAACTTTTTCGGCAAGGAGAGCTGGTCCAAATCAACTTTGAAATTCTTCAGTAGCAGCACGCAACTGCCGAACTGATCTATCCTACAAGAGATTTTGATGTAATAATATGGCATGGTGAAACAAGTGTCCTGTGTGTATAAGTAATACGATAATAGTATTATTTATCACATGATATATCGTTGATAGAATTGCAACTCTCATTGCTAGTTAGGAACTGTCGTTTGATTTCATTCCAACAGCTGCCGTGCTTTATTCAATTTTGTGTATTCGCCTTGCGACAGCATCTAAAACTAGCGCCGTACCAATCGCTTGCAATATAAAAAGCGATGAGGTAGAACACATGGGCCCCCAAATATGCAGGGTGGGCCTGCGGCCCAAGTCCAGAACCATGAGCCTGTCTGAGTATTATATTCTCAGCCGAACCCTCATAATTTCCTCAAAAAAATGAACCCCCATAATGCCCATGCGTTGCACGTAACATCAAGATGCATTCGTATGAGTATTTTATCTTGTGAGAGAAAAGGATGAACGAGGGAAGGCCTTATTTGCAAATGTGGAGAGGTGTGTGGGTACCTTTTTGCAAAATTGTCATAGTTTCCTTCCTATCCGTCAGATATAATTTTGTATGTATAAAGTTGTGATATAAAAGATTTGTATATTTCTTTACAGAGGGAGTATCTCTCTATCAAAAATATATTTTTGTATAACTAGTTACTCATGTCTTTCTACTTCGTTTCGCTGATATGTGGGGCATCCGGCAATGGGGTCCACGTGCCATGTGCACAAATTAGAGTGCACAACTGCACGGTAGACACACCCCGGTCGTAGCACCGCAGTAATGCCCAATGAGCCGTCAAATCACAAACCCCCCCTTTTCCAGCTTTAGCAGTAAACTGGATGGACGAAGCGGCAATATTTCACTGGGCCTGAATCCCCTTCTCCCACGTCTGCTTGTTAAGAGAAAACCCCCTCTCGGCGATTGCATACGGTTTTCTCATGGAGAACCAGGAACGAATTCTTCATCCATCCCCGATATATCCAAGTCCCTTGGTCGCGGGTAATCCTCGGATGGCAGCCGCCGCCGCTGATGCATTTTTCTTCCTACTGAATCTAGTGTGTTCCATTTGCAGTGCCCAAAGTGCAAGGACCCTACAGGTTTCTGCGTCCTCGGCGAGACACCATACTTGTTCCTTCTCATCCTAACGCAGGATTTTAAAATGCGCACAGTATGTTCCTAGAATCCTTTTTTCTATACGGGAGGGTGGGATTTTTTTGAACATGTTGTCGACTAATTTGGAAATTGGATTGCTATATTTGGATAAGAGGTACTACCAGTATGATGGTCAACACTGACGTGAAGGAGGAAGTTATTTCTACATTTGGATAGGGAATACATTGTGTTCTCATATTATTTTTCCTGCAGTGTATTATTTGCTCTGCCAGAACACATGTACTCAAGATGCTCGGCCTTGCCATAACTGAATACACCATTTTAATGGTCATAGTGAAGACAAGCCATGGATATAAGTTCCGAGTTCGGTTCATGAACCAAAAAGATCGCTGCTTTTTTATGGCCGAACTTGGATAAACTTTCTCATCTGTTATGGATTGAAAGTTGGCACACAAATGTTGATGGAAATAGCAGAACCTGGTCTCATCTTCACTGAGATCTTCCACCCCAACGTCGTTCCAATTATTCATCCATGTTAGTATCTGGTTCTTGCTTGTTGCCTCGATTACTTCTTAACCCACCTATTCTGTCTAACTAATCACAAATTAACTTTAGAAGTAGCAACAAATCTCTCACGAAGATGCTACTTCTAACTAATATTTTCTTATAATTGGTGGCACGTGTAGGTTTTCTCAGAGTTAAGCAGGCTACTCGTTTGTTATTTTGTAACAACTCGGCTGTTACTGATGGCACTGAAGTTGACTGGGACGACATCCACAAGTTCCTACACTTTATTGATTGTCTTGAGATCCTTGTGGGCGTTCCAATGGTGGAAGGCCACGTGGGATATGTGTGCCATTGATGCACTCGTTGAAGAGGTGCAACAGTGTCGAGAAACTTATGGTACAATCTGTTTTCTGTTATATATGTTGTTCATAAACTATTGCTTATACACAGTTTTATAGTTGTGATCTTCTTGAAACAAAAACTGCCCAGTTCTATTGTTCCTATACAGATGGCACTGAAGTTGACTGGGACGACATCCACAAGTTCCTACACTTTATTGATTGTCTTGAGATCCTTGTGGGCGTTTCAATGGTGGAAGGCCACGTGGGATATGTGTGCCATTGATGCACTCGTTGAAGAGGTGCAACAGTGTCGAGAAACTTATGGTACAATCTGTTTTCTGTTATATATGTTGTTCATAAACTATTGCTTATACACAGTTTTATAGTTGTGATCTTCTTGAAACAAAAACTGCCCAGTTCTATTGTTCCTATACAGATGCTTGACCATGGTCGGGTGAGACTTGCGCTTGGTCACAACATGATGTTTATGTTGACCTACTCCATTCCCCTTGGAGGTGAAAAGATACTTACCCATGGGTGGTCTCAAATAATGAAGACCCATCCATCTTGGAGAATAGGACAGAAGATTATGTTCCTGCTTTTCCATGGCTCTAAAGCGAATATCCTGTTTATTGACCACATTGCGAGATGAAGCCGCTCTCAGAAGGTTATGGATGCGCGGGGTGGCGCCTAGGCCTTGTCCTGTGGCTTGGAGGCCTCACCCTTGATTAACTGTAGGCAAAGTAGCACTGTTTGAGGCGTGCTTTGTATGGTTGAACCTGTATAAGTACTTATACTGCTTTCAGCTATGGTTGTTAAGTGCCCTTGCTGGTTTCAGTTAAGGTTGTTAAGTACTCCTGCTGCTTTTATAGTCTGTCGTGTTTCTTCAGTCATGTCTTCCTCCAGCCGCCAAAACCAAAGCAGCGCCGGCGGGGCCGCCTGCTTCCGCCTCCCACGGCTGGCTGCGCCTCAGCGCATGCATCGCCGCCCCACCGTCTCCTAAATCGTTAACGCCGACGTCCGAGGCCTCGCCGTCGTCCTCCGCGCGCTTTGGTGCGCTCGCCGCGGTGCCGCCCTCTCGCGTTGTCAACATGGTCAACAAACAACAGGAATCGGCAGAAGTACGTGAAGAGGTTGACAGTACGGGCCCACCATGTCAGCGTATGGAAAAATAAAATGCTTCCTCCTAGTGTTTTCCTAACATCTGGGACCCACGACATTGTGAGCGTATATAGTCAATAGACAAGAGAAGAGCACAAGATCGGCTAACACCTCGGACGTAGCTGCTCTAGCAGTATTTTTTTTTGTTATTGTTGAGACGGAACAGGGTTTGAACTGGGCTGTGACCCGTCTAGCCCAGGCTTATATTTTATGTTCCCCATGTGACCAGCCCAGCTATTTTTTCTTTGTGAAAATGAGCCCAGTTTATTTTTTCTAAAGAATACCCAATCCAGGCCTATTTATGTTTCTACGCCCTGATGGGCTGCAAATCTTTCAAGACGCCTGCAAATGTTGAGAGTAGCTGTAAATTTAAAAACATATGCCAAATTGGCAATTACTTTATAATTTCTGAATTTTTTCACATTTTCAGATTCCTATTTCACTGGGCATTAACCTAATTTAAATACATCTTCAAAGTACTTTAAATCTGGCTCGACATTTTGGTATTAAAAATAGTTTGGAACCCACAGAAATATGCAAAATTGGCCCTGGCCAACCAAAAAATGGACTACAATAAATTGCATAAGAAGTCGCAATGAGCTATATGTAAATTATTAAAAAAAGAGGGAATGGTCTGACTTACGGGCCTATTAAGTTGACGCGTATGCAAGATTTTTTTAGTTATTATATACGTCAACAAACGATTCTAGCAGACGTAACCGTTGGATGTCAATCCAACGGCCGTCGTGTTTCTTCAATCTCAGATCTTCTTGCTCCAGCCACCAAATCCAGCGCCGGCGGGACCGCCTGCTACTGCCTCCCGTGCAGGTCTCGCCGCCCCCTACTACTCCCACAGCTGGCCAGGGCATCCCTCTACTCACCCACACCCCCTGTTATTCTGCGGCGACGGCAGCCTCACACCGCAGCCGAACCAGTGAGCCCTCGTACTCCTCTCCGCATGGGCATCCACTGTTGCGTCTTCCACGGCTCCGCGTCCTCCCCTTCCTAGGCCTCGCCTTCGTCCACCGCCCTGGTGCTCTCAGCGCGGCGTGGTCAACGTGGTCAAGGAATGACTTCCATCGGAAGAGTACTGTCGTGAAGAGGCTGACAGATGGGTCCACGGTAGCCACAAGGAAGTGCCTCCTTATTACACGGAAAATAATTATTCCTCCACCTGATAGCAAGGACCCACCGGACGGGCCACCATATTTGGTGAAAAAATGTTTCCCCCTGACTGCTGGGATCCACCGGACGGGCCACCGTATTTCGCGAAAAAATGTTCCCCCCGCTATCAGCTCGGACCCACCGGAAGTGCCTCCTTATTACGCACAAAAAAAAGAATAACCCCCCTGCTAGCTGGGACCCAGTATAGTGGGAGGCTGACTTGTTGGCCTACTAAGTTGACGGGGACGGAGGGCTTTGTCAACTTAGTCAATATGCACGATTCTATCTCCATTGACCATACGATGTCCATCCAACCGTCGTAGTGCTTTTTCAACCTCTGGTCTTCTTTCTCCAGCCGCCCAAACCAGCGCTAGTCGTGCCTCGTGCTCCTGCCTCTCGTGGTCGGCTGCGATGCCGCGAAGGCCTTACCGCCCCCTACTACTCCCACCGCTGGCCATGCCATCCCTCTACTCACCCACACCCCCTGTTATTCTGCGGTGATGGCAGCCTCACACCGCAGCGAACCAGTGAACCCTCATACTCCTCTACGCATGGGCATCCACTGCCGCGTCTTCCCCGGCTCCGCGTCGTCCCCTTCCTAGGCCTCGCCATCGTCCACCGCCCTGGTGCTCTCGGCACGGCGTGGTCAACATGGTGAAGGAATGGCTTCCATTGGACGTGGACTGTACGTAGAGAGGCTGACAGCTGGGTCCACGGTCGTAGCAAGGAAGTGCCTCCTTATTACGTGCAAAGTAATTATTCCTCCACTTGACAGCGGGGACCCACCGGACGGGCCAACGTATTTTGCGAAAAAACCTTTCCCCCTAACTGCTGGGACCCATCGGACGGGTCACCGTATTTCACGAAAAAAAACGTTCCCCCCACTGTCAGCTCGGACCCACTGGAAGTGCCTCCTTATTACGCACAAAAAAATGAATACTCCCCCTGCTAGTTGGGACCCACCTTGGTGGGTGGCTGCCAAGTGGGCCTACTAAGTTGACGGGGACAGAGTGCTTGGTCAACTTAGTCAATATGAATGATTCTAGCTCCAGTGACCGTACGATGTCCATCCAACGGCCGTAGTGCTTCTTCAACCTCTGGTCTTCTTGCTCCAGCCACCCAAAGCAGCGCCGGTCGTGCCGAATACTCCTGCCTCCCGTGGCCGGCTGTCCTGCCGCGGAGGCCTCACCGCCCCCTACTATTCCCACCGCTGGCCAGGCCCTACGGCGACGGCAGCTTCGCACCGCAGCCGAACCAGTGAACCCTCGTACTCCTCTCCGCGCGGGCTTCCTCTGCCGCATCTTCCCCGGCTCCGCGTCGCCCCTTCCTAGGCCTCACCATCAGCCACCGCCCTGGTGCTCTCGGCGCGGCATGGTCAACGTGGTCAAGGAACGACTTCCATCGGAAGAGTACTATACATGGAGAGGCTGACAGCTGGGTCCACGACAGCCGCAAGGAAGTGCCTCCTTATTACGCGGAAAATAATTATTTCTCCACCTGACTGTAGGGACCCACCGGACAGGCCACCGTATTTGGCGAAAAAATGTTTCCCCTGACTGCTAGGACCCAGCGGACGGGCCACCGTATTGCGCGAAAAAACGT
>LR738709.1:434763421-434791689 GCA_902687465.1 Secale cereale
CAACAACGCTCACTGTTCATGCAGAGGCAGCATCGATCGGCTTCAGTTAGCAGTAGTAGCGAAGGAATCGCTCGATCAGGTTCAGTTAACAGCAATCGATTGATCGCTCAGGTTCAGTAACGCGTAGCCTGCAGTGCAATCGCTCGGGTTCAGTTAGAGCCCAACGCCTCGCACCCACGCGCGTGCGTGTACGAGAGAAACGCGCATCGCTCAGCCCCGACCACCCATCGTAACCGGGAACACCCCGATATTTTCCTCGCCCTCGCTTCTACCATGGTTTTTCCATCATGGACGGCCCAAAGAATGTCATGCAGCTGCGTCTCCGGCCCGCCCAGGACGAAAAGCCCATTTTCAGTCATGATTTTTTGTCATAGAAGTAGGACCCCACCACATCTATGATGATACCGTGTTTTGTCACAGTTATTGTCATAGAAGTGTCATAAGTATGACAGAAAAAAGTTTCGTTCGGACCAAAATGTCACGAATGTGTCTTTTTTTTTTGTAGTGACCATGGGGAAACTCGAGGATTGGTATATACCTGTAGGCTGACCTATCCGGTCGTGGCCTGAGACGAGTTACGCGTGGCTACTATCAGGGTGTCAACACGCCGGGAGGTCTTGCTGGATTAGTTTTACCTTTGTCGAAATATCTTGAGCACGCAATTCCAGGAATACTCGGGTCTTCCCAACATGGAGTTGCGACTCCGCGGATCGTGAGCTTGTGATGGGCTGAGTTGGGACACCCCTGCAGGGTTATGATCTTTCGAAAGCCGTGCCCGCGGTTAAGTGGCAGATGTGAATTTGTTAATGTCCTGTTGTAGAAAACTTGACAGAGGATCCGAAATAAAATACACAACCGCGTGAGTAACCGTGACCGTCTCTTTTCATTTTGAGAAGAGAACATGGTGGGGCTATGTTTGACTCATAGGTAGTTCAGGATCTCTTAGCGATCATTACTAGTTTGTGACCGTTTGCGTAGAGGCTCATCTTATTCTTGTACTCGTAAGTTAGCCACCATACTTTTGCATAGCCACTACTGCAACCTCACCACTTAACCTCTCCATACCCAATAAAGCTTTGCTAGTCTTGATACCCATGGTTATGGGATTGCTGAGTCCTTGTGGCTCACAGATACTACAACAATAGTTGCAGGTGCAAGTTTCCGATGACTTGACGTGAGAGCGATGTTTGCTTGTGTTGGAGTTCTTTCTTCTTCTTCTTCTTCGTCAGTCTTAGGATAGGTTCCTGGTTGGCAGCCTGGGATAGCATATGGATGTCGTTGTGCTTTTCATGTTTGCATCCGTAGTCGGATGTCTTGTATTGATGATGTTGTATTCATGGGACTTGTATGACTTGTATATATCCCTCATGTGTGTATGTAATGGTACGATGTAATGATATCCCTCTTGCTAAGCGCTCAAAATGCGGTTGTGTCCCAATCACGAGTTTGTCACGTGATCGGGATAGAATCGCATCTTGGGTGTTAAGCACTAGACCATAACTATCTAGCTCAAAAGATATAAGTGAAGCACAAAGAGTACTCTAATAAATTCCGATTCATGTTTATCTCTCTCAAAAGGTGTGTACAGCAAGGATGATTGTGGTAAACTAAAAAGCAAAGACTCAAATCATACATGACGCTCCAAGCAAAATACATATCATATGGTGAATGAAAATATAGTCTCAAGTAAAGTTACCGATAGACAAAGACGAAAGAGGGGATGCCTTCCCGGGGCATCCCCAAGCTTAGGCTTTTGGTTGTCCTTGAATTTTACCTTGGGGTGCCTTGGGCATCCCCAAGCTTAGGCTGTTGCCACTCTTTGTTCCATAGTCCATCAAATCCTTACCAAAAACTTGAAAACTTCACAACACAAAACTTAGCAAAAATCTCGTGAGCTCCGTTACTATAAGAAAGCAAACCACCACTTTAAGGTACTGTAATGAACTCATTATATATTTATATTGGTGTTAAACCTACTGTATTCCAACTTCTCTATGATTCATACCCCCACCCCCGATACTACTCATAGATTCATCAAAATAAGCAAACAACACATGAAAAACAGAATCTGTCAAAAACAGAACAGTCTGTAGCAATCTGTAACTTTTGAATACTTCTGTAACTCTAAAAAAATTGAAATAAATTGGTGGACGTGAGTAATTTTTCTATTAATCATCTGCAAAAATAATCAACTTAAAAGCACTCCCGAGTAAAAAAAGTAGTTAATCTCGTGAGTGCAAAAGTTTTTGTTTTTTACAACATGATCGCAAAGACTTCACCCAAGTCTTCCCAAAGGCTCTACTTGGCACAAACACTAATTAAAACATAAAAACACATCTAAACAGAAGCTAGATGCATTATTTATTACTAAAGAGGAGTAAAAGCAAAGAAAATAAAATTGAGTTGCCTCCCAACAAGAGCTATCGTTTAACGCCCCTAGCTAGGCATGATACAAGAATTGATCTATGTATTGCCATAATGATAAGGTAGATCGCGAAAACTCATCTCATAATCCCTACGTTCAGCAGCAAGTTTTCTTTGTGGCAAGAAAAAGTAATCAAAAGGGCTAAATTTAATAGGACAAAAGTCCCCAAGATCAAGCTCAGGAGGTATGGGTTCCTTCTTTGGCCCTTCATATTGCACAACCAATTCATCATTATAAGTATTCTTTTGGCAAAAGGTGATGAGCCTTTTGCTTGAGAGAAAAACCTAGCCCATTGTTTTGAATAGCAAAATCATCATTCAGTTCAGATATTCTATCAACTAGAACATTAGTAGGAACCTTTTTTCCAAGGTTTTCATTAAAAGCAACAGGATCCAGAGATTCTAAACGCATTATGTCTTCTTGATTAAAAATGATAGCTTCTATGGGAGGACGACCAACGTCCACCTTATAATGCACAAATATTTCTTTGGCCTATCTAATTATAAATATGAACTCATATGCCAAAAAGATGGTAGCTGCACGCTTAACAGAAGAATGCTCAATATTGGAAAATTCTAGAAAAATTCTCTGAATGCAAGGTTGCATGTGGATAAATTGTCTTTCAAGTTCAAATACAAGCAAAGATATAGCGCCCGCAAGACTGGTGGTTCTATGAAGAATAGATCCACACATAGTGGGCAAGGTACCAGCGCAAGTAAAGAAATCTTGAATAACTCCTTTCCCAATAATATTACCGCTATCAATCCGGAACTTTCTAATGTGTAAACTAGGAGGTTCCTCGTGAGGATAATCAAAAGCATCAAAGTTTCCCCCATTGTTACCACTATCTTTTTCAACGATAACCTCCCTCATTTCAGACATGATAGCAAAGACAAACACACAAAAGACAAGCGAACGGAAAAGGGGCAAATAAAACAGCAAAGGTGAAGTGGGGGATAGGAAAACGAGAGGCAAATGGCAAATAATGTAATGTGAGGGATAAGTTTTTGTGATGGGTACTTGGTATATGACTTTTGCGTAGATCTCCCTGGCAACAGCGCCAGACATTCTTCTTGCTACCTCTTGAGCTTGCGTTGTTTTTCCCTTGAAGAGGAAAGGGTGATGCAGCACAGTAGCGTAAGTATTTCCCTTAGTTCTTGAGAACCAAGGTATCAATCCAGTAGGAGACTACACGCGAGTCCCTCGTACCTACACAAACAAATAAGAACATTGCAACAAACATGATAAAGGGGTTGTCAATCCCTTCTCGGCCACTTGCAAAAGTGAGATCTGATAGAGATAATAAGATAATATTTTTGGTATTTTGTTTTATAGATTGAAAGTAAAGATTGGAAAACAAAAGTAAAGTAAAGGTAAATAGTAGATGGAGATTGATGTGATAGAAGATAGACCCGGGGGCCATAGGTTTCACTAGTGGCTTCTCTCATGATAGCAGATTTCAACGGTGGGTGAGCAAATTACTGTCGAGCAATTGATAGAAAAGCGCACAGTTATGAGCATACCTAAGGATGATCATTGTATATAGGCATCACGTCCGTGACAAATAGACCGAAACGATTCTGCATCTACTACTATCATTCCACACATCAACCGCTATCCAGCATGCATCTAGAGTATTAAGTTCATAAGAACAGAGTAACACCTTAAGCAAGATGGCATGATGTAGAGGGATAAACTCATGCAATATGATATAAACCCCATCATTTTATCCTCGATTGCAACAATACAATACGTGCCTTGCTGCCCCTGCTGTCACTGGGAAAGGACACCGCAAGATTGAACCCAAAGCTAAGCACTTCTCCGATTGCAAGAAAGATCAATCTAGTAGGCCAAACCAAACTGATAATTTGAAGAGACTTGCAAAGATATTTAAATCATGCATAAAAGATTTCAGAAAATAATCAAATATTGTTCATAGATGATCTTGATCATAAACCCACAATTCATCGGATCTCGGCAAACACACCGCAAAAGAATTACATGGAATCGATCTCCAAGATGATCGAGGAGAACTTTGTATTGAGATCCAAAGAGAGAGAAGAAGCCATCTAGCTAATAACTATGGACCGAATGTTTGTGGTAAACTACTCACAACTCATCAGAGAGGCTATGGTGTTGATGTAGAAGCCCTCCGTGATCGATGCCCCCTCCGATGGAGCTCCGGAATAGGCCCCAAGATGGGATCTCAGCTGAAGGTTGTGGCGGTGGAATTAGGGTTTCGTGGTGCTCTCGGATGTTTTCAGGGTACGTGGATATATATAGGAGGAAGAGGCACGTCGGTGGAGCAACGAGGGGGCCACGAGGGTGGGGGCACGCCTACCCCCCTGGGCACGCCCCCTGCCCTCGTGGCCACCTCGTTTCTTCCCTGGTGTGTACTCCAAGTCTTCTGTGTTGCAATTGTTCCAAAAACGACTCTCCCGGAGGTTTCATTCCATTTGGACTTCGTTTGATATTCCTTTTCTGCGAAACACTGAAATAGGCAAAAAAACAGCAATTTGCACTGGGCCTAGGGTTAGTAGGTTAGTCCCAAAAATAATATAAAAGTGTATAATAAAGCCCATTAAACATCCAAAACAAATAATACAATAGCATGGAACAATAAAAAATTATAGATATGTTGGAGACGTATCAGGGTTTGATCCCTAGTATCCATTTTGTTCTAAGATTGATGTTGCTATGACTTTGCCTTGCTTAATGCTTGTCACTAGGGCCCGAGTGCCATGATTTCAGATGTGAAACAATTATGAGTTCTTGATCCTATCTTGCAAGTCAATAGTCACCTACTATGTGTTATGATCCGGCAACCCCGAAGTGACAATAATCGGGACCACTCCCGGTGTTGACCGTAGTTTGAGGATTTCATGTATTCACTAAGTGTTAATGCTTTTGTCTGGTACTCTTTTAAAAGGAGGCCTTAATATCACTTAGTTTCCAATAGGACCCCGCTGCCACGGGAGGGTTGGACAAAAGATGTCATGCAAGTTCTTTTCCATAAGCACATATGACTATATTCGGAATACATGCCTACATTACATTGATGAACTGGAGCTAGTTCTGTGTCACCCTATGTTATAACTGTTACATGAGGAATCGCATCTGACATAATTATCCATCACTGATCCATTTCCTACGAGCTTTTCAGATATTGATCTTTGCTTAGTTACTTTTCCGTTGCCACTGTTACAATTACTACAAAACTGCTACTGTTACTTCTTCCACCGTTACTGTTACTTCCATACTACTTTGCTACTAAATACTTTGTTGCAGATATT
This sequence comes from Secale cereale, assembly GCA_902687465.1. NCBI lineage: Eukaryota > Viridiplantae > Streptophyta > Magnoliopsida > Poales > Poaceae > Secale > Secale cereale. The sequence goes on from LR738709.1 coordinate 434,769,140, forward strand.
AAGTCTTCCAGGTGTGGTTGAATTGACAACTCAACTGCTAATACTTGAGAATATTCTTTTGGCTCCCCTTTTGTCGAATCAATAAATTTGGGTTGAATACTCTACCCTCGAAAACTATTGCGACCCCTATACTTGTGGGTTATCAATCCGATACCAAGCATATTTTAGGCACTCGCTTCCTCTTTGCTTAAAGTTGAGAACTTGGTTCTCGGGGGTGCAAATGGTGAGGGGAGGAGTAGCCATGATGACAAGAACTCAAATAGATCCGGCAAGAAAATGGCGAATGAAAAAGATGGCGAATAAAACGGGAAATGTTTGTGAAGTGGGGGAGATGAAAACGAGAGGCAAATGGAAAATAATGTAATTGCGAGGATATGAGATTTGTGATTATGAACCTAGTTATGTTGAAGATCCTCCCTGACAACGACGCTAGAAATTCCTTTTGATGTCTGCTAGAGCTACGTCGGTATTTCCCCAAAGAGGACGGGATGATGTAGTATAGCAGCGGTAGGTATTTCCCTCAGTGATAAAACCAAAGTTATCGAACCAGTAGGAGAACCAAGCAACACAATGTAAACAACACCTGCACACAAATAACAAAACCTCGCAACTCGACGTGTAAAAGGGGTTGTCAATCCCTTTCGGGTAACGGACATGAGAGATATATAAATAATGATAGATTGGTTGATAAATAAGATAGTATTTTTGGGATTTTGGTTTATTAGATTCGAAAATAAAAGCAAAGCCAAATTGATCTCAAAGGAAAATATATGAGAAAGAAGACCTGGGGCCGTAGGTTTCACTAGTGGCTTCTCTCGAGAAAAATAGCAACGGGGGTAAACAAATTACTGTTGGGCAATTCATAGAACTTCAAATAATTATGACGATATCCACGCAATGATCATTACATAGGCATCACGTCCAAGATTAGTAGACCAACTCCTGCCTGCATCTACTACTATTACTCCACACATCGACCGCTATCCGACATGCATCTAGTGTATTAAGTTCATGGAAAAAAAGAGTAATGCATTAAGAATGATGACATGATGTAGACAAGATCCGTTTATCTATGGCGTTAGATATGGATCTCGCCATTTTATCCTTAGTGGCAACGATACATACGTGTTGGTTCCCCTTTTGTCACTGGGATCAAGCATCGTAAGATCGAACCCACTACTGGGCACATCTTCCCATTGCAAGATAAAAAGATCAAGTTGGACAAAAAAACAATATCAGAGAAGAAATACGAGGCTATAAGAGATCATGCATATAAGAGATCAAAGAAACTCAAATAGCTTTCATGGATATAAAAAGATAGATCTGATCATAAACTCAAAGTTCATCGGATCTCAACAAACACACCGCAGAAAGAGTTACATCATATGGATCTCCAAGAGACCATTGTATTGAGAATCAAAAGAAAGAGAGGATGCCATCTAGCTACTAACTATGGGCCCGTATGTCTACAAAGAACTACTCACGCATCATCGAAGAGGCACCAATGGAAGTGGTGAACCCCTCTGTGATGGTGTCTAGATTGGATCTGGTGTTTCTGGACTCTGCGGCGGATGGATGAATATTTCGTCGATGCTTCTAGGGTTTCTGGAATATTGGGGTATTCACATAGCAAAGAGGCGGTCCAGGGGGCACCCGAGGTGGGCACAACCCACCAGGGCGCGCCTGGGCCTCCTGGCATGCCCTGGTGGGTTGTCCCCTCCTCGGGAGTCCCCCCGGGTGCCACCAGCGCCCATAGTGTTCCTTCTGGCCCAAAAAAATCTCTAAAAAGTTTTGCGGTGTTTGGGATCCATTTGATATTGATTTCCTGCGATGTAAAAAACATGCAGAAAACAGCAACTGGCACTTGGCACTATGTCAATAGGTTAGTACCAAAAAATGATATAAAATGACTGTAAAATGATTATAAGACATCCAAGATTAATAATAAAACATCATGGAACAATCAAAAATAATAGATACGTTGGAGACGTATCTCACCGCCTATCGCCATCGACTTTCTCGACGCTGCTCGCGGTCGACCCAGCTCCGCTCGGTTGGGGAATATGCCGTACCGAGGGTTATTTCTCATGGACGACAAGGTACCTAATTTTATGAGATATTAACTCATCTCTTATCCCAGTTCATCTGCCTCCTTTAATCACCCGACGGAAATCGTCGTGAATTCATTTTAATTCAAGCAAATTTGAGGGTTTTCATTCATTCATAGAATGTACAGTGTGCCGACACATCAGGACTTTGCGACCTTCGCCAGAGATTCCATCTCACCGTACCAGATCAATTGATGACGCACGCGGTATGTTCAATCTCACCCTAAATCGGTTGGCATGGCCTACTTTCCTGAACATATTCTAAATATTGCTACATTTGGATAAAAGGTGCCACATGCACCATATACGTCAAAGGGGATTTTCCCCCTCTTCTTTCTATATTAGGCAAATTAATGATGTATTGTTCTTTTGTTTACTCTCATATTCCGTGACACCATGTTTACCCTATCTGTTTAGTTATAGATTTTTGTCCATCGATTTCAACTGATGTACAGTTCTTTCAATTTGGGCCCATATTTGCATGTTACCATATTTTCTTTAACAATCCTACCATTTTCTGCAGCGCATCCCTTCCTATGCAACAGATTACGTAGTGCACAATCTTTCCATTTACATAGATCAAGACTGCATGGATGTCATACTGCACACAAACCATGGATTTACAATCGTTGCTACTGTAAGACTTGATGAACGTGGTGAATCCTATTTTGGCACTAGCTTTTGCAAATAAATTTCTAAGTTTTATGTACTGAAAGCTAGCACTAAAATTGCACTGCACATAAAAAGTCTTGTTCATGAGATATATGCTAACTTCCCCGACAAAATAATTCGTCCAGACTTTGTTCGAAGTAAGTTTTCTTTTCAACTATCTGCATGTTGACTTTCCCAGCAATGTCAAAAGAATTGTGTAGTATTTAAGCAACCAATTACCCGTGCTGGGTAGCTAATTTGGGCCTTGTGTGCAAATTTTCCTCAACGATAGAAATGCTAGACTCACATGTGTAGGATTTTATGATTAAAAAATATGTATCTTAAAAGTATACGTACCTCACAAAAAAAATGAAAGTATATATATATTTTAATATGGTTCATAAAAATATATTTTTTGTACTTACCTTTCATACACTAAGCGTATCACAATAAAACTTGGTTGATGAATAAATAAATATACTTGGTTGAAGAAGGTTTGTTTGCATGTTTTTTTTTCCTTTATTGGACAAATTTCCATGTCCTATATAAATAATTTAAATAATTTTCATACTATTATTTATTAAATATGAACATCACAGTTTGTTGTTTTCCCCCAATTTTGCGTTAGTATAATTATTTAAATTATTTAATCAACATATTTTCCTAATAATGTCAAATATGTTTTTATAGAGAAAATAGTGTGTTATTTTCACTAATATTTTTTCAGATATTATATATGATTAAATTATGCAGTATAAAACATCATTTATATTTCATCGTAGATACAAAGTGATGGTTTTCGACGTATGCACTGATGTAACGATGAGTCGATGACAGACCGCACTGAAACACCACGAGAAGAGGTGCATATAGCTAACCTTCCTCTGTATGTATATTATACATGAAAACACAAAAGGTATATTTTTTATATATTATTGTTTTTTCAGAATATAGGAGACATGGATATGGACTTTGGAGATGTAAAAAAGAATCCATTGAGGGTTCCAATGCGAAGTTGCTAAAAGGGACCGTAAATTCACCGAGTTTTGTACAAGACTTACATTGTGCCAAAGCAGTGATATCTCATAACAACCCAAAAATAGATGCCAACCTAAATGTTATCACACAAGGTGTTTTTTCAATGTTATTATCAATATTTACTTAGTGAAATTGCCTTCTTTATTCAACCATTTTGGCTCATTTTATTGTCTAAGTTGGCTAACTTTTTATGAGGTCGACAGACTATGTTTGTACCCCTAGAGTTATTGCAGTCATCGAATCAATCATGTCTGCCCCCAAGAAAACTTTGTTTGTGGACATTGAAGATGCCTTGTTATCAACCGATGATTTGGAATGCCTTTTGAAAGATGATATGTTCTTACATGATGGTGTAAGACCAATTGCATAACAGTTGGAATTTATAATTGCAACGAAATGTAATATTGTAATATATATTGCATTCTTGTTCAGGACCATCTACGAGACCATCTACACGAACCTGATATGTTCTCTAAATGTTGACTACAGGTGATAAATGCTTACATATATTGCATTCTTGTTCAAGACCATCTACGAGACAGGGCGGGTGAAAAGGTACATATTATTAGCATGTTTGTATCTGGCCAGTAGAAAGAAGAAGGAATAAAAGAGATAGATCCATCAAAGTTTCGTCACATCGTACATCATGTTAATACTTATCTACAACAAGATATGGTTAGTTTTGTCTCGTTATCCATGCATATAATTATGGATTTTTTTTATTTACTTATTATGTTTAATGATTAATTAATATTTATATCTAATTGTGACTTCGTTTTGTATGATATTTACACCAGTTATTCATTCCGATTAACATGCCGGGCTGCCATTGGTATCTAGCAGTAGCCAATGCCAAAAAAACGTAAAATTCAAGTATTGGACTCCCTTGGTTCTCGTGTTAAACGCAGTGACCTTGCTACTACGGTCAACATCTATTGTTTTTTCACATCTTATACTTTGTTTTGTTTGTCTTAATCCCTAATATTTCTCATATAAAAAATAGTTAGCAGGACTTGAGAAGCGTCTGAAACTTGCAAAGCAAGATCCGGAGTTTAGCAAAGACCATAGGTGGCCCGATCTCAATGTTACAAAATGGACGGTCGTAGATCAGTTTAATGAGGCATTACAGACCGATGGGTAAGCAATTGTTACATTGGTTTGTTTATTTTTTTCATCAAGACAATATTAAAAAAGCATTATTTTATATTATTATGGCGTATCATGTGGACTATTTATGCTAAATTATATGGAATATTGGACATCAAATGCTTTAACAGACCAATTCACCCAGGTATTTCATTTTTATACATTATATTAATGGTATATCACAAAATATTATATCAATATATATATATATATATATATATATATATATATATATACATAATTTCTAGGATGATATGAAACACTTTCGACAAAAATTAGCTGTCATTTTGCTCGATTCGGATCTAAATAAGCCAAAAGGAAGTCACGTATACCATAAACCTGACGATGAAGAAACTTTAGCTAATTCTGATCTCGAGTGTTTGGACAGTCCACCTGACGTAGTAAAAGGAAAACGTCCTACTCCAACCACCATCATGCCCACAGACCAACGCGAATTATTTGCCGGCCTCTGCAACTACATCATGTCGGTGGATGATGTCGGGTGTTTGGAGTAAGTACCATTTATCAATATTTAATGTGTAAATGTATATTATTATTATTCTTACCATCCAACTATTAGGAAGGAATGGGTCCGGAGCTCGACACCCGATCCAGTGGTTTTATGTCTTAAGAAACTTCAGTGCATACTTAACATGGAGCAGGCTATGGATAGTGATTGCTTCAATATTGCCGTGCGTATACTGGCATGTGACGAGGGAGTATTGTTCACTGACCCTCCTATACACTACATGGATCTAAGATTTTTTGTAAGTTATCGTAGCTCTGCATTTTGTGTGGCATTAGTATTAACATGCTGAAGCAATATTTTTTTTTTATTAGTCCATGATGCTAGGGTCAACAAGAGGTCAATTTTTTGCGAGAAGGAAACTATCCAGACGTTGGCAACATTATTTGATAGCTGTCCCGGGAGGACAACAACATCTCATCATGCAATATGGTAAGTAATGTATTTTGTCTATTGTTATCATGGTTTATTATTTTTTCTAATAGCTCCACTTGTTGATTTGTCTTCCCTATGCATCCATCGGACGATACATCTTGTACATGATCGACAAAGAGGCACTTCGGATATATATTATGGACCCTATTCAAACATCACAATCGTTAGAGGTTGAAAATTTGAGGCATGCACTGAAATTAAAATCTTTTGCAAGGGATTTTAAAGAAGCACTCGAAATAAAGCTGCCTGGTTGAAATTCTGATATTTCTAAATGGCAACGTTTATTTCTGTTTGGTATTCCAACGAGTATAGACGGGTAATGAATTAATAATACAATAAACATTTGTTTTTGTTATCACTATATTCTATGCATTATTAATTTAAATATTGCAGGAATCTGTCTGGCTATTTTGTTTATCATTTTATGCTCTGGTGGAATGGGACAGAATTGGTCAAGCCGGTTTGCGCGGTGAGTATTCTCCGTTACATGTTTTAAGACCTTCGGTGTGAAATTTGCATACTAACTACATATATTGTTTGTACATGATGGGTATGAGCTAAGGAAGCACTTTTTATTATACCTGCTCAAACACCGTGGGAATGAAGCTAAAGACAACTTTCCTGATATTGTTAAAGAATTTCTTAAGTGCATCACCTAGATATTGATAATTTTGTAATAGATGTTTAGATGGAACATCGCTAAGTTTGTTATATGGACATGTCGTTAGTCTTTCTTTTTGTTACCAATTTTCATTACAAAATGGATTTCGATTATTCAGTGATTTAAATTGTGTTATATTGTTTGTGCATGTGAACTTGTAACTCTTGTAAACTTTTTCAAGAGCCCGTGGCAACGCACGGGCACTCTACTAGTAACTTCTAGTTACCAATACACTTTTGTGTTGCCCTGTTTTAACTAAATATTCCCTCTACTCCCATTTCTATCAGAAAGCGCTGCAGACAAGGAGACTGTGGAGAACAGGGCTGCCAACAAGCGCAGGCGGGGCGAGCTAGAACCGCAAGCAACTCCAGCAGGCCTAGACCTCATTAGCAGCCTCCTCAATGATATGTTGACAGTCATTATCTCCCTCCTCCCAATCAAATATGGGGCGCGGGCAACCATCCTTTCCCGGTGGTGGTGCCCCCTATGGAACTCCAGTCCTCTCGACTTCATCGACACCCACTTGCTCTGCTATGGCTATTGCAAAAGCTTGGATGCGTTCTCCAAGATCCTCAGCAGTTACCTTGGCCCAACCAGAGGCCTTAGAATGGGCAAGTTCCGTTCCGACGGCAAGGACCGAGCCGAGCTTGACGACTGGTTCAGATCCCCAGCCCTAGATCAGCTCGAGGAGCTCACTTTTGATGATGGGCATATGATGTCGCTACCAACATCCGCACTCCGCCTCGCGCCCATGCTGCGCGTCGCCAAGTTCAGTGATACGTCTCCAACGTATCTATAATTTTTGATTGTTCCATGCTATTATATTATCCAGCTTGGATGTTTTAAATGCATTTATACGCTATTTTATATGATTTTTGGGACTAACCTATTAACCTAGAGCCCAGTGCCAGTTTATGTTTATCCTTGTTTTTGAGTTTTACAGAAAAGGAATACCAAACGGAGTCCAATTGAGGTGCCAATTTTTGATGATTTTTTATGGACCAAAAGAAGCCCCCAGAGTAAAAGAGTTGGGCCAAGCGAGTCCCGAGCCATCCACGAGGGTGGAGGGCACGCCCTACCCCCTGGGGCGTGTCCCCCTATCTCGTGGACGACTCGGAAACCCCCCTGACGTGAGACCGACGCCAAAAATTCCTATAAATACAGAAACCCCCAAAAAGAAACCTAGATCGGGAGTTCCGTCGCCGCAAGCCTCTGTAGCCACCAAAAACCAATCGGGACCCTATTTCGGCACCCTGTCGGAGGGGGGATCCCTCACCGGTGGCCATCTTCATCATCCCAGCACTCTCCATGACGAGGAGGGAGTAGTTCACCCTCGGGGCTGAGGGTATGTACCAGTAGCTATGTGTTTGATCTCTCTCTCTCTCTCTCTCTCTCGTGTTCTTGATATGGCCCGATCTTGATGTATCGCGAGCTTTGCTATTATAGTTGGATCTTATGATGCTTCTCCCCCTCTACCTTCTTGTAATGGATTGAGTTTCCCTTTGAAGTTATCTTATCGGATTGAGTCTTTAAAGATTTGAGAACACTTGATGTATGTCTTGCATGTGCTTCTCTGTGGTGACAATGGGATATTCACGTGATCTACTTGATGTATGTTTTGGTGATCAACTTGCGGGTTCAGTGACCTTGTGAACTTATGCATAGGGGTTGGCACACGTTTTTGTCTTGACTCTCCGGTAGAAACTTTGGGGCACTCTTGGAAGTTCTTTGTGTTGGTTGAATAGATGAATATGAGATTGTGTGATGCATATCGTATAATCATGCCCACGGATACTTGAGGTGACAATGGAGTATCTAGGTGACATTAGGGTTTTGGTTTATGTGTGTCTTAAGGTGTTATTCTAGTACAAATTCTAGGATAGATCGAACGGAAAGAATAGCTTCATGTTATTTCACTACGTACTCTTGAATAGATCGATCAAAAAGAATAACTTTGAGATGGTTGTGTATTCATTTGTTCTCCGCTATTAGTGACTTTGGAGTGACTCTTTCTTGCATGTTGATGGATTGTTATATGATCTAATTATGTTATTATTGTTGAGAGAACTTGCACTAGTGAAAGTATGAACCCTAGGCCTTGTTTCTAAGCATTGCAATACCGCTTGTGCTCACTTTTATCATTAGTTACCTTGTTGGTTTTATATTTTCATATTACAAAAACCTATATCTACCATCCATATTGCATTTGTACCACCATCTCTTCGCTGAACTAGTGCACCTAACAATTTACCATTGTATTGGGTGTGTTGGGGACACAAGAGACTCTTTGTTATTTGGTTGCAGGGTTGTTTAAGAGAGACCATCTTCATCCTATGCCTCCCACAGATTGATAAACCTTAGGTCATCCACTTGAGGGAAATTTGCTACTGTCCTACAAACTTGTGCACTTGGAGGCCCAACATCGTCTACAAGAATAAGATTGCGTAGTAGACATCAAGCTCTTTTGTGGCGGCGTTGCCGGGGAGGCTAGGTAAGCGACACTCACATCCCGTCAACGAAGCTCTTTTCTGGCGCCGTTGCCGGGGAGGTGAGTGCTTGAAGGTATATCTTTACATCTTGCAATCGAATTTTTAGTTTCTTCTTTTATCACTCGTTTATTTTATAAAAGAAAATAAAAAAATGGAATTGAGGTTGCCTCATATGCTTCATCTTTTTAATGGCTTTCGTGAAAATGATGGAAAGGAAAATTGTGCCCAAGTGCTAGAAGAAGAATGCATTAAAATGTTTGGCACTAAATCCTTGAATGATAATAGTGATTATGATTATGATATGAAAAGGCCCAAGCTTGGGGATGCTATGTTTGATGAAGATGATATTTTTAGTCCCCCAAGTTTTGATGTCCAAATTTGCTATAATGGTAGCAAGCCTCCTATCTATGATGATTATTGTGATGACTTGTATGCTATTAAGAATAATGATAACCATGAAACTTGTCATCATGATTTTAATTTTCAATTGGATTATGCCTCACATGATAGTTATTTTGTTGAGTTTACTCCCACTACTATTCATGAGAAGAAATTTGCTTCTGTGGAGAGTAATAAAATTTATATGCTTGGGGATCATGAAAAGAATGTTTTATGTGATAGTTATATTGTTGAATTAATTCATGATGCTACTGAAAATTATTATGAGGGAGGAACATATGCTTGTAGGAATTGCAATAATATCAAGTTTCCTCTCTATGTGTTGAAAATCTTGAAGCTATGCTTGTTTTGCTTTCCTATGCTAGTTGATTCTTGTTACCATAAGTTGTTTGCTCACAAAATCCCTACGCATAGGAAGTGGGTTAGGCTTAAATGTGCTAGTCATATTCTTCATGATGTCCCGTTATGTTTCAATTCTTATCTTTTATGCGAGCATCATTGAAATCATCATGCCTAGCTAAAAGGCACTAAAGAAAAGCGCTTGTTGCAAGACAAACCAATATTTACCCCTACTGTTTTTGTGTGTTCACATGATTAAGCTAATGTAGTAATCATGTTTTATAGCTTTTGTTTCAATAAAATGCCAAGTAAGACCTTGGGGGTGATTTGGAAGATAATAGCTTGGTTTTGCTAAAAAAACAGAAACTTTTGCGCCCAGTGTTTGAATTATTTATGATTACTGAAAAGTGATAAATTCTTAATTTTTTTACAGATTTCTGACCTACAAATTGCCCACATTTTCCTAATGTTTCAGAATTATTAGAGATGCAGAGGTTTTACATCAATTCGCATCTTTACAGAGTACCATGTTTAAGAGAGATTCTGTTTTCTTGTGTTGTTTGCTTATTTTGATGCATCTATGGGTAGTACCATGGGGTATGAACCATGTAAAAGTTGGAATACAGTAGATATTACATCAATACGAAACAAGAATGAGTTCACAACAGTACCTACAAGTAAGGATTGGATTTGTTTTACTAACGCATCTCACGAAGTTCCGTTAAGTTTTGTGTTGTGAAGTTTTGGGTAACGAATTGATGGACTATGGAATAAGGAGTGGAAAGAGACTAAGCTTGGGGGTGCCCAAGGCACCCCAAGGTAATATTCAAGGACAGCCAAGAGCCTAAGCTTGGGGATGCCCCGGGAAGGCATCCCCTCTTTCGTCTTCGTCTATCGGTAACTTTACTTGAGGCTATATTTTTATTCACCACGTGATATGAGTTTTGCTTGGAGCGTCATTTTCTTTTGTTTATATTTGCTTGCTGTTATTCAGAGGCATTTTTCTATATTTTTTTCAATAAAATGTCAAGTCTAGCCTTTACCATGTTTATTTTGCAAGTCTTTGTGTTGCTGTTTGAAAACAGAAAGTTTTCTATCATTGTCTGAATTCTTCAAGATAGTAAGAACGTGATAAAATCTTGAAATTTTGTACACGGTGAGCATGAATAAGTTATCCGTAATGTGGTATTTTTTCAGAATTTTTTGTGTTAGGGAAGTATGAGAACAATTCCACTCTTTACAGACTGTCCTGTTTAGACAGATTGTTGCTACGTTTCCATTGTTTGCATATGTTTGCATGTTTAATGATTCTATTTGAGGATAGGAGTATTAAATCCAGAGGCATTCAGTATGCAATGTCAAATTATAATTTTAGTGATTTGCTACAGTAGAGAATGTTAAGGTTTTGATTTGATTTATACTAACTTATCTCACGAGTTCTTGTTGAGTTTTGTGTGCATGAAGTTTTTAAGATTCCGGAAACTATGATATGAGAGGAATTAAGGAGACACAAAAGCTCAAGCTTAGGGATGCCCAAGGCATCCCAAAATAATATTTCAAGAAGTCTCAAGCATCTAAGCTTAGGGATGCCCCGGTTGGCATCCTACCTTTCTTCGTCGACAATTATCGGTTAGTAACGGTTGAGCCTAAGTTTTTACTTCTTCACATGATGTGTGCTATCCTTGTAATATCATTTTATTTTGCTTTGCTTTCTATTTGAACAAAATATTAAGATCTGAACTTTATTTAATGTTAGAGAGTCTTCACATAGTTACATAATTATTCAACTACTCATTGATCTTCACTTATATCTTTTGGAGAAGTTTGTCATTTGCTCTAGTGCTTCACTTATATTATTTTGAGAGTCTTTCAGAACAGCATGGCAATTTTCTTAGGTTATGAATTTAGTCCTAATATGATGGGCATCCAAGATGGGTATAATAAAAACTTTCATAAATAGTGCATTGAATACTATGAGAAGTTTGATACTTGATGATCGTTTTGAGATATGAGGATGGTGATATTAGAGTCACGCTAGTAGAGTAGTTGTGAATTTGAGAAATACTTGTGTTGAGGTTTGCAAGTCCCGTAGCATGCACGTATTGTAACCGTTGTGTGAAAAATTTGAAGCATGAGGTATTTCTTTGATTGTAATCCTTTGTGTGGAGGTCGGGATCGCGCGATGGTCAACTCCTACCAACCCTTCCCCTAGGAGCATGCGTGTAGTACTTTGTTTTGATGACTTGTAGATTTTTGCAATAAGTATGTGACTTCTTTTTGACTAATATTGAGTCCATGTATTATACGCACTCTCACCCTTCCGCCATTGCTAGCCTCTCTTGTACTGCGCAACTTTCGCCGGTACCATACACCCACCATATATCTTCCTCAAAACAGCCACCATACCTACCTATTATGGCATTTCCATAGCCATTCCGAGATATATTGCCATGCAACTTTCCACCGTTCCGTTTATTATGACACGTTCCATCATTGTCATATTGCCTTGCATGATCATGTAGTTGACATCGTATTTGTGGCAAGGCCACCATGCATAATTTTTCATACATGTCAATCTTGATTCATTGCCCATCCCGGTACACCGCCGGAGGCATCCATATAGAGTCATATTTTGTTCTAGTATCAAATTGTAATCTTTGAGTTGTAAATAAATAGAAGTGTGATGATCATCATTATTAGATCATTGTCCCGATAAAAAAGGCCATATAAAAAAAGGCCAAAAAAGAGAAAGGCCAAATAAAAAAGGAAGGCCCAAAAAAAAGGGGGGACAATGCTACTATCTTTTTTCCACACTTGTGCTTCAAAGTAGCACCATGATCTTCATGATAGAGAGTCTCGTGTTTTGTTACTTCCATATACTAGTGGGAATCTTCATTATAGAACTTGGATTGTATATTCCAACGATGGGCTTCCTCAAATGCCCTAGGTCTTCGTGAGCAAGCAAGTTGGATGCACACCCACTTAGTTTCTTTTGTTGAGCTTTCATACATTTATAGCTCTAGTGTATCTGTTGCATGGCAATCACTACTCACTCACATTGATATCTACTGATGGGCATCTCCATAGCCCATTAATACGCCTAGTTGATGTGAGACCATCTCCCTCATTTTTGTCTTCTCTACAACCACCACTCTATTCCACCTATAGTGCTATGTCCAAGGCTCATGCTCATGTATTGCGTGAAAGTTGAAAAGTTTGAGAATACTGAAGTATGAAACAATTGCTTGGCTGAAACCGGGGTTGTGCATGATTTGAATATTTTGTGTGACGAAGATGGAGCATAGCCAAACAATATGATTTTGTAGGGATGAATTTTATTTGGCCATGTTATTTTGAGAAGACATGATTTACTTTGTTAGTATGCTTGAAGTATTATTATTTTTATGTCGATATTAAACTTTTTTCTTGAATCTTTCGGATCAGAACATTCGTGCCACAATAAAGAAAATTACACTGATAATTATGTTAGGTGTCATTCCACATCAAAAATTCTGTTTTTATCATTTACCTACTCGAGGACGAGCAGGAATTAAGCTTGGGGATGCTTGATACGTCTCTAACGTATCTATAATTTTTGATTGTTCCATGATGTTATATTATCCATCTTGGATGTTTTATATGCATTTATATGCTATTTTATATGATTTTTGGGACTAACATATTAATCTAGAGCCCAGTGCCAGTTTCTGTTTTTTTCCTTGTTTTTGAGTTTTACAGAAAAGGAATACCAAACAGAGTCCAATTGAAGTGCCAATTTTTTTATGATTTTTAATGGACCAAAAGAAGCCCCCGGAGTAAAAGACTTGGGCAAGAAGAGTGTCGAGCCGACCACGAGGGTGGAGGGCGCGCCCTACCCCACCTGGGCGTGTCCCCTTATCTCGTGGACGACTCGGAGACCCCCCCTGATGTGAGACCGATGTCAAAAATTCCTATAAATATAGAAACCCCTGAAAAGAAATCTAGATCAGGAGTTCCGCCGCCGCAAGCCTCTGTAGCCACCAAAAACCAATCGGGACCCTGTTCCAGCACCCTGCCGGAGAGGGGATCCCTCACCGGTGGCCATCTTCATCGTCCCGACGCTCTCCATGATGAGGAGGGAGTAGTTCACCCTCGGGGCTGAGGGTATGTACCAGTAGCTATGTGTTTGATCTCTCTATCTCTCTCGTGTTCTTGATATGGACCGATCTTGATGTATCGCGAGCTTTGCTATTATAGTTGGATCTTATGATGCTTCTCCCCCTCTACCTTCTTGTAGTGGATTGAGTTTTCCCTTTGAAGTTATCTTATCGGATTGAGTCTTTAAGGATTTGAGAACACTTGATGTATGTCTTGCATGTGCTTATCTGTGGTGACAATGGGATATTCACATGATCTACTTGATGTATGTTTTGGTGATCAACTTGCGGGTTCAGTGACCTTGTGAACTTATGCATAGGGGTTGGCACACGTTTTCATCTTGACTCTTCGGTAGAAACTTTGGGGCACTCATTGAAGTTCTTTGGGTTGGTTGAGTAGATGAATCTGAGATTGTGTGAGGCATATCGTATAATCATGCCCATGGATACTTGAGGTGACAATGGAGTATCTAGGTGACATTAGGGTTTTGGTTTATGTGTGCCTTAAGGTGTTATTCTAGTACGAACTCTAGGATAGATCGAACGGAAAGAATAGCTTCGTGTTTTACACTACGGACTCTTCAATAGATCGATCAGAAAGAATAACTTTGAGGTGGTTTCGTACCCTACAATAATCTCTTCGTTTGTTCTCCACTATTAGTGACATTGGAGTGACTCTTTGTTGCATGTTGAGGGATTGTTATATGATCTAACTATGTTGTTACTGTTTAGAGAACTTGCACTAGTGAAAGTATGAACCCCAGGCCTTGTCTTGAAGCATTGCAATACCGTTTGTGCTCACTTTTATCATTAGTTACCTTGCTGTTTTTATATTTTTAGATTACAAAAACCTACATCTACCATCCATATTGCACTTGTATCACCATCTCTTCGCCGAACTAGTGCACCTATACAATTTACCATTATATTGGGTGTGTTGGGGACACAAGAGACTCTTTGTTATTTGGTTGCAGGGTTGTTTGAGAGAGACAATCTTCATCCTATCCCTCCCACGGATTGATAAACCTTAGGTCCTCCACTTGAGGGAAATTTGCTACTCCTACAAACCTCTGCACTTGGAAGCCCAACAACGTCTACAAGAATAAGATTGCATAGTAGACATCGTTTAGGAACTGCCATCCCCCTTAATGACACTCCCGCTCTTATTCTACCACGACTGAAGCACCTCGAGCTCGTCGCTGTCTGCCTCTCAAATGGTGACATGGAGCGCCTTCTCCGTGGTTGTAATGCACACGAGCACCTTCGTCTTTAGGCGATCAATGGGTTGAGTACCTTCCACATCACTTCCATGACTCTCCGGACTATTTATGTGTGTTGCTGGTGTGGCAGGATGACATCACAAGATGTGTACCATGGTATGGTCATTAAGGACACACCTATGATGTCGCTTAAAGCTACGTCGGTTTTTCCGCAAAGAGGAAGGGATGATGCAGCACAGCGGCGGTAGGTATTTCCCTCAGATGTGAAACCAAGGTTATCGAACCAGTAGGAGAACCAAGCAACACAACGTAAACAGCACCTGCACACAAATAACAACTTCTCGCAACCCTACGTGTTAAAGGGGTTGTCATTCCCTTTCGGGGTACAGCGCCTCAAGATAGGCAAAACAGACGTGAGAAATTTGTAGTAGATTGGTAGATCGAACGCCAAATAAAAATAATAATAAATTGCAGCAAGGTATTTTTGTATTTTAGGTTTTATAGATCTGAAAATAGATGCAAGGAAAAAGTAGATCGTGAAGGCAAATATAAGAAAAAGAAGACCTGGGGCCGTAGGTTTCACTAGTGGCTTCTCTCGAGAAAAATAGCAAACGGTGGGTATACAAGTTATAGTTGGGCAATTGATAGAACCTCAAATAATGATGATGATATCCAAGCAATGATCATTACATAGGCATCACGTCCAAGATTAGTGGACCGACTCCTGCCTGCATCTACTACTATTACTCCGCGCATCGACCGCTATCCAGCATGCATCTGGTGTATTAAGTTCATGGAAAAACGGAGTAATGCATTAAGAACGATGACATGATGTAGACAAGATATGTTTATCTATGACGTTAGATATGGATCTCGTCATTTTATCCTTAGTAGCAACGATACATACATGTCGGTTCCCTTTCTGTCAGTGGGATCAAGCACCGTAAGATCGAACCCACTATCAGGCACCTCTTCCCATTGCAAGAGAAATAGATCAAGTTGGCCAAACAAAACCCAAATATTGGAGAAGAAATACGAGGCTATAAGAGATCATGCATATAAGAGATCAAAGAAACTCAAATAACTTTCATGGATATAAAAAGATAGATCTGATCTGTCAGGACCCCGATCCTTAGTCACACAGGTCTAGCCTGTAACACATCATATCACTTTGCGGCCTCACACACGGTATCCCCACGGGTGCCACTTTACCTGGCCCGGGACCGTTTGCGCATTTAGGCACACGTATATGATAGTCTCTCTAGCATCCATATGACAGAGAACCCGGGCCGACATGACTAGTTATAAACCAAAAGTGGCACTAAATTACAGAGGCAGACATACATGACCCAGCAACGAACGTGTCCGTCATCAACGTATGAACCCAAGTCGTAGCAAGCTACAAGGACTTAAAGGAACAATGCGTGACATTTCCCCTAGGGACAGACACAGGAACGAGGAAGGACACATGCCGGCCAGCCTAAGTGTTCCGGAGCAGTAGCAAGCTACCAAGGCTCAATGGAAGCACTAGGAGACATTTCCCTGTAAGATAGGCTACCAAGGGTATACAACTAGGTGTCGGATCCCACACATAGCAATACACATTACACGTACGCATAACATGCAAGTATGTGATGTACAACATGGCATCACAACATAACTCAACAACTCATATAGATAAAGGCCCAGACGAGCCATCATAGCATTTATTACAAACAGGGGTCACATGACCCAACATACAGAGCATACAGGCAACGGAAGCATAACATGTTTGAGTACAGACAACTACAAATGAAAAAGGCTGAGAAGCCTGACTATCTACAAGACCCTCCCAAGGTATAAGATCGTAGCTGAGGTAATAAGCTAAATGTCGAAGTCCACGCGGAACCACTAGTGAGACTGAAGTCTCTCTGCAAAAACATAAATCAAGCAAACATGAGTACAAAGGTACTCAGCAAGACTTACATCAGATCTAGCTACATATGCATCAGTATCAACAAAGGGGGGTGGTGGAGTTTGACTGCAGCAAGCCAGCTTTCACCCGGTGGCTATCGTGAACTACGACTGCAAGTAACTCTTTTGAGGTGGCGCACACGAGTCCACATATTCACCAATCAATACACCACTATGGATCCGCTCCCGTCTCCCTACGAGAAGGCCATCCATAGCACTCACACTTATCTTGCGTGTTTTAGAGTATCCACTTCCACTTGTCTATGAACTATATAGGTAACCTAGAAGTCCATTACCACGGACACGGCTATTTGAATAGATCATATATAACCCTGCAGGGGTATACTTCTTCACACACGCTCTCACCACTTACCGCCGTTTACACGACATATACTCGGCAACCTTCAAGTGGAAGCCCAGCGAGGGTGTCGGCCATGACCTGACTAACCACACAAGTCCCTAGTCCAGGTTTATCGCCAATTTGGGTTCCATCCGTGGGGAGATCCGGCCGGGGTGTCGCTCACGACCCCAAACGATGTGTACAGGGTTCCTGAGTCACCAAACGGGCGACCGGTACACTGTGCCACGTACCTGCCGCATCACAGCCCACCCTGAGGGTCAGCGCTGCGCACGACCTCCAGTAAACTACAAACACCAGAAACTATTTGCAACTCCTGGACAAAGGACAAGGGCAGTTAATAAGTCGAGAGAGCTTGGAGCGCCCGGAGCCCAATGCGTGGTAGTAGTTGTTCATGGATCAAACAACACAGAACTCAATTCCAGAGGACAGTTTCAATGAGACAACCCACCATGTACTCCTACATGGCCTATCATCACTACCTTTACCAAATCGTTTTCACACACTTAGCTCACACATACTAGGACATGTTCATCACCATTCCAATTCATCCTCGATGAATCAGACCTGACACAACTCTAAGCACTAGAAGGAATAACCAGAAAGCATGAATGAGTAGGCACAACATGGCTCAAACAACTCCTACTCATGCTAGTGGGTTTCAACTATTTACTGTGGCAATGACAGGTCATGCAGAGGAAAGGGGTTCAACTACCGCAGCAGGTAATAGTTGAAGCGTTGTTGTCCTAATGCAGTAAAAGAGAGCTGGAGCGAGAGAGTGGGATTCTATCGGAATGTTCAAAGGGGTATTGCTTGCCTGGCACTTCTGAAGATAGTAATACTCTTCATCGGTGTCATCGAACTCATTGTCGGAGCTACGTCCACTAAGAGGGAACAAAACTAGCAAACAGCGACAGAACACAATCAATGCAATGCGACAATATGATGCATGATCATCACATGGCAATATGCTGTTGATTGGGCTAATGCAACTAGCAACCATATTAAATGAAGTTGGTTTGAACCAAATGTTCAAATTCAAACTCCACATGTGGTTATTTAATTGATTTGACCTGATCAGTAGGTTTTAGTTGCTCAAACATGCATGATAAAGCCATAAACAGATTCCTTGAATTTTTCTGATCATTTTTCATATATAAATTATTTTCATCTGAGCTACGGTTGATTTTATATGATTTTTAGAAGTTTAAAGCATTTTCTGAAAATAAATAAATCATTTAGATTTATATAAATTCCAGAAAAGGCTTTACAGCGTCAGCATGACGTCTGTGTGACGTCAGCAAGTCAACAGGGCGGTCAGGATCAAACCTGACCAGTGGGCCCCACTGGTTAGTCTCTAAGTGCTGCTCGAGTCACAGATAGGTGGGACTAGTCAACAGCCATGTCAGCAAAGTCAATGCTGACGTGTGGGTCCCAGTGGACTAAAAACTAAACTAAACAGAAAATTAAGTTAAACTAAACAGGCACGGGGCCCACACGGTAGTGGCACTAGGGGTTAACTAATTGGGTGATTAGCACTTAACCTAAAACCTAAACTAATTAAACAGAAGCCGGCCCCACGAGTCAGTGACTCAGGGGCAGTCAAACCCGGTGAGCTTGGGTCAAACCCACCGGCGGTTAGCCGCCGGCGAGGCCGAACGCGGTGGAGGGCGTCGGAAAACCACCTTCGACGACCATTCGAGCGGCAGAGGGCACCTATGCGGAGCTGGCGGACTCGCGCATCCAACGGGGCAAACGACAGGGGTTGAGGTGGCCCGAGCTCGTCGGAAACGAGCTCGCGGCAGCGGCCAGAGTACGGCCATCGGCGGTTAGGCGCTGCGGGGCACGAGCGAGCAAGGAGAGGGGCTCAATGGCACCCTGGGATCACCAGGAGCACGCCAGGGTCGATACTACAGGCGGAGGAGCTCAGAGGCTATGCGTGCAATGGCTCGGGGAGGCACCGTAGATGACAAACGGGCGCCGGCGATATCGGTTGCCCGAGGTAGAAGACGACCGCAGTGACGACGTTTGGAGGCGTCCGGTGCTGCGTGGCTCGGCGGAGAGGACGAGGGCGACTAGGCGGAGCTTTTGGCCATAAAGGAGGGACGACGGGGTAGCTGTGGCCGCGGTGGTGCTCGCCGGCGCGGCCGTGGTGGCTTCGGCCATGGCGAGGAGGAGCAGGGGAGCGAGGGGGAGATTGAGTGAAGTGGAGAGAGCGGTCGAGGGTGGTGCGTGGCATCTCCGGGGCGCTGGGGAAGGGCCTCGAGGGTGAGGCAGGCAGGGAGTAGGTGACGGCCTCAGCGCGCGACGTGCCCGCCTTCGCCTCTGCCTACTGTCAGAGGTTGAGGATGACTGGCACTGTGAGCCAGTGGGCCGCACAGTGCTGGGACGGCTGGGGCGCCAGGTAGCCCAGGTAAGTGCTTTTTTTTCTTCTGTTTTCTATTTTCTGCTTTTGTTTCGCTTTAATAAAAATGCTAGAGCATTTTCATAAATCATGAAAATATTTGTGGGCACTGTCTGGATTAATTCCAACAACCCTTATTTACTTCCAAGATTATTTGGACATTTAAAATCATTAGTAGCATTTAAATGACCAAATGCAAATACTTTATGATTTAATTCAAAAATCCAGAATGGTCCTAGAAATATGTGCAACATTTTTGGCAGAGGTTTTTAACCAATCCAAAAATGATGAACTTTTCCAAAGGGCATTTTGGGTTCATTGAAAAACATTTTATTTTGAACCTAGTTGAGTTCACTTGGTGCTAGGGTTTGAACAACCCCATTTCAAGTTTCTGAGAAATTTAAACATGATGTAACAGGCAATATCCTAGGGCAAGGTAAAGCTAGGGATGTGACAACTCACCCCCACTAAACAAGAATCTCGTCCCGAGATTCAAGACATGAGGTAAGAAATCAGAGGGGACACAAGCTAACACAATTTTCCCGATCCAATTGCACTTCATAAGAATGTTGATTGCTTGCATCATGTTGATCTTGACATCCTTGCTTTCGAGATCGTTGTCCAACACGGTGACGACGAAAGAAACTCCGCGGTAGTTGATCTTGTGAAAGATCGGGCAACTCAAGATCAACTCATGGAGTGAGACATTGAAACATCTTTTGAGCTGAGTCATGGAACACTCATCCAGAGGGATGGAGTGAAACAAATGATGAAGGTTCACTTGGTAGGCAACCAATTCCACACCTAAGGAAGATGGTGATCGATGTCACCAGACGGGGCACCTTAGAGAAGGTGACTCGTAGAATTATTCCCTTAAGTGGAAAAAGAATTACTTTTGACATAGATATCATTAATATTATAAATACCAGCCTAAGGTAATCACAAACGATCGTTTGACGGAGTCCGAAAGAATGACATTCTCGGGCCAGAATGGATGATGTGGATTACCTTGTTGAAGACAACACAAGGGATGATTTTGCTTATCATCGAAAATGGATGGAACCCATGGTAAAATGGCACATTGGCGGTGCAAGCTGGGAACAAAATACAAATGCTGGGAATGATTCTCGTAACTGGGAAGAAACCCAACAGTAGAGACTGAATCTACTCTTTGAGAGGTTATAGCATAACCAAGAACACTGGGAGCAATCCCGGTTAGTGCCAGTGATAACACCTAGTGCTTGTGCGTGCTCTCAAGAACTTGAGCATTTCCATCATCATCAAGGATTTACCATTATCCGTGCCAATGGTGCTGACAACAAAACATACGACCATGATGAATAGCTGATGGCTTCTCGCCCCTCGTTGGTTACCCCAAGTGGAAGGTTTGAGATGTAGTGTAGCGGAAGTTTTCCCTTGGCAAAGATACCAAGGATCGATTTCCCCTGAGACTCCTAGTTTCAACAAGAAGGTGTCAACTGCTAACGGCGCCAGATATTAGCAATCAACTTGGACCTGCACACAGATACAAATAACTTTGCTCCCAACGAGTACAGAGAGGTTGTCAATCCCTCCGGCCTTGCGTTTACAAAGGGTCAAACGCAAGAGATAATAGTGATAGGTAAAACTGTAACTAGCATGTAAAAGCAGAAAGTAAGTAGCGGATGTGATCAGTGATGGTAATATGGACCGGGGTCCCATGATGTTCACTAGTGATGTCTCTCTCCCAAAAGACGATAAAAAAGCTATGTGAGGTACACGAATTACAGCTAGGCAATTGACAGAATTATGTGCGCAAACCAATGCTAACTATGTTGCAAGAAAGGTAGAGGTTCAAAGCATGGGCGGTACGCCAAGGCAAGTAGACCGAAATCCATCTGCATCTACTACTAATCATCCACCTTGAGATATCTATCCAGAACATCTCGCTGGTATTAAGTTGCGAGTCCCACCCATAGTGTAAACTCAAAGCAACAGACAACTGCATTAAAAGAACTTTGCATAAAGTAAACAATCCTTGCACCCGCGGGCACAAGCACCGTTGTTTTCCCCCTTGTGGCAACAGCACATCCCCTAGACTCATGTTTCTGTCACTCAAGCTAGTCATCGAGGGGCATGAACCCACAATCAAGCATAACGTTCCCTCTTGGAGTCACTACCTACTACTTGGCCAAAGCAATAAATAACAACGGAGAACATGCAAGAATTACTTACGAACATAAATATAAAAGAGGTGAATCAAATATATTACTCAAACACAATCTGAACATAATCTCACAATCCATCGGATCCCAGCAAACTCAACATAGCAACAGCATAAGGATTACATATGTGCCTCGATCATGTAGGGCAGCTCACGAGGTCTAATTAGTGAAGCACAAGAAGGGGAGGAGAACATCACATAGCTACTGGTCATGGACCCATGGTCCAAGGGAGACTACTCACAACTCATCCGGGAGGCGTCCATGGTGGTGGAGAGGCTCCCGGTGGTGATCCTCCCCTCCGGCAGGGTGCCGGGAAGAGTTCTCCTGGTGCTCCCGATCTTGGAATCGCGGCGGCGGCGGAACAGAGATGAGATCACGAAAAAGGGTTCCGTCCTCGAGGGTTTCGGGACGCGTGTTAAATATATGCCAAAGGGGGGCATCAGCGGAGGCCTAGGGGGCCCAGGCGCCCCCCCCCCCCCCCGG
>LR738709.1:434791768-434813133 GCA_902687465.1 Secale cereale
CCGGGCGCGTCCAGGAGGGGGGCCGCGCCACCAGGGCGCCTGGAGCCCTGGTGGGCCCCCTCCGGCCGTACTTCGGTCGTGTGGAAGCTTCCGGAACGCTGATTTTTTATATAATTTTTCCGGGATTTTTCTAGCAGTTTTCGTGACAGGAAAACCTGAAATACAAAAACAGCAGAAAACAGAAACTGGCACTGAGGTGCACTGAGTTAATAGGTTAGTCCAAATATGATCAAAAGTGTATGGAAGTGTATAAATATCATAGCAATATCACCCAAAAGAGGCATGGAGCAAGCAGAAATTATAGATACGTTTTGGACGTATCAATAGCGATGGACGATGCAGATGCAAAGGAAGATAACCCTTTCTAAGATTTCACCTTAGCGGAGTCAAGGGGCAAAAATCTGGATGATCGACCGAGAGACATTTAGCACTCCACTTCTAATGTTCTCCTTGATGTGCTACCGCAACCCATTTATTAAAATGGTTTGGTACCTAGAACGTCAAGTAAAAGGTCGGAGTTCAGAAGCACAAAAATCCATAAGGAACAACTAGGGATTAAATCCTACGAAATCCTTATGGGGAGGTGGCCAACTTCTTCAATCAAGATACTACAACAATAGGTCTTCCGGCTGGGTGTGTTGGCCACGACATCCACTTTACCAGTTATCCAGAGACCAATATTATAGTTCTTGGAAAATGCTCCAGCCATCATATCTGCCAGAGATTCAGTTCTGGTTGGTGTCAGGATATTCCAAACTCATCGAGTCTAGAAGGAAAAATGAAAGTTTGCAACCCAAATCGATGAGACGACGTTGTGAGATTCTCGGGAATGAATTACGATAGCAAGCTCCAATACATGAGCTGGTTCTGCTACAAACCTGTGAACACGTTGTCCAAGACAACCATGACCACATAGTAGTCTTATGATAAAACACTACCGAGTTCAGGTTAGGAACCATCATCGTGGATAAGGACGTCCCTGCATAAGGCATGCTCTTAAGAAGGAGCTCCTTCTCCTTAAACAAATCAACCAGTGGCTTGGTGTGCTAGGGATATATATAGAGTGAAGGTTGCAAATCTCCAAACCACATAATACTTTGCATGTATGCATGACTGCCTTGGCATGATTCCACAAGAAGCAAAACAACTTTCTCGAATTCATGGTGACAACTTACATCGAGTGCACATGAATTAGAGGAAGTCACTTCTTTCATCCGAACATATGCTTCATGAACGGGACATGAAGATAATGCTTACAAAGTTTCCTACACTAGCTTTAATGTTCAACATGAATCATGGAGGGGATAAACATGTTGCCGATGGGCTCGACAACAATTCATCGAGGCTTCCATAAAATGGAATTCCATAACTATGTTAACAAGGTGATAGCATTGGTCAGACCAATAGATGTAACGGTGTATGCTCGAGGGATCAACCACGAGTAAGACAACATTACGAATATCGTTGGTTCTGATTTGACTTAACGTTAGCCCAGACTCAAATCAAAGTTTTGATAATACAATGGATCCAACAACTGACCACGAGGATCAATTGAGGAAGATATCATCTTTCTTCAACAAACACACAAACACAAGGATATCCCTTTGGCAATGAACTAGCTGGGCAAGCTTTCATCTTCCAACTCTCCAAGTTGTCGTTTAGCTTAACCAACTAGCTCAGGGTATCCAATAGAGATTCTTGGAGAAAGGGTGGTTTAGAGAGAAACCAGCTTGATCACGAGCTCAACATAATGGTCAGGGAGCAACCTGGTAATACTTCCGAGAAGATATTCGGAAAATCACGGACCACCGCTATGTTACTAAGCTCGAGATCAGTCTTGCCTTTCAGGGCAAGACGATATGATCAAGTGAGCGAGGGATTGACACAATCCTAACTCACTGATCAAGGAGTGCACCAGGAAAGATGGACTAGTAGCACGATCAATCTTAGAATGGTGATTCAGTAACCAATACGCTAAAAATGAGATTGTTGTCCTTTAACTACCAAGCAACGAAGTTGCTAGGAGTATTGATTTCACACATCACAATTCACTTGTCAGCATTCCGGTTACAATAACACGGAGGCCGGGGAATAAATGATGATGGCGATAAGTATCACCTTATCAAAAGTTCATAGGAGGTTGTGCAATTACCATGACATTCTCGACATAAAAGGGGGTAACACTCCAAGGTAGAACGGAACAAAATCTAGATTGGCATTTTGATCTGCAGAATACAACTACTTTGACCCAGTCCTGGATATGGATAAGGTACTGGAGTTTGTTTCTCCTAGTCATTCCGAAATAGAATGGATTGACGGACCACAAGAGTAAAAGGCATCGATGAACACGAATGCACAACTACTCCTGACTATCAACTGATAGACGGGGGTCATAAAACAACTAAAAGGGACAACTCAAAGGAACATATAACTTTCCGAGTTGTGGATGCATAGACTAGCATGTCGAACTTTCAACATATTTCTCCCAAATAACCCATGCAGAAAGGTAAGACTGGCAGAGTCACAATATAGAATCAAGAACTCCTCAAGAGTACTCTTATTGTGATATTTTGGTTCGGGAGAACTTCTGCTAAGGATGGTTCATGCTATTGGAAGAACGATAACCACGGACCTCGAGGACTATCACAAGGTCACTAATATCCTAAAAAAACGAGCAAACTATCAACAAGAGGTAAGTGGAGTGAATCTTGGGTTCAAGAACCGAGGAATAGAATGCCTACTAACAAAGTGGCATCATGGGATGCTTTCGAGAATGATGGCCAGAATCATCACACTGGGAATATAAAGCATTGCTAGATTACTAGGTGATTCTCTGTGAAACCTAGGGTCATAATAATAACTCCAACATATATGTCGGGGTAACAGAGTACCTCAACACACCAATTAGTGTGCCTAGTCTGGCCCAAAGGAACATCGGGAACAGGAAGAAGGGATTTGCAATTGCATCAGACTATTTAGAAACCTGGGATGACTCGGACAGCATAACGGCTGTAAATGCTCAAAAGATTTAAGAGATCCTGCAGAATGGTAGCATAACCACAGAACATCACAATGTCAAAGTTCTGAGACCAACAGTTTAACAAACGGAAGTAGTAGAAACTGAACCGAGAGCTGAATCCACCAGTAACGTGATCCTGATAAATTGAATGAGAAGCATAGTTCTTAATCCTCGTAGAAAGAGGAAGGTGACTCAGATCAGAAGGTCATAGGGTAAATGAGTAAAAAGAGCCTTACGTTCCCTTCCACAATAAATTCCCTTATATAACTAAAGAATTTCTAGACACGACTTCGACCAGTATGGCTTGGTAATCCTTCAGGCAGTCAGGCTCTAATACCAAAGCTGTCAGGACCCCGATCCTAAGTCACACAGGTCTAGCCAGTAACATATCATATCACTTTGCGGCCTCACGCACGGTATCCCCACGGGTGCCACCTTACCTGGCCCGGGACCGTTTGCGCATTTTGGCACACGTATATGATAGTGTCGCTAGCATACATATGACAGAGAACCCGGGCAGACATGACTAGTTATAAACCAAAAGTGGCACTAAATTACAGAGACAGGCATACATGACCCAGCAACGAACGTGCCGGTTATCAACGTATGAACCCAACTCGTAGCAAGCTACAAGGACTTAAAGGAACAACGCGTGACATTTCCCCTAAGGGGCAGACACAGAAACGAAGAAGGACACATGCCAGCCAGCCTAAGTGTTTCGGAGCAGTAGCAAGCTACCAAGGATCAGTGGAAGCACTAGGAGACATTTCCCTGTAAGATAGGCTACCAAGGGTAAACAACTAGGTGTCGGATCCCACACATAGAAATACACATTACACGTACGCATATCATGCAAGTATGTGATGTACAACATGGCATCACAACATAACTCAACAAATCATATAGATAAAGACCCAGAAGAGCCATCATAGCATTTATTACAAACATGGGTCACATGACCCAACATACAGAGCATATAGGCAACGAAAGGATAACATGTCTGAGTACAGACAACTACAAATGAAAAAAGGCTGAGAAGCCTGACTATCTACAAGACCCTCCCAAGGTACAAGATCGTAGCTGAGGTAACAAGCTAAACGTTGAAGTCCACGCGGAACCACTAGTGAGACTGAAGTCTCTCTGCAAAAACATAAATTAAGCAAACGTGAGTACAAAGGTACTCAGCAAGACTTACATCAGATCTAGCTACATATGCATCAGTATCAACAAAGGGGGGTGGTGGAGTTTGATTGCAGCAAGCCAGCTTTGACCCGGTGGCTATCCTGAACTACGACTACAAGTAACTCTTTTGAGGTGGCGCACACGAGTCCACAAATTCACCAATCAATACACCACTATGGATCCGCTCACGTATCCCTACGAGAAGGCCATCCATAGCACTCACGCTTATTTTGCGTGTTTTAGAGTATCCACTTCCACTTGTCTATAAACTATACAAGTAACCTAGAAGTCCATTACCGCGTACACGGCTATTCGAATAGATCATATATAACCCTGCAGGGGTGTACTTCTTCACACACGCTCTCACCACTTACCGCCGTTTACACGACATGTACTCGGCAACCTTCAAGTGGAAGCCCAACGAGGGTGTCGGCCACGACCTGACTAACCACACAAGTCCCTAGTCTAGGTTTATCGCCTATTTGGGTTCCATCCGTGGGGAGATCCGTCCGGGGTGTCACTCACGGCCCCAAACGATGTGTACAGGGTTCCCGAGTCACCAAACGGGCGACCGGTACACCGTGCCACATACCTGCCGCATCACAGCCCACCCCAAGGGTCAGCGCTGCGCACGACCTCCAGTAAACTACAAACACCAGAAACTAGTTGCAACTCCTGGATAGAGGACAAGGGCAGTTAATAAGTCGAGAGAGCTTGGAGCGCCTGGAGCCCAATGCGTGGTAGTAGCTGATCATGGATCAACCAACACAGAACTCAGTTCCTGAGGACGGTTTCAATGAGACAACCCACCATGTACTCCTACATGGCCTCTCATCGCTACCTTTACCAAATCGTGTTCACACACTTAGCTCACACATAGTAGGACATGTTCATCACCATTCCAATTCATCCCCGATGAATGAGACCTGACACAACTCTAAGCAATAGCAGGCATAACCAGAAAGCATGAATGAGTAGGCACAACATGGCTCAAACTCCTACTCATGCTAGTGGGTTTCAACTATTTACTGTGGCAATGACAGGTCATGCAAAGGAAAGGGGTTCAACTACCGCAGCAGGTAACAGTTGAAGCGTTGTTGTCCTAATGTAGTAAAAGAGAGCAGTAACGAGAGAGTGGGATTGTATCGGAATGCTAAAAGGGGTTTTGCTTGCCTGGCACTTCTGAAGATAGTAATACTCTTCATCGGTGTCATCGAACTCATCGTCGGAGCTACGTCCACTAAGAGGGAACAAAACCGGCAAACAGAGAAAGAACACAATCAATGCAATGCGACAATATGATGCATGATCATGACATGGCAATATGCTGTTGATTGGGATAATGCAACTAGCAACCATATTAAATGAAGTTGGTTTGAACCAAAGGTTCAAATTCAAACTCCACATTTGGTTATTTAATTGTCATTTAATTGATTTGACCTGATCAGCAGGTTTAAGTTGCTCAAACATGCATGATAATGCCATTAACAGATTTCTTGAATTTTTATGATCATTTCTCATATATAAATTATTTTCATCCGAGCTACGATTTATTTTATATGACTTTTAGAAGTTTAAAGCATTTTCTAAGAATAAATAAATCATTTAGATTTATATAAATTCCAGAAAAGGCTTTACTGCGTCAGCATGACGTCTGTGTGACGTCAGCAAGTCAACAGGGCGGCCAGGGTCAAACCTGACCAGTGGGCACCACTGGTCAGTCTCTCAGTGCTGCTCGAGTCACAGACAGGTGGGACCAGTCAACAGCCATGTCAGCAAAGTCAATGCTGACGTGTGGGTCCGAGTGGACTAAAAACTAAACCAAACAGAAAATTAAGTTAAACTAAATAGGCACGGGGCCCACATGGCAGTGGCACTAGGGGTTAACTAATTGGGTGATTATCACTTAACCTAAAACCCAAACTAATTAAACAGAAGCTGGCACCACGAGTCAGTGATTCACGGGGAGTCAAACCCGGTGGGCTTGGGTCAAACCCACCGGCGGTTAGCCGCCAGCGAGGCCGAACACGGCGGAGGGCGTCGGAAAACCGCCTCCGACGACCATTCGAGCGGCGGAGGGCGTCGGAAAACCGCCTCCGACGACCATTCGAGCGGCGGAGGGCACCTATGTGGAGCCGGTGGACTCGCACATCCAACGTGGCAAACGGCAGGGGTTGAGGTGGCCCGAGCTTGTCGGAAACGAGCTCGCGGCGGCGGCCGGAGTATGGCCATCGGCGGTTAGGCACTGCGGGGCACGAGCGAGCAAGGAGAGGGGCTCAACGGCACACTGGGATCACCAGGAGCACGCCAGGGTCACTACTATAGGCGGAGGAGCTCAGAGGCTACGCGTGCAACGGCAATGGCGGATGGCGGCGCGGGAGCTCACCGGGCAGCGGTTACGGGGCGACTCGAGCAAGGGGGTAGGGGGAAACGAAGAGGAGCTCACAGAGATTCCAATGGAGGGCTCAGCGGGCTCGGGGAGGCACCGTGGACGATGAACGGGCGCCCGCGATCTCGGTTGCCCGAGGTAGAAGACGACCGCGGTGACGACGTTCGGAGGCGTCCGGTGCTGCGTGGCTCGGCGGAGAGCACGAGGGCGACTAGGCAGAGCTTTTGGACACAAAGGAGGGATGAGGGGGTAGCTGTGGCCGCGGTGGTGCTCGCCAGCGCGGCCGTGGTGGCTTCGGCCATGGCGAGGAGGAGCAGGGGAGCGAGGGGGAGATTGAGTGAGGGGGAGAGAGCGGTCGAGGGTGGTGCATGGCGTCTCCAGGGCGCTGGGGAAGGGCCTCGAGGGTGAGGCAGGCAGGGAGGAGGTGGCGGCCTCAGTGCGCGCCGTGCCTGCCTTCGCCTCTGCCTACTGGCAGAGGTTGAGGATGACTGGCACTGTGGGCCAGTGGGCCGCACAGTGCTGGGCCGGCCGGGGCGCCAGGTAGCCTAGGTAAGTGCTCTCTCTCTTTTTTATTTCTGTTTTCTATTTTTTGTTTTTGTTTTGCTTTAATAAAAATTCTAGAGCATTTTCATAAATCATGAAAATATTTGTGGGCACTGTCTGGATTAATTCCAATAACCCTCATTTACTTCCAAGATTATTTGGACATTTAAAATCATTAGTAGCATTTAAATGCCCAAATGCAAATACTTTATGATTTAATTCAAAAATCCAGAATGGTCCTAGAAATATGTGCAACATTTTTGGCAGAGGTTTTTAACCAATCCAAAAATGATGAACTTTTCCAAAGGGCATTTTGGGTTCATTGAAAAAGATTTTAATTTGAACCTAGTTGAGTTCACTTGGTGCTAGGGTTTGAACAACCCCATTTCAAGTTTCTGAGAAATTTAAACATGATGCAACAGGCAAGTGCTATCCTAGGGCAAGGTAAAGCTAGGGATGTGACATGATCATAAACTCAAAGTTCATCGGATCCCAACAAACACACCGCAAAAAGAGTTACATCATATGGATCTCCAAGAGACCATTGTATTTATAATCAAGATAGAGAGAAAGCCATCTAGCTACTAACTACGAACCCATAGGTCTACAAAGAACTACTCATGCATCATCGGAGAGGCACCAATGGAGGTGCTAAACCCCATCTGAGATGGTGTCTAGATTGGATCTGGTGGTTCTCGATTCTGCGGTGGCTGGATGAATATTTCCTTGACTCTCCTACGGTTTCTGGAATATTGGGGTATTTAAAGAGCAAAGAGGCGGTGTGGGAGGCCACCGAAGTGGGCACAACCCACCTGGGCGCGCCAGGGGGCCTGGCACATCCTGGTGGGTTGTGCCCCCCTCGAGGCACCCCCCAAGTGTTGCCTTGGCCCATCAGGTGTCTTCTGGCCCAAAAAATTCTCCAAAAAGTTTCGCGCTGTTTGGGCTCCATTTGATATTGATTTCCGGCGATGTAAAAAACATTCAGAAAACAGCAACTAGCACTTGGCGCTATGTCAATAGGTTAGTACCAAAAAATGATAAATATAATGACTATAAAATGATTGTAAAACATCCAAGAATGATAATATAACAGCATGGAACAATAAAAAATTATAGATATGTTGGAGACGTATCAGCATCCCCAAGCTTAACTCCTACTCGTCCTCGAGTAGGTAAGTGATAAAATAAAATTTTTGATGTGGAATGCTGCCTATCATGTCATATCATATTCTTTTCTTTATAGCATGGACATTTGGACTTTTATATGGTTCAAAGGAATAGTCTAGTTTTGACATAATAATTTAGATACTCAAGCATATCAACAAGTAACCATGTCTTTCAAAATATCAATGCTAAAATAAGCTATCCCTAGCCCACTATGCTCAACCATTAATCCATTCATGAAACGCATTCGTATATTAGTTACTCCCAATGCTCAAGTACGATCATAGTGTTTCCTAGTTGGTGCTTGTAAGAGAAGATGGAGACTCAAATTCAAATATAAAAATTGCATAAGTAAAATAAAGGCCCTTCCCAGAGGTAAGTAGGGATTTGTAGAGGTGACAGAGCTCAAAGCTTATACTGAGAGATAAAAAAATTAGGAGGTATACTTTTCCCACCAACGAGAATGACTTGAGGTTCCCAACACTTTACATGCTAGATATATCATAGGCGGTTCCCAAACAGAAAGTAAAGTTTATTCCTTTTCCACCAAACTTTCACAAGCCATGACTAGCCGAATCCACAGTTGCCTTCCATACCAACACTTTCCAAGAAATTTATTATTTAACAACATAAAGTAAATTTGTTTTCCATTTTGGGATTGGGCATCCCTAATACCTTTGCCTTACTCTCGTGCAATGACAAGTGAATAAACACTCATCGTGAGAATAACACATCTAGCATGGAAAATATTGGCCACCCCTCACTGCCTCGCGAGCGGTACGGGCACACAAAAGGGAAATTTATTTTGAAAATTATAGATGGAACATACAAATTTGCTTAGAATGGCAAGGAAATACTGCATTTAGGTAGGTATGGTGGACTCATGTGGCAAAACCGGGATAAAGGATTTTGGATGCACAAGTAGAGATCATACTTAGTGCAAAATGAAGGCTAGCAAAAGACTGGGAAGCGACCAGCCATGAAACAAATAATCTCGTAAGCGAACATTGAGCATAAATAACAATGAATAATGCACCAAAAGTAGGATATAATTTCAATGCATAATTATTGAATTTCGTGCTTGCAAAGGGAATCACAAACTTTAACACTAATATTCTTACTAGAGCACAATTACTCATCAACATAACTCACATATCACATCATCATGTCTCAAAACTATTACAGGGAATCAAGTTTATTTTTTTCAATGATCTCCATGAAAGTTTTTATTATATCCTTCTTGGATATCTATCACTTTGGGATTGATCTTCATGTGTTGCTTTTGATAAGTTCAAACAAATACAAGTGAAGATCATGAGCATAATTTTTTCTTTCTTTCTTTCTCTCAAAATAATATAAGTGAAGCAAGAGAGAATTTATTTAAAATATACTAACTCCCAAATAAATCTAAGTGAAGCAAGAGAGTATTTCTTCAAAAATACTAAGCACGCCATGCTCAAAAAGATATAAGTGAAGCACTAGAGCAAATCCACAGCTCATAAAAATTTAAGTGAAGCATAGAGAGCAATTCTAACAAGTCATGGCATAATTTTGGCTCTCAAATAAGTGTGTACAGCAAGGATTGATGACTTAAAAAACTAAACAAGCAAAGACTCGTATCATACAAGACGCACCAAGCAAAACACATATCATGTGACAAATAAAAATATAGTCTCGAGTAAAATACCGATAGTTGTTGGAAGAAAGCGAGGATGCCACTCGGGGGCATCCCCAAGCTTAGTTGGTTGCTCAATTTTGGATAATAGCTTGGGATGTCGGGGCATCCCCAAGCTTAGGCTCTTCCATCCTTCCTTCATCCATCGTAAGATAACCCAAAACATGAAAACTTTAATCACACAAAACTTCAACAAAACCTTCGTGAGATCCGTTAACATAAGAAAGCAAACCACTACTATAAGTGATGTGTCAAACCAATTCCGATTTTGTTTTTGTATTATATACCGTATTACAAATTTTATATGACAAAAACTCATCAAATAAAACCATAGAGCCATCAAAATAAGCACACAACACAAAGAAAACAGAATCTGTCAAAAACAGAACAATCTGTAGTAATCTGGAAGTTTCGAATACTTCTGGAACTCTACAAATCTTGAAAAAATAGGGCCACGTGGTAAATTTATATATTAATCTTCTACAAAAAGAATCAACTAAAAAGCACTTTTTTGTTAAAAATGAGAATTGTTCTCGTGAGCTTAAAAGTTTCTGTCTTTTTCAGCAAGATCAAACAACTATCACCCAAGAAGATCCTATTGGTTCTACTTGGCACAAACAATAATTAAAACACAAAATACACAATCATACCAGTAGCATAATTGTGCTAACACTCAAAAATAGAAAGCGAAAAGAAAAAAGAAAAAAATATTCATTGGGTTGCCTCCCAACAAGCGCTATTGTTTTACGCCCTTAGCTAGGCGTAAGGCAAGGATCTAAGTTTTGTCATCTTTGTCCAACTCTTCAATCAAACACTTAGAATCCTTCATAGATTTAGAATAAACACCTTCAATAGCAATATTCCTCGGAGTAAATTTAAATATTTCATTCTTACAAAGAGAATCTCTTACCATTTCAACAAAATTCTGATGGATGCTAATCATCTTAAGGTCTCCATTATCATTATTACTAGAAGTTGCACCCTTGTTCCTAGATCTCCTACTCTTTAGAGGAGTTTCCTCAATAATTTTAGTGGTAGTAAAAGCCGTGCTTAGATTACTAATGATTTCTTCCAATTTATCAATCCGAGACGGACTTTCTTCTATTCTTTCATGGATTAAGGTACCCCTCTCTTTTAACAACTTAAAAATATCACCCGATTTTGACCAAGAT
This sequence comes from Secale cereale, assembly GCA_902687465.1. NCBI lineage: Eukaryota > Viridiplantae > Streptophyta > Magnoliopsida > Poales > Poaceae > Secale > Secale cereale. The sequence continues at coordinate 434,802,913 of LR738709.1, forward strand.
TAGTAGCAAAATTATGCATCTTTTTATGTATAATTTACGTATGATCATCGGTAAGCATTTTCTTTTCAATAGCATCTAGTCTTTCCATAACATGCTCAAGAGTCAAAATTGTTTCATTAACTATAAGAGGTGGTGAGCCCACTAAATTTCCAATAGCATTAAGAGCATCAAAAGGAGGACTCATTAGAAAATTTCCATCGGTAATTGTATCAAGGACGAATTATACCAAGTGGTCATGCCAACATACAAACAACTCAGAAGCACAACAGTAGATTGCTTATGAATAGCTCTATGATGAGCATTGCAAATTCTATACCAAGCATCTTTTAAATTTTCTCCTCCCCTTTGTTTAAAGTTGAGGACCTCTTCCTCGGGAGTACAAGCAATAGAGGAAGAAATATCCATAACGGCAAACAAGAATGCACGCAAAAAAACAAATCCGGCAAGAAAACGGCGAACGGAAAAAGAAAGGCGAATAAAATAGCAAATGTTAGTGAAGTGGGGAAGAGGAAAACGAGAGGCAAATGGAAAATAATGTAATTGCGAGGAGATGAGATTTGTGATTAGGAACCTGGTATATGTTGAAGATCCTCCCCGGCAACGGTGCCAGAAATTCGTTTTGATGTCGCTTAAAGCTACGTCGGTTTTTCCCTAAAGAGGAAGGGATGATGCAGCACAGCGGCGGTAGGTATTTCCCACAGATGTGAAACCAAGGTTATTGAACCAATAGGAGAACCAAGCAACACAATGTAAACAGCACCTGCACAAATAACAACTTCTCCCTACCCGACGTGTTAAAGGGGTTGTCAATCCCTTTCAGGGTACGGCACCTCAAGATAGGCAAAACGGATGTGAGGAATTTGTAGTAGATTGGTAGATCAAACGCCAAATAAAACAAATAAGAATAAATTGCAGAAATGTATTTTTTTATTTTTGGTTTAATAGATCTGAAAATAGATGCAAGGAAAAAGTAGATCGCGAAGGCAAATATATGAAAAAAAAAAGACCCGGGGGCCGTAGGTTTCACTAGTGGTTTCTCTCGAGAAAGATAGCAAACGGTGGGTAAACAAATTACTGTTGGGCAATTGATAGAACCTCAAATAATTATGACGATATCCTGGCAATGATCATTACATAGGCATCACGTCCAAGATTAGTAGACCCACTCATGTCTGCATTTACTACTATTACTCCACACATCGAACGCTATCCAGCATGCATCTAGTGTATTAAGTTCATGGAAAAATGGAATAATGCATTAAGAACAATGACATGATGTAGACAAGACCCACTCATGATCGCTAGGTTTGTCAACAGCCACCACTACATGTTCGCTACGGTGGACATCACCAATGATGTAAAGGCGCTCGAGAATTCAGGCATCGCCTGCCAGAATCTTGTCGACATCCTGGGCCAATACAAGATCTAGGGTAGCAAGGAGCATGAGAAGGACTCACTGGTTCACCTCATCGAGGCCATCGTCGACCCCTACTACAGAGACATGAAGGATTCGTGCAACAAGGACAAGCGTGCCTGGCACTCGGCCTCGATGGAGAAACTCGACAAAGCTCACGTCGTGTACGCGGCCAAGGAGGCATACAGGAGCTACGACATGTACAAGCGGATCATTGACACGAGGAAGTGCCTCCTTCCCCAAAACGGCCAGGGATCATGCCGGAAGCAGAGCAATGGCAAGCGTCGTTGCAATAATAAGTAGATGATTAGATCCTCGTTTCTCCTACTTTAGTATGCATGTAATTGCTTACTTTGTTGTGTGGAAATGTTATGTGTGTAGTCACTTGTGTAATTGTATGCTTAATTTGGTTATCCAATGCTGTCTTTTTAAGTATATATGTTGATGCTCTGTAGACAGAGCGTAGATGTTGTGCGGACAAGGAAAATCACATCGCACATGGACTAAACAATGGAACCCGTCGGTGATGTTCTCATCAATCACTGACAATTGTATACCAGTAATCGTTTGCTCACAACACACACGGCTTATTAGCAGTGATCGTCTGTGTTGTTATCGGTCTTCACACACGTTTCCGATTACAAACATGTTTGCCGCGTATCACACACATCTTGTTAAGTTGAACCGCTTCTGTTCTCGTGTCTCAACGCAAACAGTTCATCCGAGTGAACCGCATGCGTATATCGCACACACCTTGATCTGGCTGACAATTTCTTTTGTGTTGCCTAATCACAAACAGTTCATACAAGTGAACCGTATGCTATATATAGCACACACCTTTATCTGGCCGCCCGTTTCTTTTGTTCCTCCTCACGCAAATAGTTAATTGAACTGAACCGTATGCCCTGCATCGCACACGCAACTAAAATATGAACCGTGTTTGGTGCATCCTCCATCGCAAACGTTTTGCACCTTTTTTGACGGTTTTTTACACCACCGTTTGCGATTACGGCATCGCACACAGTTTCGTCGAAGGGTCTATGAACGTAGTGTCGCGTTAGCAGCATCCTGCATTAGTGGTAGCTAGATGGCTTCTTCTGTCTCTTTTATATTCAATACAATGTTCTCCTCGATGTTCTTGGAGATCTATTTGTTGTAATCTTCTTTTGTGGTGTGTTTGTTGAGATCCGATGAATTGTGCATTTATAATCAGATCATTTATGAATATTATTTGAGTCTTCTCTGAACTCTTTTATGCGTGATTAAGATAGCTTTGTATTTCTCTTCGATCTATCGATTTGGTTTAGCGAACTAGATTGGTTTTTCTTGCAATGGGAAAGGTGCTTTGTGATGGGTTCAATCTTGCGGTGTCCTCACACTACCAAAAAAGGACACACCCGTGACATTTTGGCCCGAACGAATTTTTTCTGTCATGCTTATGACACTTCTTTGACGATAATTGTGACAAAACCCAGTATCATCATAGATGTGGTGGGCTCCTACTTCTATGACAAAAAATCATGACAAAAAATGGGCTTTTCGTCCTGGGAGGGCCAAAGACGCACCTGCATGACATTCTTTGGGCCGTCCATGACAGAAAAAATGTTGGTAGAAGCGAGGGCCAGGAAAATTTCGGGGAGTTCCCGGTTACAATGGGTGGTCGGGGCGGAGCGATGCATGGTGGTTTGCGCATTTCACTCTCGTACGCGCGTGTGGTGCGAGCCGTGTTCGCTATAACTAAACCCGAGCGATCGCACTGCTATGTACTGAAACCGATCGATTGCTCCCTTCGCTGCTAACTGAACCCGACCGACTCCTTCGCTCCTAACTGAACCTGATCAATCGTTGCTGCTGCTTACTTAAGCCGACCGAACCCGCTGCCTCTTGATGAAGAGTGAGCTTTGGGGGCTTGGTTGAACGAGTCGAGACGTGGTGAGTCTAGCTGGTTGGTTGGGGTTGGATGGACAGTTCCCGGTGGGGGTTGGATGAAGAGGACCTTGTGGTAGTAGGCCATTGCCGTTGGATGAATAGGACCCCGAGGAGGCCGCCACACCCCAGCGATTGGGGTGGATGAACAAGACCCCATGGAGGCTAATGAATAGTAGCCGGTGGAGGCTGGAGGAGGTCGACGGTGGATGAACAATAGCAGGTGGAGGCTCCATGAGGTCAACGGTGGATGAACTGTAGCCGATGGAGTCCCGTTTTGAGGTACACCACACACCCTCCCGATGAAAGGACCTCGTTTTGACCATAGCCGGTCGAGGAGAAGTCTGTTTCCTCCATTTTGCGGTACGCCAGACCCCTCCCGATCAACAGAACCCCGTTCCGACTGTAGGAGCTTGAACATAAGTTTGTTTCATCCGTTTTGCGGTACGCCAGACCCCGAGCCGATGAACAGGACCCCGTTTTGACCGTAGGCAGTCGAACAGAAGGCCGTTTCCTCTGTACTGAGGTACGCCAGGCCCCGTTTCGGTTGTTCCGTCCAAGCCGGTTAGCTCCCGTTAAACAGGACACATTTGAGACCACGCCCGTATGTATGAATGTGGCTATATTTTTTTGCAGCGTGGTTGTCGTATGTGTACGGGATTTAGACGGGACTGCCTGAACTGCTACCGCTCCTTACTCGGCCACGGTTCATCGTGGCAGACAGACCGATCGACCGGTATGTACGTACACGTCTACGACCACACGGACAATGGTACGTATGCTTCGACCTGGTGGGTCCCAGCTATCAGGAAGGATAAGAAAGCACTTCCTTGTGTGCAAAGATATAACTAGTCGGTCCTGATACGTCCATTTTGCATCATGATTTTATATTGATATTTATTGTATTATGGGATGTTATTACACATTATATCACAATATTTATCCATTTTCTCTCTTATTTTACAAGGTTTACATGAAGAGGGAGAATGCCGACAGCTGGAATTCTGGACTGGAAAAGGAGCAAATCTGAGATACCTATTTTGCACAACTCCAAAAGTCCTGAAACTCGGAGATTATTTTTGGAATATAAAAAATTATTGAGCGAAAGAAGCACCAAAGGGGCCACCAGCCCTCCACAAGGGTGGGGGCGCGCCCCCTACCTTGTGGGCCCCTGGCAGGCCCCCGAAGTCCATCTTCTGCTATATGAAGTGTTTTGACCTGGAAAAAATCATAAGGAGGTTTTCAGGATGAAGCGCCGCCGTCTCGAGGCGGAACCTGGGTGAAACCAATCTAGAGCTCCCGCACGGCTATTCTGCCGGGGATACTTCCCTCCGGGAGGGGGAAATCGAAGCCATCGTCATCACCAACGATCCTCTCATCGAGAGGGGGTCAATCTCCATCAACATCTTCACCAGCACCATCTCCTCTCAAACCCTAGTTCATCTCCTGTATCCGATCTTTGTCTCAAAACCTCAGATTGGTACAGGTGGGTTGCTAGTAGTGTTTATTACTCCTTGTAGTTGATGCTAGTTGGTTTATTCGGTGGAAGATCATATGTTTAGATCTTTAATGCTATTCAATACCCCTCTGGTCATGAACATGAACATGCTTTGTGAGTAGTTACTTTTGTTCCTGAGGACATGGGAGAAGACTTGTTATAAGTAATCATGTGAACTTGGTATTCGTTCAATATTTTGATGAGATGTATGTTGTCTTTCCTCTAGTGGTTTTATGTGAACGTCGACTACATGACACTTCACCATTATTTGGGCCTAGTGAAGGCATTGGCAAGTAATAAGTAGATGATGGGTTGCTAGAGTGACAGAAGCTTAAACCCTAGTTTATGCGTTGCTTCGTAAGGGGCTGATTTGGATTCCTATGTTTCATGCTATGGTTAGATTTATCTTAATACTTCTTTCGTAGTTGCAGATGCTTGCGGTAGTGATTAATCGTAAGTGGGAGGCTTGTCTAAGGAAGGATAGCACCCAAGATCCGGTCCACCCACATATCAAATTATCAAAGTACTGAACGCGAATCATATGAGCATGATGAAAACTAGCTTGACAGTAATTCCCATGTGTCCTCGGGAGCGCTTTGCTTTATATAAGTGTAAGTCCAGGCTTGTCCTTTGCTACAAAAAGGATTGGGTCACCTTGCTGCACCTTGTTTACTTTTGTTACTTGTTACCCGTTACGAATTATACTATCACACAACTATCTGTTACCGATAATTCCAGTGCTTGCAGAGAAAACCCTTTCCTCTTCAAGGGAAAAATCAACGCAAGCTCAAGAAATAGCAGTTACTAACCGGACATCTTGTCGTTAGCCGAACTGTCTGGGTTGCCTCCCGGATGTCCGTTGATACATCTCCATTGTATCTACTTTTCCTAACACTTTTGCTCTTGTTTTGGACTCTAATTTGCATGATTTGAATTAAACTAACCTGGACTGGCGATGTTTTCAGCAGAACTACCATCGTGTTGTTTTTGGTGCAGAAATAAAAGTTATCGGAATTGGACGAATTTTTTTGGAGAATTAATTTGGAAGAAATAAATAATACTGAAACCAGGACCCACTGGAGGGGGGCCCAGCTGCCCACAAGGCACCAGGTCACGCCCTGGTGTCTTATGGGGCCCACGAGGCACCGCTGACCCTAACTCTGACTCTATAAAATTCTATTTTTAGACAAAAAATGGAGAGGAAGTTTCATCGCGTTCTACGACACGGAGCCGCCACCACCTCCTGTTCTTCATCAGGAGGCCAGATCTGGAGTCCGTTTGGGGCTCCAAAGAGGGAGATCTTCCGTCTTCGTCATCATCAACCATCCTCCATCAGCAATTCCATGATGCTCACCGCCGGAAGTGAGTAATTCCTTCGTAGACTTGTTGTCGGTGAGAGGTTGGATGAGATTCGTCGTAATCAAGTTAGTTTTGTTAGGGCTTGATCCCTAGTATCCACTACATTTTGAGATTGATGTTGCTATGACTTTGCTATGCTTAATGCTTGTCACTAGGGCCCGAGTGACAGGATTTCATATCTGAAACGTGTATGTTAAATATCTATATTCTTGATCCGATCTTGGAAGTCATATGCACCTACTACGTATTAGGATCCGCATACCCCAAGGTGACAACAATTGGGATTCTTTCCGGTGATTACCATAGTTTGAGGAGTCCATGTATGCACTACGTGTTAATGCTTTGTTCCGGTTCTCTATTAAAAGGAGGCCTTAATATCCCTTAGTTTCCTTATGGATCCTGCTTCCACGGGAGGGTAGGACAAAAGATGTCATGTAAGTTCTTTTCCATAAGCACGTATGACTATTTACGGAATACATGCCTACATTATATCGATGAACTAGAGCTAGTTCTGTGTCGCCCTAGGTTATGACTTTTATATGATGAATATTAGCCAACTACATCATCCACCCATTGCCTATGATCGCTTTTCACATATTGTTCTTGTTAAGTTACTATTGTTGCTGCTACTGTTACAATTGCTACAAAACTGCTGCTACTATTGTTACCGTCACTACTGCTATCAAAACTATCGTACCACTATGCTACTGATCACTTTGCTGCGGATATTTAATCTCATGGTGTGGTTGAATTTATCACTCAACTGCTAATACTTACAAATATTATTTGGCTCCCCTTGTGTCAAATCTATAAATTTGGGTTGAATACTCTACCCTCGAAAACTGTTGTGATCCCCTATACTTGTAGGTTATCATCCGTGATTATCACCCAAAAACATCAATAGGTTTTCCCTATAGCCAGAAGTGGGCCGTATGTTAGGCCAGGGGACACTTTCATCTGGGCTTCTTGTCGGACGTCAAGGCGATTCCCAGACCATCTATCTTGCTTGTCAGACATCCGGCTTGCCTTGCTTAATACAACAGTAAGTTCACTGCCTTAGTCGGACGTCTGGGTTCCTACCTAGACGTTCGGGCGAGCGTGATGGTCGGACTGGTTGTGTTCCATCCCATACATCTAGACCCCGTGCTTTGTTTTCCCTTGTTTGACTCATTTACTATGTGTCACTACAACAAACAGACTGTGTGGGTTCCTACTCGGACGTCTGGACCGTGCAGCAAAATTGCCAAACGACTGATTCCTTCGGTTACTGTATATATAAATATTCGTCCACCACTTCGTGAAGGGGTTGACCAACACACTCGAAAGAACCCTATAACAACGAAGGGCTCCCTCTCATCTTCTCCTACACTAAATCCTAGATCCTGATGAGATTTGTAAGAGTTCTCGAGAGAGATTTCACCAAGTCATAGATCCGCACCCTCTCCCTCTTTTTTCCTATGTACTACAGGGCAAAAGCCCCACTACTCTTTATTCCTTAAATAAAAAAGTCTAAGTACAAACAAAATTATAGAAATATTTACACCTACCATCAGTAACTTACCTAGTTACACTATGTAGTGCAAAAAGCTAATCTAGCTCATAAACCTATCTCTGTATTTACACTTAATCCTATGGGATAGGAAGGTTATTTCATGCAGAAAACCTCTCCTTCAAGAGGCAAATGTAGGCCCCTCGTTCCTGAAAATCTTCCAATTCCCGATGATCCAAATGTTTCACGCAACTGTAAATACCAACTCAGAAAAGATGGGTTGAACAAAATCCTTCTTTGCCTCTAAAGCCACCCGAGTCCATGAATTGTTAGGTTGCATTACCCAATTGATTGAGAGAAAATTTCACACACGCTGACCAACACCACTCATATCCAGCACAAATATGGTGCGGATATTGAGAGGCCCGAGCGCATCCAGCACGTGGACTGACGGTCGGGTCCCACATCGAATCGCCCCGAAACCCAACAGTCCGACGGGCATCTCCTTTGGTGGGGGTGTGAATGTCGCGTGACACCACTGTGGCTCAGCGCTTGAGGCCAAACTCCGGCTATTTAAGCTAGCCGGTGTCCCCAACCCTAGCCACAACCTCTTCCTCACTATCTGCACCGTCAGCCCGAGCACATTTCTATCTGTCTCCAACTTCTTCTTCCCTCGCCGCCCAACATGTCCTGGCAAAAGAAGACCACTTACGCTATGCTAACGCCAGAGTGCCGCTTCTAGATCGAGGAGGAGATCCGCGTGAGGCGCGCGGCCGAATCACAGCGGGCCTGCCTTCAGACTTGCTGGAGCCAGAGGAGGAGGAGGAGGATGAGTAGAAGCCAGAGCCCATGGAGGGGGCGGATCGGAAGGAGGAGACGGTGCCGGTTGCTGGCTTCACCATGGAGGAGGCCATGGCGAAGTTCGTCGTCGCCCAAGCGGCGGAGATGGCGGAGCAAACAGCCATCCTGGAGTCCATTAAGGATGAGGCATACGTGCAATCCAACCAGCGCTTCCTCTGGCAAGAACATGCGGAGACCAATGCGCTCTTTGACGAGGTGGAAGCAGAGATGGAGATGGAGGCGAAGTTGCATATGCCCCATGTACCCCGAGCCCGGAACGGAGATAGTGGACATGTCCGACAACATTGAGTAGCATAATTGAGGATAGTTAATCTACGTAGTACGTAACTACATACTACGGAGATGTTTTCTTTGCATGGCCTCTATGGTCTTAAGATTTCACATATGAGATGTTCAAATGCAGAGAGAGTTATTTGAGAAATGTCCGGTCAATGCCCAGGGAAGCGCGTCCGAGGGGGCTTGAGGGGGCGGATTTGATAACCGCACATGTAGATGCTCTAACTAGGCACAACAAGTGAGTTGTCCTAGTTGGTTAAAATAGGTGAAAGAAAACCAAGATGTTGAGAGTTCATACATGCCACATACCGAGGTGGGTATACCTTATGGCCGAATGACAATACGGTTTGTACCGAAGCAAGGCTCATATTACAGATGATATACCACAACCGAAACACATTTGTTACACATACATGTGTATTTGTACTTTTGTAGTGCATAGTTCTAGCAGGTTTTGAAATCATGTGCATTGCTTGCTACTACTAGTATAGTAGTACCACACTTCGGGTCATCTTAGTGCACACTGAATGCTTCTCGAGACAAAGAAGAGGGAATCAGGAAAACGTGAGTCCAGCTTGGAGCACCGCATGTCCTAAGCAAAACTCAGACACATTTGAACCAAGCAAAACACCTTTCACTTTGGCAAACTGCTATGACCTGCGATGTTTCTGGTCTTGTCATTCAGCTGCCACTCTTCAGCATGAAAGTTGTCCTCGTTGAAGCTCCCCACTCTCCTCACTTGCGGGTTGCGCCGTTGCGGCAAGGAAGCTTGGCGGTGAGCTGAAGATGAACTTGGGAGGTGTTTGGATTAGAGAGTGCAATGTAAACGATAAGGGAATTAGATCACACTGGAAACGGGGACGTAATGGGCAAAACTCGATTCTGTTTGGTTGATACCTGTAAAGGAATCAGAGTTATGGTTGCTTCGCCGTCAGCCGATGACTGCAATTGAAGGAGAGCACACAATGGACAAGAAGGAGAGCAGACAAGGGAGGAGGGCGGTGGACTGATGACAGAAGGAGGACAGAGGAAGCTTGCACCTTGTTAGACTGTATATGTATACGTAGACTTGTTCATCCGTAGACTTGTTTATACATCTTGTATTTGTACCCTTTGGTACTTATATATAATGAGATAGCCGCACCCCCAAGGGTGTCGAGCAGTTGCCCAATATTCTCGTTTAACATGGTATCAGACTAGGGTTTTGTGTCTTCCGCTGCAAACCCTACCGCCGCCGCCGCGATGGCCTCCTCCAACATCGTCGCCACCGCGATGGCCTCCTCCAACGCCACCGCCGCGCCGGCTCCCTCCGACACGGTCGCACCGATCGGCCCCTCGTCGCCCTTCCTTGCCTCGCACCCACTCGCTACCGCCTGGCGCCAGCATCAGCCGCCCGGC
>LR738709.1:434817535-434859757 GCA_902687465.1 Secale cereale
GAGGAGGTGTGTATGCGAGCTCGGGGGAGACGTGGGTGGTCGATCCAGGCCAGCAGAACGGCGAGGGGAGGAGGCAGGGCGGCGGGCAGCTGCGTGGCGCGCGCTGCTGCCGCCGTCGAGCACCTGCCTGCCTGCCTGGCCGGGCCAAGCAGCTCGCTGGAGCGGTGGCTGGGCTGGGCCGGCGGGTGGGCCTGCTCGGTGGGCGCCAGGTAAGACCTTCTCTCTCCTTTCTTTTCTATTTTATTTCTATTTGTTTTCTTTTGCAACTTTGTTGAATTAATAAAAATGCTAAAACATTTTTATAAATCAAGAAACTAGTCAGGCCCATTGTATATAATATGAACAGCATGGAACATTTTAGTTTATGATTATTTGGGCACCTAAATTATTTTATAGCATTTAAATGCCCAAATGCAATTACAATATGAATTAATCCAGAGACCTTTGGATGTCCTAGAAAATTGTGCACCATTTTTGGCAGAGTTTTAAGACCAAGGCAAAGATTATGAACATTTTTGAAGGGCATTTTGGGTACATTGGAAAAGATTTTATTAAACCCTAGTCGTTAGAAGAGGGGTGCTGGGGTTTTTGTCATTCCCATTTCAAGTTTCTGTGGAAAGTAAACATGATGCACACTCTAGCTAGTCCTAATGCAAGCACTGACTAGGGATGTGACAACTCACCCCCACTCAAAAGAATCGCGTCCCGAGATTAGGGTTCCTCCGGAAAGAGGGTGGGGTACTCAAGTCGAAGACGATCCTCCCTTTCCCAAGTAGCTTCACTCTCGGAATGATGTGACCATTGAACCTTGAGAAACTTGATATTACGACATCGAGTGGTACGCTCGGTTTGATCAAGAATATGAACGGGGTATTCTTGATATGTGAGATTGTCCTAGAGATCAAGCGTTTCGTGGTCCACTCCGCGGATAGGATCCAAGAAGCAACGCCTGAGTTGAGAAACGTGGAAGACATCATGAACTCTCGAAAGGTGCAGAGGTAGTTCCAATTGGTAGGCAACTTATCCTCGTTTGGCAAGAATGCGAAAAGAACCAATGTAACGAGGAGCCAATTTGCCTTTGATACCGAAACGATGGGTTCCCTTAAGAGGAGTGACCCGAAGATAAGCCTTATCGCCGACTTCAAAAGTCACAGCCTTATGATGACTATCATATTGGCTCTTCTGGCGAGACTGGGTTGTTCTCAATTTCTCACGAACGATGCGAACTTGCTCTTCTGCTTCCTAGATCATATCCGGACCAAAGAATTGTCTTTCCCCGGTTTCTGACCAGTTAAGAGGCGTTCGACACCTTCGTCCATATAGAACTTCGAAGGGAGCCTTGCCCAAGCTGGCTTGATAACTATTGTTATAAGCGAACTCGGCAAATGGAAGACACTTCTCCCAATCCATACCGAAAGAGATGACAGAGGCTCGAAGCATATCTTCCAGAATTTGATTGACTCGTTCCACTTGACCACTTGACTGAGGATGAAAGGCGGTGCTAAAAGAGAGATGAGTCCCCATAGCATTCTGGAAACTTTCCCAAAATCGTGAAGTGAAAAGACTTCCACGGTCTGAGTTAATCTCCAACGGCACACCATGAAGAAAAACTATCCGAGAGATATACAGGTCTGCTAGCTGGCTAGCGGTTATACTCTCTCAAATAGGCAGGAAATGGGCTACTTTGGAGAGGCAGTCGATAACGACGAAGATAGCATTTTTCCCTTTCCTGGTCCTGGGAAACCCGGTAATGAAGTCCATACCGATCTTGTCCCATTTCCATTCAGGAATAGCTAAAGGTTGAAGGGTGCCAGCAGGCCGTTGATGCGCTGCTTTGACTCGACGACAAACGTCGCAGTTAGCAATGAATTGAGCGATTTCTCTCTTCATCCTAGTCCACCAGAACCTACGGCGTAGGTCCTGATACATTTTGGTACTATCGGGATGAATCGTGAGAGGAGATTCATGAGCCTCCTTAAGGATCAACTGCCGTAGATGCAGGTTCTTGGGAACCATTAAACGGTTCTCGAAGAGAACAACACCTCTGTTATCAATGGAGAAACAGCCTGCAACTCCTTTGTGAATGTTTCTCTTAATTTGGGAAATCCTTGTATCTTGCTTCAGGGCAGCTATGATTCGATCCGTAAGGGTAGGTTTTGCCACCAAGGTGGAAAGGAATCCTCGAGGAACAATGTGAAGGTTAAGCTTACGAAATTTCTCTTGGAGAAGTGGTTGCCCTTGTTGTAACATCAGGTTGTTACAATAGGACTTATGTCGGTGTATTTGGATCGACACCTATGGGATCACAAGAATCCCTACTACGGTTGCGGGGCGCGGGGTTGAGAGGAGAGCGGATCTAACGATCAGGACACGGTTCCTTTACCCAGGTTCGGGCCGCAAAGATGCGTAAAACCCTACTCCTACTTTGGTGGATTATATGTTGGTGTTCTTCAGCTAACGAGGAGCTCCAAAAGAGTCGTGAGGGGTTCCGAAAAGCCGAATCCCCTCCTGGTCGCCTCGGGCCTCCTTTTATAGGGAAAAGGGGTTGCCACAGTGGCACACAGGAGGTGTAAAGGGTACAGTGATGCGAGGTTATCCCTCGCATTACAGGACAAGGTGCATTTAATGCGCCCAGCTTAGGTTGCTTTATCGGGGACGAGGGGAGACGCCCGTCTTGTCCGTCGCCGCTCCTCCTCGTGTCGACACGCGCCCTGGCCAGCGGTGCCTGAGGTGCCATGTAGGCAGACAGGCAACTAAGGTGGCGCAACGGTGGGTCTCCATGAAGATCTGTGGGTTGCCATGCAGGAGCCTGTCCAGCTGGTCGGGTCGGCAACTGCGTGGGTCGATGGAAACCCAGTTGGTGCGGGCCTGATGGTGGCCCCGTGGGTGTCCTCGGTAAATTTGAGAATGGTTTCATACTTAAACCATACTTGAACCATACCCGTACATGTATCTCTCAAAACCATACTTGAACCATACCCGTTTAATGTCATTTTCAACCCAACCAAAACTAAACCCTCTATTTTTTCCACCCAAACAATTTTAAACCCAATACATAACCGTGGGTTTAAACCCAATACATAACTACGGGTTTGCTTCAATGTATATATGATTGCACAAATCGACATGTTACGAAGCAAATGACATAGAAAATGCATAAGTGCATCTACAACAGTTTGGGAACAAAGTTATCCTTGAGATACGGTCAACACACATCAAGAGTCAAAAAGACAGTGCCCACGACTGAAAAGCTCACTGACAAGTGTATTAAAATCAATTGTTTAGCTAAAGCTAAAGCAAACACATTCGATTTGCATGTGTTTCCCCATAATACATAATTACATAGTGCATCGCAGCATGTACGCGGATAAAAGATACTCGTTGTCGATGCATTGTTGCTTATTGCACATAACCAATGCCCAGAAACCGGTTTGCACCCATAGTTTATAACCGTTAATAACCAAACTGTTTGAACCCATAACCAACTATACCCAAATTGGTTTCTTCACATACCCAAACCAAAACCAAACTAAAAAACATTCAGCCCAATAAAACCTGAACCAATCAAACCCAAAGTAAGAACCGAACCGTTTCACCCAGTTTTTTAATAACCATTCTCAGGTTTAGTCCTCGGCAAGGGCCTTGCCGGGGCCCCGGCAAGGGTCTTTCCGCGGCGCCTGCTGTTATCCCCGGCAAGGTGCTTGCTGGGGGCCTTGTGGACCTCCTTGGCTAGGATCCCGCCAAGGGTCGCCGTCTTCTCATCTTGCATCTGATCTTGAAGGTCTTCACAAAGATCTGCATGCCACCACGGGGATATCTCCCGAATCCTCGCCCCATGGGGGTGGTGGCCTCAAGGGTCATTCGCTCCGTAGGCGCGGGGCGAGCTGTCGCGGCAAGGGTCTTGCCGGGGCTACCAGAGCCGGCCCCGGCAAGGATCTTGCCGGGGGAAGCCGCTTCATCCCTTTGCTCTTCGTGGTCTTGTTCTTGGCGTCGCTCCAGTCTCCATCAAGCTTCAGTCTTGCCCCGGCTTGCCTCCCTCGCCATGCTTGGTGTGATGGCGTCGTGGCTCAGACTGCCCGTGCACAGTCATAGGGGTAAAAAAAGTGTACCCCTCTTTTTGTACACCGACAGGAGCCCCCGGGCCTTGGCCACACATAAGCGCGACACGTTGTTGGGCCAGGCCCAGAACGGTGCGCGGGCAGGCGGGGTGGTTCTCACCGTGGTAAAATTTCCGTGCGCTGCGCCTCCCACGGCCCGCGCGCGCAGCGCGGGGTGGAGGGGCGTGCGTGACGTGGGCGGCATGCGTGGGGCGGTTTCCCACGCATGCATCACGTCGCAGTAAATGCGAAAGGAGGCGGCCCGCGCCTTCCCCATAAACGGGGGGAGGTGTGGGGGCATGGCCCGCTAACTGGATGGGGCCGAGGCGCGGTCTACTAGGCGTCCACTCCCCACGATCACGGGGTGGGGAGAGGTCGCCTCACCCGTCCCTTCGGTCCTGCACGTTCGTCACGTGCCTCCCATGCGTTCGAGGTGGCGAGCGGTGGAGGCGGGAAACCGAGCCGTCGTTGGTTGGGGCGGCGGGTCGGTCCCGGCCCCTCACGCCTTCTGCGTCTTGATTGGTCGAGCGGGGCGGTCGAGCTCCAGCCTCGCCCCTTTATAAAGGGCGGAGGGAGGGGGCGGCGCTCCGCACTTCTCCATCTTCTTTCTCCATCAGCTTCTGCTCCTTTCTTCTATCCGCCATGAAGAAGGAAAACCCCGGGCTCCTCAACGGTGGCGGCGAGGGTCGCTGCTCGACAGCGCGTCCCCCCTTCTCCTGCACCCGCAGTGGCCGAACCAGCCACGAGGGGAAGAGGGAGGGGGCGGGGCCGTGGGCGAGGCCGGGGTGCTCGGGGAAGAGGAAGAAGGGGCGGCTCGCCGGCCTCGCCCCCGCCAGCAGCTCCTCCTCCAGTGGAAGGTCATGTTGGAGATGACCCCTGCGAATTCTTCATTAGGATGCGGGGGTCGCCGCGCCGTCGCCTTCGTCTCCCGACCCCGTTTGCGCGGGAGATGGAAGCGAACCCGCCGGAGTCGCTGCAGCTGCACATGAGGGGTTGTGGGATCAGTGGCACGCGAGCCCGCGTCGACTTCCCCGCCCCTCATGTGATGTATCTTCGCCAAGGATGGAAGAGGTTCGCTCGCATCCACAGCCTGACGGACGGGCTCACCCTCCACTTCAAGCTGATGGGGGATGGCCACCTCTCCATCAAGGTCTTTGGGCACCTCGGAACTCGCGCGAGGTGCTGCATGGAGAGCTCCTCTGATGATGAAGACTCCTCCTCGAATGAGGGTGACGAGGAGGACAGCGACAGCGACGACGAGGGCGGGGGACGGCAGGATGATGGGTGCGACTAGGTGTCGGGCGCCGCTCCTGGTGGCACCGGCGACCCCATCATCCGCGTCGCCGGCTCCTTGAACTTCTCGGGGTCGTCTCCTTGGCGGCTGGCGTAGGGAGGCTACGGAAGAGGAAGAGGAAGAAGGTGGGCGGCAAGGTCGTCATGTCGGAGTACACGGGCACCGACGCCTTCGTCTCCTACTGACGTCCTGCCGCCTCGTCTTCAAGCTCAGCCTCCGGCGCCGTCATCACCATCCACCCCTGGGGAGGCTGCCGAGATGCCTTCTCAGTGTCTTCTGCCACCCGTAGCTCGCCTAGGCGCCCCTTTTGCCCTTCTCGCCTCCTTGACCTACCTCCTGAGGAGAGGGGCAAGAAAGGCATTACGGGCATCTTATCTCTTTTTAGTCTGTAAGCCTTCGGGCATCTGTAAAGTTTAAAACTTGTAATCTACCTTATTCATGTTTTTCATTCCCTATGGACTGTACCTGAATGGAATGTTTTTAATGAAAAAGGAATGTCTACCGGGTCCTTTGTTCGTAGGTAAAAACCCACAACAGGGAATAAATCCCTGATATCCTTAAGATAAACATTTTCTCGCTCGGCAACAGGCCCTGTCGTTTCCCTACTTCGCTCGACCTTTCTCACGGCCTTGGCGGAGGCAGGGATGAAGCGGGCCTAGGCTCCTCATTTTATCCTTTTGCTGCCGCGACTACGACCAAACTTGGTCCCAGGTACGAGCCTTAGGACCTAGAGTTATGGGAGCACGGTAGCTTAAGGAAAAGAACGAGGTTTCACATACCTCAGTCCATAACGGAATGGATGACAAGGAAAAAAAGGACTTATCTGAAATTGCAGCCCCCGGCAACCCTGGTCAGCCGCGGGCGAATTCTTGCTCTTGTAGCCCCCGGCAACGCTGGCTTGCCGGGGCCTAAGTACGGATTTGTTCTTCTCTCCTCCCTCCAAGTGGCCTCGGCAAGGATGCATGTGCGTCCTGTAAACCAAAGAAGACAGAGGAAATACAAAGACTCGACCTCTAAGCTAGGGGTTAGCCGCTGCTAAGCACTATCAACCCTAACCAAGGACGAGACTCGACTCAGCATGCATGCTAAAACTCAGGGCGCCAGCGCTTCATTTATTTATGCTCAGGGTCTGCGCCTGGCTTTGTACAAAGGGTTACATGCCTTGCCGGCAAAGCTTGTACAAAAGGGTGGCTTGCCGGGAGCCCCGGCAAGCCGCGCCTTATGGGTAAAACTTGCGAAGATGCTCGATGTTCCAGGAGTTACTCACCCGAACGGCATCCTTGGTCTCCAGGCGGACTGCGCCAGGCCTGGTGACTCGTATTACCCGATAAGGGCCCTCCCACTTTGGTGTCAACTTGTTCGTATTCCTGGCCGATTGAACGCGCCGGAGAACAAGGTCACCTTCCTCAGAGCTTCGGGCATGAACCTTGCGGCTATGGTAGCGGCACAAGGCTTGCCGGTAGCACGCTGCTCTCACAGCCGCCCGAAGACAATCTTCCTCAAGGAGCATCGTGTCATCTTGCCGCAATTGCTCTTGCTCAAGCTCATCATAAGCGAGCACTCGAGGTGACCCGTATATGAGTTCCGTGGGGAGAACTGCTTCTGCCCCGTATATCAGGGCAAAGGGCGTCTGGCCGGTGGCTCGATTTGGCGTCGTCCTGATCGACCAAAGAACCGCCGGCAATTCATCAATCCAGCGCCTCCCGCTCTTGTGCAGCCTGTCAAAGGTCTTTGTCCTTAATCCTCGCAGCACTTCAGCATTTGCCCTCTCAGCTTGACCATTTCTCCGGGGGTGAGCAACGGAAGCGAAACAGACCTTGCTGCCGAGGTCTTGGGTATATTGCATGAAGGTGCGGCTTGTAAACTGCGTGCCGTTGTCGGTGATAATCCTGTTGGGTACACCAAAACGGCACACTAGCCCCTTGAAGAACTTGACGGCTGACTGAGTTGTGACCTTCCTCACCGCCTCCACTTCTGGCCACTTTGTGAACTTGTCGATTGCAACGTACAAGTACTCAAAGCCCCCGACGGCGCGGGGGAAAGGGCCCAGTATGTCGAGCCCCCAGACCGAGAAGGGCCAGGAGAGAGGAATGGTTTGAAGGGCTTGAGCTGGTTGATGAAGTTTCTTTGAATGGAATTGGCATGCTTCACAGCTGGTGACCAGTGCCGCCGCATCCTGGAGGGCAGTGGGCCAGAAGAAGCCTTGGCGGAATGCCTTGCCGGCAAGGGCTCTTGACCCTATGTGGGATCCACATATGCCTCCATGTATTTCCGCCAACAGCTCCAGTCCTTCCTCTCGAGGGATGCACTTCAATTTCACACCGTTCGGTCTTCTCCTGTACAGGACGTCATCGACGAACTGATACATGGCGGACCGACGGGCTACTTTCTCCGCTTCTTCCTGCTCCTCAGGAAGTTCCCCAGTCTGAAGGAATCGAACGGTATGCTGCGCCCACGCTGGAGCCTGGGGCTCGACGGCAAGGACTAAAGGCATTTCCTCCGCCAAGGGAGTGGCCATCTCGACGGCAAAAGCTTGACGCTCCACCGGAGCTAGCCCTCCGGTGGCGGGCTCAGTGTCCCCGGCAACATCCTTGCCGGCGGCTCCGGGGAGCTCGGCGGGAAAGTACTTGTCGGGCCCTGATTTCCTCCTCTTGTTCTGCTCTGTTGATGGATCAACGGATGGCTGAGAAAGCTGAAGCACAAAGGTACCTGGTTCCATAGGTAACTTGAGAGCAGCGCGCTTTGACAGGTAATCGGCGATGTCGTTCTCTGCTCAGGGAATGTGCTCCACCTATATACCGTCAAAGCGCTCTTCCAACTTCCTCACTTCATCGACGTAGGCCTTCATCAACGGGCTCTGGTAATCCTTGTTGACTTGTTTGACGACAAGCTGTGAGTCGCCTCTGACAATGAGCTTCTTGATTCCGAGAACCGCCACGATCCTAAGACCGGCAAGCAGCCCCTCGTACTCGGCAGTGTTGTTCGTTGAAACTTCCCTAGGGAAGTGCATCTGGACCACGTACTTGAGGTGCTCTCCGGTGGGCGCGACCAGCAGTACACCAGCCCCGGCGCCCTGCAGAGAGAAAGCGCCATCAAAGTACATGACCCAGTTGCAACTTTCCTCTTTGCCGGGGAGAGCAGTTTCTTGGATTTCCTGATCAGGCGTTGCGGTCCATTCTGCGACGAACTCTGCTAGGACTCGGCTCTGAATTGTCAAGGTACTTTCAAACTTGAGGCCAAAGCTGGACAGCTCCAGTGCCCACTCTGCAATCCTTCCCGTTGCATTTGGATTGTGCAATATCCGTTGCAGAGGGAGGCGAGTGACGACGGTGATCTCGTGCTGTAATGCCCAGGATGGGACTATATCTCCTACGTGTCGAGGCACGACTTAGAGACATAACCCCATGCTGGAATGATCGCAAG
Organism: Secale cereale; assembly: GCA_902687465.1. Lineage (NCBI taxonomy): Eukaryota > Viridiplantae > Streptophyta > Magnoliopsida > Poales > Poaceae > Secale > Secale cereale. Next base: position 434,826,350 of record LR738709.1, read on the forward strand.
TTTGGTATCTTTGCACAACTCATGTAAAAGATGGGGATGGAAAACATAAAATAGTTGGCTTACACTCACCACGTCACACAAATACATTACATGTCCACATCATCATTCAATAAAACATCACAGCCCATCTAAGGGTAAAATCCAAATGACAAGATACCAAACATAATTTAAATCCACAGGTCGGATCGAATCCTAGTAGAAGTTCCACTACTGATCTTCGGGATAACGAACATAGTAACGGCTACGCTCCTCGTCGTACTCCCAGTCTAGCTCGGTGCCATCACCTGGATAGCTCACCATCGGACCTGCATCTGGTGTGGTGAAGTAACTGTGAGCCACAGAGGACTCAGCAATCCCGTTCCCGGGTAACATGACTATTTAAGCCTTGGGTGTGGAACAAGGCTAAAGAAAGAACAAGTGTTTGCAGCAGCAACTAGCACTAGCTTACGTAAAGAGAGTGAGAAGAGAAGGCGCCTCGGTCGAGAGATGATCACTAAGTGATCCTAAACTAATCAAGTCAAACATAACCCCACCATGTTCATCTCCCGAAACCCCTTTCGGAAAATGACAGTCACGGTACTCACGCTGGTAGTGTATTGGAACATGGTGTCAAGTTTTCTACAACCGGATATTAACAAGCTCCCATCTGCCACATAACCGCGGGCACGGCTTTCGAAAGTTCAAACCCTGTAGGGGTGTTCCAACTTGGCCCATGACAAGCCCACGATCCGCGGAGTCGCAACTCCAAGGTGGGAAGACCCGAGTATTCTCGGAATCCCGTGCTCAAGATACTCCGATCTAAGGTAAGGCTAATCCAGCAAATCCTCCCGGCGTGCCGACACCCTGACAATAGCCGCGCGTATCTAGTCTCAGGCCACGACCGGATGGGTGATGCTACAGGTTTATATCAATCCTCGAGTTTCCTCGTGGTGACCCCGCAGGACCCCCAGTTCGGACCAACACTCATGTGGAGCGCTGGCCCGGGGTTGTAGATTAAGAACTCGGGTTTGCAAGACCCTATGCAAGTTTTATTAGTTATTAGGCGAATAGTACCAATGTTGGGACTTGCTGGAAAAAGACTTAGCACTTAGCGGTTTATCGAGGGGGCCCCATAACCCTAACCGTGTGAGGAACGCATAATGAAGGAACATAACACCGGTTTAAACGGTTCCTAGCGGCATGAGTGGAACAAATCACCAAGCAAAAGGCTTAGCCTTCCACCCATTGCCAATATATAGATGATTTCATTTAAGCATTTATATAGTGTGATATAACCCCACAAACTTCAACATGAAGCAAGCATCTTCAACTTCACCTGCAACTAGCAATGCTATAAGAGGGGCTGAGTGAAGCCTACGTATAGCAAATCAATGGTTTGCATAGGTAGGTGCTAGGTGGCTTCTCACCCCTCGTTGGTTACCCCAAGTGGAAGGTTTGAGATGCAGTGTAGCAGAAGTTTTCCCTTGGTAATACCAAGGATCGATTTCCCAGAGACTCCCAGTTTCAACAAGAAGGTGTCAACTGCTAACGGCGCCGGATATTAGCAATCAACGTGGACCTGCACACAGATACAAATAACTTTGCTCCCAACGAGTACAGAGAGGTTGTCAATCCCTCCGGCCTTGTAGTTTACAAAGGATCAAACGCAAGTGATAATAGTGATAGGTATACTTGCAATAGTAAGTAAATAGCGGAAAAGTAAATAGCGGATGTGATCAATGATGGTAATATGGACCGGAGTCTCATGATGTTCACTAGTGATGTCTCTCTCCCAAAAGACGATAAAACAGCTATGTGAGGTAAATGAATTACAGCTGGGCAATTGACAGGACCATGTGCGCAAACCAATGCTGACTACATTGCAGGAAAGGTTGAGGTTCAAAGCATGGGTGGTACGCCAAAGTAAGTAGACCGAAATCCATCAATATCTACTACTAATCATCCACCTTGAGATATCTATCCAGAACATCTCGCTGGTATTAAGTTGCGAGCCCCACCCATAGTGTAAACTCAAAGCAACAGACAACTGCATTAAAAGAACTTTGCATAAAGTAAACAATCCTTGCACCCACGGGCACAAGCACCGTTGTTTTCCCCCTTGTGGCAACAGCACATCCCCTAGACTCATGTTTCTGTCACTCAAACTAGTCATCGAGGGGCATGAACCCACAATCGAGCATAACGTTCCCTCTTAGAGTCACTACCTACTACTTGGCCAAAGCAATAAATAAAAACGGAGAACATGCAAGAATTACTTACGAACATAAACATAAAAGAGGTAGATCAAATATATTACTCCAACACAATCTGAACATAATCTCATAATCCATCGGATCCCAGCAAACTCATCATAGCAACAGCATAAGGATTACATATGTGCCTCGATCATGTAGGGCAGCTCACGAGGACTAATTAGTGAAGCACAAGAACGGGAGGAGAACATCACATAGCTACTGGTCATGGACTCATGGTCCAAGGGAGACTACTCACAACTCATCCGGGAGGCGTCCATGGTGGTGGAGAAGCTCCCGGTGGTGATCCTCCCCTCCGGCAGGGTGCCAGGAAGAGTTCTCCTGGTGCTCCCGATCTTGGAAGCGGTGGCGGCGGCGGAACAGAGATGGGATCGCGAAAAGAGTTTCTGTTTCGAGGGTTTCGGGAGACGCTTTAAATATATGCCAAAGGGGGCATCGGAGGAGCCTCGGGGGGCCCAGGCGCCCCCCCGGCGCGGCCCAGGGGGGCGCCGCCAGGGCGCCTGGAGCCCTGGTGCCCCTCCCCCCCGGGCTGTCCTTCGGGCGCACGGTAGGTTCTGGAACGCTGATTTTTTATATAATTTTTCTGGATTTTTCCTGGCAGTTCTCGTAACGTGAAAACCTGAAATACAAAAATAGCCGAAAACAGAAACTAGCACTGGGGTGCACTGAGTTAATAGGTTAGTCCAAATATGATCAAAAGTGTATGGAAGTGTATAAATATCATAGCAATATCACCCAAAAGAGGCATGGAGCAAGCAGAAATTATAGATATGTTTTGGACGTATCAACATCCCCAAGCTTAATTCCTGCTCGTCCTCGAGTAGGTAAATGATAACAAGAATAATTTATGTGGTGACATGCTATAAACCATATAGGACTTTTTCATAGTCATATGACAAAAGCTTACTGAGACAATGAATCTATAGTAATTAAGTTGCCTCATGAGAAAATCACAAAGGACTGAAAGTTTTACAATATGATACTGAAACATCAAAAAGATTTGCAATGAATATGATGTGCAAATATGATAAAGTGATATCTAGCTTGCCCCCTTTAGTGAAGCAAAACATAAATGCAGGGCCACCTTCAAGGTTTAAGTGATGACTAGATACAATGATTTCAGAATAAACGATATCACAATCATGCAAAAGACAATGCTACTTTGGGGCAATGCACATTACACTCAGAATGACAAACATGCTCTCAGTAGTCGGTGCTTTTAAAAGAAGGTGGAGACTCAACATAAAAGTAAAAGAATGGCCCTTCGCAGAGGGAAGCAGGGATTACTCATGTGCTAGAGCTTTTTATTTTGAAAACATAGAAACAATTTTGTCAACGGTAGTAGTACTTCATATGTGTTATGCATAAGACATCCTATAAGTTGCAAGCCTCGTGCATCGAATACCAATAGTGCTCGCACCTTGTCCTAATTAGCTCGGATTTCCATGGATTGTCATTGCATTACATATGTTTCAACCAAGTGTCACAAAGGGGTACCTCTATGTCACCTGTACAAAGGTCCAAGGAGATAGATCGCATTTGATCTTTTGATAGATCTCAACTTGAGGACATCCATACCGGGACAACATAGAAAATAGATAATGGACTCCTCTTTAATTCTTAAGCATATTCTCATAAGAGATTGAGGATTAATGTCCAAGCTAAAACTTCCACCATGATACATGGCTTTGCTTGGCGGCCCAATGTTCTTCTCTAACAATATGCATACTCAAACCATTCAACCCATGGCAAATCACCCTTACTTTAGACAAGACGAACATGCATAGAAACTCACATGATATTCAACAAAAGTGTAATAGTTGATGGCGTCCCCAGAAACATGGTTACCGCTCAGCAAGCAACTTATAAGAAAATAAGATACATAAGCAACATATTCTTTACCACAATAGTTTTTAAGCTACTTTCCCATGAGCTATATATTGCAACTGAAGGTTTTAAAGGTAGCACATGTAAATTTACTTGGAGTGGCGGTGAAATACCACATATAGGTAGGTATGATGGACTCATATGGCATAACTGGTTTAAAAGGATGTGGATGCACAAGCAGTCAGTCCGCTTAGTACAGGTGGAGGTTAGCAAAAGACTGGGAGCGACCAACTAAGAGAGCAATGACGGTCATAATCATGCAGAGCGACAAAGCAACATTGAATCAGGCATGGAAGTTATATTGCTACTCAGAAACAAAAGATCATCAAGGCTTGACAGACTTTCTTTACAGTCTTAAATATGCGTGAGCATACGCCAAGTCAATCAAAATAAATTCTTGAGGGAAGATATTACTAAACCATACCACATCATTGGCAAACAAATCATGTTGGTACTCCAATAACACATTGGGAATCCCCCAGCTATTTGAGACTAACCACAAGAAAACCTGAACTACTAAGCGCCATTATGCACGTAGCATCTTTATCATAGACATATCAACCAATGCAACGGAAGCAAACTCTCTTAATAAGGTGAGCATGGTAATTAAAGAGAGTTCAAGCAACCAACTAAACAAAAGCTCTTGAAAAGATAAGCATGAATACTAAGAGCAGAGCATGATAGTAGCTATTAAAAGACAAAGAACACACACAGCAAAGATAGTCATGAAAATTCTATGTTATGTTCTAGGTAGAAGTGGAGCGTGTTTCTCTCCCACATAAAGAACGCTTAGTTCCAACTCGTTATGAAAAACTAAAGAAAACTAAAAGCAAGACGCTCCAAGCATAGCACATAACACATGAAGTGATTAAAATATAGTGGAACCAAAGACGAACTGATAATGTTGATGGAGAAGGGGATGCACGGGGGCATCCCCAAGCTTAGACGCTTGAGTCTCCTTGAATATTTCTTGGGGGTGCATGGGGGCATCCCCAAGCTTGAGCGCTTGACACTCCTGAATCTTTTTATCATCTTCCCTCGCACACTTGAAAACTCCCTTCATACATAACTCATCATAATCTGATTAGCGAGGTTAGTACCCATAATAAAATAATTGTACCTTGCTGGAAATAAAGATATTCTTGAAGGTCTACTGTTTCTCAAGATTGCCAAAAGGTTTTTGCAAAGAAAAAGCAAGCTCTTGGTTTGCAAAATGAAGGAAAGGCAAAACAGGACAGAATCTGTGAAAAACAGAACAGCAGGTAGTAAATGATTTGTTCGGGGCACTTCTGCAACTCAAATCAAAAAACTCAGAACAGACGCACGAAAGACAATTATATAGAGAACGCTGTCGAAAAAATTCAGACCAAAAAGATGATCTGGTGATATTATACGAATTTTTCTATCCAAGGACAGAATCTGTTTCCTGGACAGCACCTCACAACTTTTGAACTTTCTAGCAATCAGAGGCTATACTTGGCACAAAATTGAAAAGTAAAGATACAATGATGATGCTACAGTAGTAAACAACATCAAGACACAACAACAGCAAAATAAATTTATTCATTGGGCTGCCTCCCAAAAGCGCTTTCTTTTATGCCTTTAAGCTAGGCATAATGCATAGAGATCAAGTTTTATCAAGAGTAAAAGAATAGCTAGCCCGTACAACGGACTCAAAAGGTAACTTGATCTTATTTCGAGGGAAGCGTTCCATCCCTTTCTTGAGAGGAAACTGAAATTTTATATTACCCTCTTTCATGTCAATGATAGCACCAACGGTGCGCAAAAAAGGACGTCCCAAAATAATTGGACAAGAAGGACCACATTCAATATCCATAATAGTAAAATCAACGGGAACATAATTATCATTGACAACGATAAGAACATTGTCGATCCTCCCCAAAGGTTTCTTTATGGAAGAATCAACGAGACGAACACCAAAAGAACAAGAATCATAAGGTTTCAATTTAAGCATATCATATATTCTTTTGGGCATAACAGAGGTACTAGCTCCAACATCACATAATGCATAGCAAGAGAAGTCATTCAATTTAATTTTTATCATAGGATCCCAACCATCTTCTAGCTTTCTAGGTATGGAGGCTTCTACTCTAAGTTTCTCCTCCCTAGCTTTGATGAGAGCATTAGTGATATGCTCTGTGAAGGCAAGGTTAAGCGTGCTAGTGCGGGGGTCTCTAGACATCTTGTGAAGGAAATCAATAACTTCGGTAAGAGTGCAATTATCAAAATCAAGGTCACTAGCATCAAGTAAAGTGGTAGTGGTGTCCTTTAGGTTCACATGTTTGGTAGTTTCTATAGTCATAGCATCACCATTAATAGGTCCAATGGGACCAGGAGTACATTGGGTGCTAAGAGTTTGGATATCCTCAACAACTTAGATAGTAGCAACAGTGTGGTGGGTAGGAAGGCTCTTAATTCTATCCTCTTCCTCCCTTAGGGGTGCAACCACTTCGGGTTTAGCTGCCATTTGGTTTATCAAAGTGGCTTGTGTGTGGGACATGTTGGAAACTTGGGTCTCAGTGATAGTGAGCCTAGTTTGGAGGTTAGAAATCTCAATATTTATGCTCTCTAATTGTCTACTAATGTTTTGCAAGATAGCAGTATGCTCATTTAATTGCCTCGAGAAGGTTTTGTTTTGTTCATATTGGGTGTGCATGTAATTCTTAGTGGCCTTCTCTATTTCTAGAAGTTTCTCATAGTCAGGCAAGTCTCTATATTTTTGGGTGTAGTTCTTGGTGATAGGATAAGCATTGTTGTTCCCAAAGGAATTAGAGGGGAACGGTCTAGGATTGCTACCAAAGTTACTCCTATAAGCATGAGCAATCACAGAATCTAAAGGATCATAACTAGGATCAATAGAAGATTGCTTGGAAAGTAGGGACATGATTAAGTCAGCTTTTTCATTTAGAGAGGAAATCTCCTCGACAGAGTTTACCTTTCTACCTGTTGGAGCGCGTTCGGTGTGCCATTGGGAATAATTGGTCATCATCTCATCGAGAAGTTTTGTGGCAGCACCAAGTGTAGTTGACATAAAAGGTTCCTCCCGCGGCCGAATCTAACAAGTTCCGCGAGGTAAAGTTCAAGCCTGCATAAAAAGTTTGGATAACCATCCAAGTAGTCAAACCGTGAGTAGGGCAGTTCTTGATAAGAGATTTCATACGTTCCCAAGCTTGGGCAATATGCTCATTATCCAATTGTTTAAAATTCATTATGTTACTTCTCAGTTGAATAATTTTAGCAGGTGGATAGTATTTTCCAATAAAAGCATCTTTGCACTTGTCCCATGAATCTATGCTATTTCTAGGCAAAGACTGAAACCAAATTTTAGCTCCTCCTCTCAAGGAGAAAGGAAAAAGCTTAAGCTTAACAATATTACCATCTATTTCTTGGTACTTTTGCATATCACAAAGTTCAACAAAGTTGTTCAAGTGTAAAGCAGCATCATCTCCAGCACCGGAGAATTGATCTTTCATGACTAAGTTCAGTAAAGCAGGTTTATTTTCATATGAAGGTGCTGAAGTGGCAGGTGTAGTGATAGGTGTGTTGATAAATTCATCGTTGTTGTGACTAGTGAAGTCACACAACTTGGTGTTCTCGGTGGAACCCATTGTAGCAAGCAAGCAAGATAACTATTTTTGTGATTTTCGATAAAAGATACTAAAGCAAAACTGAAAGGTAAACTAACAAGACTAAAAGCAAAGGTAAAAGATAGCGTGCAACTCCCCTATCCTGAAGAGTGGAGTCCCCGGCGACGGCACCAGAAATTGCTTTGCTAGGTGGCTTCTCACCCCTCGTTGGTTACCCCAAGTGGAAGGTTTGAGATGTAGTGTAGTAGAAGTTTTCCCTTGGTAATACCAAGGATCGATTTCCCAGAGACTCCCGGTTTCAACAAGAAGGTGTCAACTGCTAACGGCGCCGGATATTAGCAATCAACGTGGAACTGCACACAGATACAAATAACTTTGCTCCCAACGAGTACAGAGAGGTTGTCAATCCCTCCGGCCTTGTAGTTTACAAAGGATCAAACGCAGGTGATAATAGTGATAGGTATAATTGCAATAGTAAGTAAATAGCAGAAAAGTAAATAGCGGATGTGATCAATGATGGTAATATGGACCGGAGTCTCATGATGTTCACTAGTGATGTCTCTCTCCCAAAAGACGATAAAACAGTTATGTGAGGTAAACGAATTACAGCTGGGCAATTGACAGGACCATGTGCGCAAACCAAAGCTGACTACATTGCAAGAAAGGTTGAGGTTCAAAGCATGGGCGGTACGCCAAAGTAAGTAGACCGAAATCCATCAATATCTACTACTAATCATCCACCTTGAGATATCTATCCAGAACATCTCGCTGGTATTAAGTTGCGAGCCCCACCCATAGTGTAAACTCAAAGCAACAAACAACTGCATTAAAAGAACTTTGCATAAAGTAAACAATCCTTGCACCCGGGGGCACAAGCACCGTTGTTTTCCCCCTTGTGGCAACAGTACATCCCCTAGACTCATGTTTCTGTCACTCAAACTAGTCATCGAGGGGCATGAACCCACAATCGAGCATAACGTTCCCTCTTGGAGTCACTACCTACTACTTGGCCAAAGCAATAAATAACAACGGAGAACATGCAAGAATTACTTACGAACATAAACATAAAAGAGGTGGATCAAATATATTACTCAAACACAATCTGAACATAATCTCATAATCCATCGGATCCCAGCAAACTCATCATAGCAACAGCATAAGGATTACATATGTGCCTCGATCATGTAGGGCAGCTCACGAGGACTAATTAGTGAAGCACAAGAACGGGAGGAGAACATCACATAGCTACTGGTCATGGACTCATGGTCCAAGGGAGACTACTCACAACTCATCCGGGAGGCGTCCATGGTGGTGGAGAAGCTCCCGGTGGTGATCCTCCCCTCCGGCAGGGTGCCGGGAAGAGTTCTCCTGGTGCTCCCGATCTTGGAAGCGGCGGCGGCGGCGGAACAGAGATGGGATCGCGAAAAGAGTTTCTGTTTCGAGGGTTTCGGGAGACGCTTTAAATATATGCCAAAGGGGGCATCGGAGGAGCCTCGGGGGGCCGCGCCGCCAGGGTGCCTGGAGCCCTGGTGCCCCCCCCCCCCGGCTGTCCTTCGGGCGCACGGTAGGCTCTGGAACGCTGATTTTTTATATAATTTTTCTGGATTTTTCCTGGCAATTCTCGTAACGTGAAAACCTGAAATACAAAAACAGCCGAAAACAGAAACTGGCACTGGGGTGCACTGAGTTAATAGGTTAGTCCAAATATGATCAAAAGTGTATGGAAGTGTATAAATATCATAGCAATATCACCCAAAAGAGGCATGGAGCAAGCAGAAATTATAGATACGTTTTGGACGTATCAGTAGGGTGGTTAGACATGATCATGGTTACAAGTAGGAGGCTGACATGAAAGACATGGGCATCGAGGCAAAACTATAGATCGAGACTTCTAGCAATAGGCAAAAATAGTAATGGTATCCGGATTCGGTCATCTTGCCTGAAGAGTTGTCGATAGGATCGTAAGAGGGGTCCTCGTGCTCAACCTCGGTAGTAACCTCGTGCTCGTACTCGTACTGGGTCTCATCTTCCGGCTCTAATCAACACAACCACACAAGGCACGAATCAACAAGATGCAATGCGCACACAAAAATGATGGATGCATGACTTATGCACTATGGGAGCACATGGAGCATGGAAAATTGCACTCAAGCAAAATACTTCAAAACATGTTAACAATAGTATATTATGAATCTACATGAAAAATCAACCAAGTTTCATATAAGACTTGCTGAAAACGGAGCTACGGGCTAAAAGTTACACACAAAACAATAAACATGCGAAAGCTGAAAATTACAGCCACATAGCAACTTCGGAGCACTAGATAAATAAGCTACAGTACTCCAACATCATGGCAAAGAGCATGAACATAAACTAGATATATCCTACAGCAAATAAGTCCATTGGTGCACCCCCCAAAGGAGCCACGGATCAATAGCAACAAGCTATGACATATTGAACTTGACAACAAAATCCTGACAGCAGTAATTTGTTGCAACTTTGGAGCAAAAGTTAAATATGCTACAGCCACTCAAATAAGCATGTGGGAGCATGAATGGATAGCCAACAATATGTACAGCAAGGAATCATCAAGAGTCACCCCAAAACTATCATGGATTGGCCTAGAACAGCAAGCAAACATGGCATCTGGAAATTACAGATTCCAGACTTAGTGAAATTTCACTAAGTGTTAAAACAGCAGTTTCATCATGGCATCTTTGAGAGCAAGTTTAAGTCACCTCAAAGCATATCAAGGCAAGTGGTAAGAACCACAGCAAAGTACACATAATGGTGAATCCAAAACACCAAAGCATGCATCATGGGGACAATCACAATGATAGCAATGAGCTCCTCAAAATGACATCTCATAACAAGTTAATCAACATAACAGCCACATAGCACTTTGCAACGGAGATAAACATGGCAAGATTAAATCTATCATGCAAGCCTAGGCAATCAACATGTAGAGCATGACAAGACGAACACGTGGACATCTCATTTGCATCATTTGGATAAACATGCTAAAAGTTATCACATTGCAAAGATGGCATAAAAACAACAACTAGCAGCAGTTTTTATCACGATGCACTCTTGCAACAGAAATTTAGGCACCTAGATGATCTCAAACATGCATGGCACAATGGAGTGAAATGTAGTACATGTCTCCACGAACAATTTGACATATCATTCACTCAAATCGGAGCTACGCACAAAAAGTTATCCATGTTTGAAATTAGCATCAGACAAGCAAAATTATCTCAGACTTAGTGGATTTTAGACAACCTCAGGGTCAGATCTGGAAGTCAACGGGCTCTTGGATCGGCCGGATCGGACCGGACGCGGAGCGGGCCCGACGGCTGGAGTCGGCCCGGCTCGCGGGCGAGGAGGCCGGCGGAGCGGGAGCCTGGCTCCTGGCGCGGTCAACGCCCAGGGCGAGGCGGAGGACGGACGGGCCGCTAGGGGACCCGGCCCAGGTGAGGCGGAGGAAGCCTCGGCCCAGGCTGGAGGGAGCACTGGCCCGGCTGCTGGGCCACCGATGCGGGAGGCGGCTGGGCCCCGGCCTTGCGCTGGGAGGCCTGGCCTCAGTCGATGGGCCTCGTCCCCAGGGTTGCAGGCGGGCGGCGAACCGATCGGGATCGGGGCTCCTCCCCGATCCGATCGAGGGGCGGCAACGGACGATGCCTGGCGGCGGCGGTGGTGGCGCCAGGCCGGCGGGAGGCGTGACCGGCGGGACCTTGGCCGGACGGAGGAGGCGGCGGTGGTGAGTGGCGCGGCGCCGGCGGTGAGGGGCCGGGAGGCCGGGCGGCGGCTGCGTGGAGAAGGTCCGGCCGGAGGCGCGGATTCCGGCGAGCTCCAGCGAGCTCCTCCGGCGAGCTCCGCCGGAATGGAGGAAGGAGCTGGAGGAAGGGGATGAGGGCTAGGGTTTCCTATTTTTGGGGCAAAATTTGAGGAAGGTGGACAAATATATAGGCACAAGGAGCTAGGGTTGTCCAAATGAGGTGTGGTTTTCGGCCACGCGATCAGAATTGGATGGCCTAGATGGAGGGAGGGGTTTGGGCTGGTTTGGTGGGCTGATGGAGGGGTGTCTTGGGCCTCAAAGTGGAGGCACTTTGAGCCCACGAGAATAACTGTTGGGGCACCAAACGAACTCCAAACGCGACGAGATTTGACAGGCGGGTTACACATACCAAAACAACAACACACGACAAGTCTCGCGCCAAACCAGTAACGTTACACGGCCAAACACCAAAGTAGGCCTCGGGGATGCCACGGACACGTGAGGGAGCTCCGGAACGCGAAACGGACAACGGGAAGGAACGAGTGGGACCGGATGCAAGCAACAACACAAATGCAATGCGATGCACATGACTACATGATATGAATGAATGCAACACACGCACACAACAAAACGACGAAAACCCAAAAAAACAAGAGCCCGGAATGGAATAGGTGAAGCCACAGATATTATATATTGCCCAAAAGGGAAAGTATTACATCCGGGGCATTACACGTGCGCCTGGAAGTAGTCACGCAGCTTCCTCGAGGCCATAAGAAGGCCGAAGAGCAGTTTCTGCACACCGGAGTACCTTGACCTAGCCCCCTGCAAGAGGGAGCTAACGAAGTAGACCGGGTGCTGCATCATCTTCTTCTTCGGCCGCACTCCAATCGGCTGTGTCGTCTCTACGCCAGTGGCACCAGGCTCCGTTGCTGCTATCACCTCATCATCGATTTCTCTCTACGCCACCAGTGCAGCACTGACCACCTGGTTCGTTGCCGCCAGGTATAGCAGCAACGGTTCCTGTGGTCGAGGCACAACCAGTATTGGCGTGGAGGAAAGATACTTCTTCAGATCTTCTAACGCTGCTTCGGCTTCCGGCGTCCACTCCATTGGGCCCGCCTTTTTCAAAATCTTGAAAAAGGGGAGGGCGCGCTCAGCAGACTTGGAAATGAATCTGCTCATGGCGGCAACGCAGCCAGCAAGCCAACGCACATCCTTGACCCGTTTGGGTGCTTCAATCTGCTCTATAGCTTTGATCTTGTCCGGATTGGCTTCTATCCCACGCTGTGACATAAAGAACCTGAGAAGCTTGCCAGACGGAACACCGAAGACGCACTTCTCAGGGTTCAGCTTGAGGTTGATCTTGCGCAGGTTCACGAATGTTTCTTGTAAATCCGGTACAAGGGTTGCCCTGTCCTTGGTTTTGACCACTATATCATCCATATAAGCCTCCATATTTCTATGGAGCTGGGGTTCAAAACCAATCTGGACTGCCCTCGCAAATGTCGAGCCAGCACTCTTCAACCCGAAAGGCATTCGTACGAAACAGTACGTACCACATGGGGTGATGAATGTTGTCTTCTCTTCGTCTTCTCTCGCCATGAAGATCTGGTGGTAGCCGGAATAGGCATCGAGGAATGATAGCAGATCACACCCTGCCGTGGACTCGACAATCTGGTCTATGCGCGGCAACGGGAAGGGGTCCTTGGGACAAGCTTTATTGATATCTGTGTAATAAATACACAGCCTCCACTTCCCATTTGCCTTGCGCACTACCACTGGATTGTCCAACCACATTGGGTGGAGCACTCCTCTCACCAAACCCGCAGCTTCCAGTTTCCGGATCTCCTCGGTGATGAACTCATGTCGTTCCAAAGCTTGCTTCCTGACCTTCTGCTTGACGGGCCGCGCATGAGGGCAGACAGCAAGGTGGTGCTCAATCACCTCCCTGGGAATGCCGGGGATGTCGGATGCTTGCCAGGCAAACACGTCGACATTCGCCCGCAGGAAGGTGATGAGCGCGTCTTCCTATTTGTTGTCAAGGGCGGAGCTTATGGTAAAAGCCCCTCCCGTGCCGCCCTCCTTGACAGAAACCTTCTTGGTTCCTGGCGGCGTAGCCCTTGATCTCTTGTTTCTGCCGGCGGGGCTCTCTGGCACGTCCTCGACGAGAGCGCGACACTCCGAAGAGGTGCGCTTGCCGGAGTGGGTGTCTGAGGTCTCGCCGATCTTCTCCTTTCCGGTGGATCTCTCAGGCACGTCCTCGATGGGAGCACAGCACTCCGAAGGGGTGCGCTTGCTGGAGTGGGCGCCCGAGGTCTCGCCGGTCTTCTTCTTCTTCCCTCCCGGTGCTCCAGTGGTAGGAGCAAACGCCCCCGTAGCGGCAGTTGCTACAACTGCTTGCTGGTACAATTGGTAGGCGCAAATCAGCGCATCTTTCTTGTCGGAGGGGATGGTGATGATCGTCACAGGCCCTGGCATCTTCAGGGTGTTGTAGGCATAGTGCGATGCCGCCATGAACTTGGCCAGCGCTGGGCGGCCAAGGATCCCGTTGTAAGGCAGGGCGATCCTGGCGACATCGAACACGATCCTCTTCGTCCTGTAGTTCAGATCACTTCCAAAAGTCACGGGCAGTGTGACTTTCCCCTTTGGTTGGCTCCTTCCTGGGCTGACCCCTTGAAACGCGCCCGTCTCCTCGAGGTCTCCATCAGGAACTTGTAGCTTCTCGATCACGATGGGCGAGAGTAGGTTTAGGCCGGCCCCGCCATCGACTAGCATCTTCGTCACCTTGAGGTTGCATATTGTTGGTGAAACCAACAATGGCAAGCACCCGACCGCAGTAATGCGATCAGGGTGATCCTCGGCGTCAAAGATGATAGGTGTGATGGACCATTTAAGCGGCTTTTCGGCACCGGGCGACGGCTCTGCCGCAATAATCTCTCGCGCCCACTGTTTAAGCTGGCGGTGAGAAACATGCAGCGAGGCGCCACCATCGACGCACATGGCATCCGTGGCCTTCTGAAACTCTTGGCCGCCGGACTCATCATCCTCTTCGTGATCGTCGTCTTCAGGTCTTCTATCGCGGCCCCGGGCGGGCCTTTCTTGCTGTTTCTCCTTGCCGCGACAGCCTGCTTGGCCATCACGCTTCTTGCTGGATCCCTCAGCGCCGTCTTGGCCCTTCTCCTTGTCCCGCCTCTTGTATTCAGCTCTTTGCTTCTCAGTAAGGAGCTCAACCTGGTGGCAGTCCTGGAGATCATGGCCCTTGGTGCGATGGATCTTGCAATACCGTTTGCCGGAGTTTCCTGGCTTCTCGGCAGCCGCCAAGGCCCGGCAGGCGACACATCCGGCAATTTCCTTGTCAGGGTCACCCGCCTTGGATTTCTTGGCGGAGTCGGCATCATCAGATCCCTCGACGACAAGCACGGCCTTCCCCTTGCGCTTCCTGCTACGGTTCCGGCCCTTCTTCGCTGGAACAGCGGTATCATCGTCCGAGGAGTCATTTTCCACACCGGCGCTTTCACCGGGGTACTTCCTTCCCTCTTCGGCCCGGGCACATCTGTCGGCAAGAACGTAAAGTTCTGCCTCGTCCTTCACCTTGGTCATCGCCAGTTCTTCGCGCATCTTGCGGTTGCGCACGTTCTGGTGGAACGCGCTGATGATGGCGGCAGGGTGAACATCGGGGATATTGTACTGTACCCGGATGAATCTCTGTATGTAC
Source organism: Secale cereale (assembly GCA_902687465.1). Taxonomy (NCBI): domain Eukaryota; kingdom Viridiplantae; phylum Streptophyta; class Magnoliopsida; order Poales; family Poaceae; genus Secale; species Secale cereale. The sequence goes on from LR738709.1 coordinate 434,841,590, forward strand.
TTGCGCAGAGTCTTGCCTTCCTTCTGGGGTATGACATGCAGGTCACTCGCTTGGCCATGTGCTTGATGGCCTCCGGTAAAGGCGCCAACAAACTCATGACACAAGTCGGACCAGGAGGAAATAGAGTCTACTGGCAAGTGCATCAACCATGACATGGCGTTAGGTTTAAGAGCTAACGGAAAGTAATTCGCAAGCACCTTATCGTCACGGGCCCCAGCAGCTTGCATCGCGATGGTGTAGATGCTGAGGAACTCCGACGGGTGGGTCTTGCCATTATACTTCTCGCCAACATCAGGTTTGAAGGTGCGGTGAGAGGGCCACTGGAACTGCCGCAGCTCACGGGTGAAAGCCGGACAGCCCACCTTGTAGGGTAGACCTCCAGGGCTTTCCGGTGTTGGGCGGCCCGCAGCAGGCCCTGCTCGCCTGTCTGACTAGTGGCACGTTTCGCACCGGCGCTCGATGGTGGTTCGAGCGTCTTCATGGGCTCGCTCCTGAAGAACTTGACGCTGGTCGCCGCGGGTTCGCGGGTCGGACGACGCTATGGAGATGGCGTCGCCCGCGACGTCTCGACGGGTCGACGCACGCGGCACTGGGCGAGGGGGAGGCGATTGCACCGTAGCCACGGCGCTGCCAGCTCTCCCGTCCACGGTGCGTGGGACCCCATCGGAGCGTCGGCCCGGGAGCTCCGCTGGATTTAGGTCGTCCCTGTTGGCGACTGTGACAAGGCTTCGGATGGTGGCTCTCCATCGTCGAGTTTCCCCGTAACGGGAGGAAAGTCGAGGAGCAACTGCGCACGCGCCAAAGCTTTGGCTGGTGTCGGCGGTAGCGAAACCTGCACGGATCGTGACGCGCTTCGACCCCTGACCGTGTCAGGGGGAGCTCCATCATGATCCCGCGGTCGCCTATCGCCTCCACCAGCGCTTCGGTGGGCGGGCAGGTCTTCTACGTCCCGGGAGCGGCGCTCGGGGCTCTTCCCATGGCGACGCCCGGGGTCTTCGGGACGACGACGCCGTTCGTCACGCGCTGCTTGAGAAGAGCGCGCTGTTGGCGCCGGCGTGGGAGTTCTGGAGGGCCTCGCGTCGCCCTCGGGTGGTGCGGCCGTGACCTTGGAGGGCCCCGCGCCACCCGTGGAGGGTCGGGTCCCATCTCTGGAACTGGCGGTGTGTGGCCTGTTACCAGTCGCACAAGCATCGCCACCTCCCAAACTCCGGCTGTCGGGATGGCGTTGGTGTTCGTGAGCAGCCCCCGAATCCTTTCCGCGACTGGTCCACTGCTCGCCCGCCTCGGGACGGGCTGTCCGGCTTCCGACTGGCCAACCGCCACCGTCATCTTCTTCTTGGGCGCCATGATGATGCAGAAGCGTCGAACTAACCGCTAAAGCCGATCATCACAACTGCGCCCCCTACCTGACGCGCCAAAGATGTTGGTGTATTTGGATCGACACCTATGGGATCACAAGAATCCCTACTACGGTTGCGGGGCGCGGGGTTGAGAGGAGAGCGGATCTAACGATCAGGACACGGTTCCTTTACCCAGGTTCGGGCCGCAAAGATGCGTAAAACCCTACTCCTGCTTTGGTGGATTGTATGTTGGTGTTCTTCAGTTAACGAGGAGCTCCAAAAGAGTCGTGAGGGGTTCCGAAAAGCCGAATCCCCCTCCTGGTCGCCTCGGGCCTCCTTTTATAGGGAAAAGGGGTTGCCACAGTGGCACACAGGAGGTGGAAAGGGTACAGTGATGCGAGGTTATCCCTCGCATTACAGGATAAGGTGCATTTAATGCGCCCAGCTTAGGTGTCCTTGCTTTATCGGGGACGAGGGGAGACGCCCGTCTTGTCCGTCGCCGCTCCTCCTCGTGTCGACACGCGCCCCGGCCAGCGGTGCCTGAGGTGCCATGTAGGCAGACAGGCAGCTGAGGTGGCGCAACGGCGGGTCTCCATGAAGATCTGTGGGTTGCCACGCAGGAGCCTGTCCAGCTGGTCGGGTCGGCAGCTGCGTGGGTTGGTGGAAACCCAGTTGGTGCGGGCCTGATGGTGGCCCCGTGGGTGTCCTCGACAAGGGCCTTGCCGGGGCCCTGGTAAGGGTCTTGCCGCGGCGCCTGCTGTTATCACCGGCAAGGTGCTTGCCGGGGGCCTTGTGGACCTCCTTGGCTGGGATCCCGCCAAGGGTCGCCGTCTTCTCATCTTGCATCTGATCTTGAAGGTCTTCACAAAGATCTGCATGCCACCACGGGGATATCTCCCGAATCCTCGCCCCATGGGGGTGGTGGACTCAAGGGTGATTCGCTCCGTAGGCGCGGGGCGAGCTGCCGTGGCAAGGGTCTTGCCGGGGCTGCCAGAGCCGGCCCCGGCAAGGATCTTGCCGGGGGAATCCGCTTCGTCCCTTTGCTCTTCGTGGTCTTGTTATTGGCGTCGCTCCAGTCTCCATCAAGCTTCAGTCTTGCCCCGGCTTGCCTCCCTCGCCATGCTTGGTGTGATGGCGCCGTGGCTCAGACTGCCCATGCACAGTCATAGGGGTACAAAAAGTGTACCCCTCTTTTTGTACACCGACAACTTATGACTTAGTGACTGCCCATGCACAGTCATAGGGGTACAAAAAGTGTACCCCTCTTTTTGTACACCGACAACTTATGACTTAGTGCGTCAGCCATGACATTGGCCTTCCCAGGGTGTAAGTGATTCCTAAGTCGTAATCTGTGAGCAACTCAACCCAACGTCTTTGTCTGAGATTCAAATCCGGTTGGGTGAAGATATATTTTAGACTTTGGTGATCAGTGAAGATTTCACAGCGATTACCAAGAAGGTAATGTCGCCATGTTTTAAGTGCGTGGACTACAGCTGCAAGCTCTAGATCAAGTGTAGGATAGTTATCCTCATGTGGACACAACTGTCGAGATGCGTATGCGATCACTTGATGATCTTGCATGAGTATGCAACCTAGTCCTTGTCGCGAGGCATCGCAGTAGATAATAAAGTCCTTGGAAAAGTCTGGTTGTACCAGTACGGGTGCAGATGTCAGGCGTCTTTTCAGTTCCTGAAAGCTAGACTCGCAGTGCGGGGTCCACTCGAACTTTTTATCTTTCTTGAGGAGTTCAGTTAGAGGTTTAGCAACCTTGGAGAAATTCTCAACGAAGCGTCGGCAATAGCTCGCTAAGCCAAGGAAACTCCTAACTTGCTTGACCGATTCAGGAGGAGTCCAATCAAGGACGGCCTGAACTCGCTCGGGATTGACGGCAATACCCTTACCAGAGATTACATGACCCAGGTAGGTCACTTCTGGCAACCAGAATTCACACTTGGAGAATTTGGCATAAAGGCGGTGCTCTCGAAGTTTCGTCAATACCAGCCTTAGATGCTCGGCATGATCTTCCTTATTCTTGGAGTAAATGAGTATATCATCGAGGTATACCACAACAAATTTATCCAAGTACTCCATGAATATAGAATTCATTAGTCGGGAGAAAGTGGCTGGGGCATTGGTTAACCCGGAGGACATGACGGTGTACTCGTATTGGCCATAACGAGTAACAAAGGCCATCTTGGGAATGTCCCCATTCTTGATTTTGATTTGATGGTAACCCAACCTCAAATCCATTTTGGAAAAGACTGAGGATCCAACGAGCTGATCATACAGATCGTTGATCCTGGGGAGCAGATACTTGTTCTTTATGGTGACCAGATTGACAGGTTGATAGTCTACAACCATCTGTTCCGTTCCATCTTTCTTCTTGACGAAGAGGACGGGACAAGCCCAAGGGGAAGAACTAGGACGGATGAAACCCTTTTTCAAGGACTCGTCGAGTTGTTTCTTAAGCTCAGCTAGTTCTAGTGGTGCCATCTTATAGGGTCTTCTAGAGATTGGGACAGTTCCTAGAACAAGATCTATCACGAACTCGACATCTCTGTCAGGTGGAACACCTGGCAGTTCTTCTAGAAAGACATCCGAAAAGTCACGGACTACCGGAATATCTTCGAGTTCTGGTAGAGGGCTGGCATTAAGAGAGTAGAGCTGACGCTCAGCCATTCGGGCCAAAACATTGACTGTCTTGCCGGATGGGTGTGTAAGTTGAACAGTCCTAGTGTAGCAATCAATCTTGGCGTAATGAGCTGTCATCCAGTCCATACCCAAGATGATGTTTATGTCCGAGGACTTGAGAGCTATTAGTGATGCAAGGAAAACAAGTATATCGACAAGAATTTCATTCCCATGGCCTACCCTAGAGGTTTGCCATTTTGAACCAGGAGTTTGAATAACCATGGAAGTGGGCATGTCACAAAAAGTCATGTTGTGCATTCGAGCATAGCTCTCAGATATGAACGAATGAGATGCTCCAGTATCAAAAAGAACAGATGCCGAATGGCAGTTAACAAGAAGCATACCAAGGACGACGTTAGGATCCTCATAAGCTTCCTCAACAGAGACATAGTTGACATGACCACGTGCAGTGGGGATTGGCTTAACATAGTTCACCTTGCCTGTTGGCTTACCACGGCCAACAGGCTTTCCTGGCTGGTTTTGAGGACACTCACGCATGTAGTGCCCTGGTTCTCCACACTTCAAACATGTCACAGTGCGAGTGCGTGGAGCGAAGTTGGCAGGTGGTCCTCCATAAGTCTTGGCAGGTGCATATTGTTGAGTTGGGCGAGGCGCCTCATAGGATGGCCTCGGAGTGTACTTGGGTGGCAGAGCAGTGTTAGGAACCCACACACGGCGCTTGTGAGAGCCAGAGCCGGATGAGGAACCGAAGTCACGAGGATGCTTGTGTGTGGCTTCGAAATCAGTCTGGCCCGTCTCAGCACTGATAGCTTTGTTCACCAACTTCTGGAAGGAGGTGCACTCGTGCAGACGTAGGTCTCGGCGAAGTTCAGGGCTGAGTCCCTTGCGGAACCTTGCCTGCTTCTTGGCATCGGTGGACACTTCCTCGGGTGCATAGCGTGCCAAGTTGCCAAACTCGCGACTATAGCCATCCACGGTTAGCCGGCCCTAGGTGAAATTGCAGAATTCCTCCCGCTTGCGATCCATGAGACCTTCCGGAATGTGATGTTCACTGAATGCCTCACTGAACTCAGCCCAAGTAGTGATTTGGCCAGCAGGACGCATAGCCTCAAAGTTTTCCCACCAGAGGCTGGCAGGGCCCTCAAGATGGTAGGCGGCGTAGGTAACCTTGTCAGCTTCGGCCACACGGGCAGAGTGTAGCTTGTGGGTGATACTACGAAGCCAGTCATCCGCATCCAGAGGTTCAGCGGAATGATGGAACTTCGGTGGGCACATCTTGATAAAGTCATTGATTGACACCACGTCATTCCTCTAGCGGAACCCAGTGTTCTGCTCTATGCGTTCCAGCAGACGGTTGGTCTCTCTCTTGTTCCTTTCGCCTCGAGCATAACTTCAGCCAAGGAGGGTGGTTGGGGCAGATTCTCATCTCTAGCCCCACTGGCCTCACCCTGATCCTGAGCAGCAGGAGTGCTGCGAGTGTTGACCATCCTAGGAAAACAAAACAACGGTTTAGACAAGGATGGCAAAACTTGACAAAGGAGTGCAGAATGTAATGGATGACACGGAATGCAGAGATGTTCATCCATACGACATGGTAATATAGAAACTGACATATATACACCAGTGGTCATACACACCAAACATAGTTTAGTACAAGCCAAGGCTAAAGTACAACTGCGGTGAAAGACGAAACATCTCATCAGAGGCATTCCAAGCTCCTATACATTATTTAACTACACCTCCGGAACTCAGTACAAACTAAGTCATATTCCACAAGACGCGTAGGACTGTGGAAATACAACTACTACGATACTACTACTGCCACGGTCTAGCTCAGACACTCCCGTAGTAATCTTCGTAAAGATCACCACCGTAGCCTGGAAGTGGAACAGGTGGATCTTGAAACTCTCGAGCACTCGAAGGCTGTGGACCATAAGGACATGGATGCGGTCTCGGTCCCGATGCTGGTGTTAACCAACGCCCACGTGGAGGTGTAATACCCCCAACGTCATGCCAATCCATACGATCAGGCAGACGAGCCCGCACGGGGTACAAATCCCGCATATCCAGATATCCGGCGTGCACGGCAGGTGCAAGCCGGGTCAAAGTAGTCCAGTGGGCGGATCGAGTGTTATAAAGCTCCATCCGGAGGGTACGGACCTCACGGTCCCTATCCTCCAGCATCTGAGTAGTAGTCTGAAGCAGTGGCTCCTCATGAGCGGCATCAGTATACAGACCAGTGTAGTATCCTTCCTCTCCAGGAAGTGAGGCTGGCATGTAACAGAACTCAGTGTTCAGCAGCAGGGCATGCCTAGCATGGATGATGGTCATCATCGAGTAAGCGGCATCCTGCACTGCCATCTCGATGGTAACCCCGAGTCCATATGACCAATGGATGGGGTAGGTAACTCCGGGATATGAGGGGTATATCCGGACGGTGCAGAAATACTGACTCTGGTTGAAATCCCGGGACTGTTCCTCCACAGTGTACTCAGGATACCAACGGTAGCCGGTCTCAGTCAACACACGGACTAGCATGGCCGTGTGACCTGGCACATTAATGCACCGAGTCAAACGGACCACCTGGTGAGGTGTGCGATGAGACATCTGAAACACGAAATAATGCAAAGGCATTAGAATTTCTGGAAGAAATCGGGCAGCATAACAACTGTAAATGCTCAAAAAAGATTTTGAGACATTATACAAATGATAGCATAGCCACTCAATAACATCATATCAAGGTTCCGGGTCCAACTAATCATCATACTAGAAGGGTAGAAACTGAACTAAGGCTTGAAACCAACAATCCTAATAGTCTACGGATTAGTAACACGTGAACCTAGTAAGGATGAGAGGCCTAGTCCTAAACCCCCGGAGAAAGAATAGGCTGACTCGGATCAGAACGGCGTAAGGTAAAGAAGTAAAAAGAGCCTTATGTTCCTTTCCACAATAAATTCCCCTACATATAACTAAGAATTTTCTAGACTCAACATCGACCAGTTTGGCTTGAGAAACCTACAGGCAGTCCGGCTCTGATGCCGACGCTGTCAGGACCCCGATCCAGAGTCACACCGATCTAGCTTGTAACACGTCATATCACTTTGCGGCCTCACGCACTGTATCCCCACGGGTGCCACCTTACCTGGCCCGGGACCGTTTGCACATTTTGGCACACGTATATGACAGTGTCGCTAGCATCCATATGACAGAGAACCCGGGCCGACATGGCTAGTTATAAACCAAAAGTGGCACTAAATTACAGAGACAGGCATCCATGACCCAGCAACGAACGTGTCGGTCATCAACGTATGAACCCAAGTCGTAGCAAGCTACATGGACTTAAAGGAACAACGTGTGACATTTCCCCTAAGGGACAGACACAGGAACGAAGAAGGACACATGCCGGCCAGCCTACATGTTCCGAGCAGTAGCAAGCTACCAAGGCTCAGTGGAAGCACTAGGAGGCATTTCCCTGTAAGATAGGCTACCAAAGGTAAACAACTAGGTGTCGGATCCCACACATATTAAGCATTTCAATCATACACACAATATGCTCAATATGTGCAAATACAACATTGCATCACAACAGAACTCCATGACTCAAAGTACTTTATTTGAGAGGCTCCGAAGAGCCATACATAACATATCCATACAGGTAGGGGTCACATGACCCAACACTCAAGTCATACAATCATACAAGCACAAGCGGAAGCTAACATGTCTGAGTACAGACAACTTGGAAATAAAACAGGATTGGTGTAGCCTCACTATCTACAAGGCCCTTCACAAGCTCAGGATCTCCGTCTGGGTAGCAAGCTACTCGTCGACGTCAACGTCTATGTAAAACCCATCAGAAGGGGCAGGGTTCTCCTCTGCAACAGTTATTAAGCAAACATGAGTACAAAGGTACTCAGCAAGTCTTACAACAGAACCTATCATACATGCATCATTATCAACAAGGGTAGTGGAGTTCATAGCAGCAAGCCAGCTTTGACTCCTGGCTAACCTATACTACGACTCTCAGCAGATTGCAAGATAAGACTACGTACACGAGTCCTCTACTCACCACAACAATACACCACCGTGGATCCTCTTCCGTCATCCTACGGAAGGCCATCCACGGCACTCACACTTGTCTTGAGGCTTTTAGTAGTATCCATCAACTTGTCTATGAACTGTAAGAAGAACCAAGTAGTTTGTACCGCGAACAACGGCTATTCAAATAGATTGGTAACCCTGCAGGGGTGTACTTCTTCACACACGCTTCCACCACTTATCGCCATTTACTCGACATGTACTCGGCAACCTTCAAGCGGAAGCCCAGCGAGGGTGTCGGCCACGACCTGACTAACTACACAAGTCCCTAGTCCAGGTTTATCGCCTATTTGGGTTCCATCCGTGGGGAGATCCGGCCGGGGTGTCGCTCACGGCCCCAAATGATGTGTACAGGGTTCCCGAGTCACCAAACGGGCGACCAGTACACCGTGCCACGTACCTGTCGCATCACAGCCCACCCCGAGGGTCAGCGCTGTGCACGACCACCAGTGAACTACAAACACCAGAAACTAATTGCAACTCCTAGACAGAGGACAAGGGCAGTTAATAAGTCGAGAGGGCTTCGAGCGCCCGGAGCCCAATGTGTGGTAGTAGCTGTAACTTGAATCACACATACATATCTCGGGTCCTATGGACGATTCCAATGAAACAACCCACCACGTACTCCTACATGGCCTTTCATCGATACCTTTACCAAACATGTTCCACACTTCCCTCTCTTTATAGAGTATGATTATTTCACTCTGATCCATCACCCAGATGGACCAGACCTGACACAACTCTAAGCATAGCAGGCAACATAAACAAATAGCATGGTGGAACACACATCACATGGCTCAATCAACTCCTACACATGCTAGTGGGTTTCAACTATTTACTGTGGCAATGACAGGTCATGCAAAGGAATAGGGTCAACTACCGCAGCAAGTAGTAGTTCACACGATGTTGCCTTAATGCAATAAAAGAGAGCAGGAGAGAGAGAAGATGGGTTTGTATCAGAATGATCAATGGGTTGCTTGCCTGACAGAGTGGTTGTCGGGTACTGCTCTTCAGTTGGATACGCGGAGGTATCCTCGGGAGCAGGACCTACCACGAAGAACACCGGCGATACAATCAATAAGCAAACAAATACAACAATATGATGCATGCTCATGATATGGCAAGATGAATGTGTTTTGGGCTAATGCAACTATAAACAGAAGGGTTTGAGCCTATTTGAATCAAAGATTCAAATTTATGCCCAACTATTATTTATTAAATAGCATTATCATGTTTTAATGTGAACAGCAAGGTTAACTTGCTCAAACATGCATGAAACTAGTTCCATTGGAAACGTTGGATTTTTCTGATCAATTTTCATATATAAATCTTTTCCATCTGAGCTACTATAGAATTTATATGATTTTTTGAAGTTTAAAGCATTTTCTAGAATTTCCTGAATTGTGTTAAATCAATTAATCCCAGAAAAGCATTTACTGCGTCAGCATGACATCATGCTGACGTCAGCAAGTCAACAAGGCGGTCCAGGTCAAACCTGACTAGTGGGACCCACTGGTCAGTGTCACAGTTAGTTAACTAACTAATTAGGATTAGATTAGGCACTAAACTAGGTTTGACTAACAGGCAGGGCCCACATGTCAGTGACCCAGGGGAGTCAAACCCCTGGTCAAACTGGGTTGACTCGCCGGCGTTTAGCCGCCGGCGAGGCCAGACACGGCGGTGAGGTGCGGAAAACGTGCTCCGGCGACCAAATCGACGGCGGAGCACGCCTACGTGCTGCTGGTGAGGTGCCGCAGCGAGTGGTGGTGGTGGCTGGCCTTGGGGTCGCCGAAAACGACGCCGGCGACGAGTCCAGCGGCCGCCAGAGTTCGGGCGAGGACGAACTCGTCGGTGCGGTGCTCTTGGAGGCGCGTGGATTGGTCCTACAGCACCTACGCGAAACGGTGAAGCTAGTGGGCACGATGGCCGGGCCGTTAGATGGTGGGAGCCTCGTCGGCGACGAGCTCCGCGGCGGCGCATGCAGGTGAGCTTCGAGCAGTGCATACGGTGCAGGAGAGAACTAACGGAGAGGGGGAGGACGGAGCTGAGCTCACGGCGATTGCAGCAAGCGTCGATGCGGGCTCGGGGAAGGTCGGAGCTGAGCGGGGCGACGATAGCGATCTCAGCGGCCGGAGTTCGGGAAGACGGGGTCGGGGGCGACTCCAGAGCAGGCGAGCGCTCAGGGCTCGGCCTGCTCGACGTAGTCGATGACGGCGGAGCGAACGGACACGGTGACGCGGCACGGGGACGACGGTGGACGCGGTTATCACGACGGCGCGGGCGCGGCAGCATCGACCATGGTACGGGGGGGGCGAGGGAGAGGAGCTGGGGAGAAGGAGGCATGTCTGCGAGCTCGGGGGAGACGTGGGTGGTCGATCCAGGCCAACAAAACGGTGAGAGGAGGAGGCAGGGCGGCAGGCAGCTGCGTGGCGCGCGCTGCTGCCGCCGTCAAGCACCTGTCTGCCTGCCTGGCCGAGCTAAGCAGCTCGCTGGAGCGGTGGCTGGGCTGGGCCGGCAGGTGGGCCTGCTCGGTGGGCGCCAGGTAAGACCTTCTCTCTCCTTTGTTTTCTATTTTATTTCTGTTTGTTTTCTTTTGCAACTTTGTTGAATTAATAAAAATGATAAAACATTTTTATAAATCAAGAAACTAGTCATGCCCACTGTATATAATATGAACAGCATGGAACATTTTAGTTTATGATTATTTGGGCACCTAAATTATTTTATAGCATTTAAATGCCCAAATGCAATTACAATATGAATTAATCCAGAGACCTTTGGATGTCCTAAAAAATTGTGCACCATTTTTGGCAGAGTTTTAAGACCAAGGCAAAGATGATGAACATTTAAGGGCATTTTGGGTACATTGGAAAAGATTTTATTAAACCCTAGTTGTTAGAAGAGGGGTGTTGGGGTTTCTGTCATTCCCATTTCAAGTTTCTGTGGAAAGTAAACATGATGCACACTCTAGCTAGTCCTAATGCAAGCACTTACTAGGGATGTGACATTTGGCCTCAATTGGCCAGCCACTTGGAGACGAGGATTTCACCACCCATGTGCTCAATGGACTCGATGATGACTATGATAATCTCATTGAGAATGTCCATGGTCGTGAGGCACCTCTTCCACCACGGGAACTGTATGCGCGCCTCCTTGGGTGAGAGCAGCGCATCAAAGTGCGGCGTGCCACTCCGAGCTTCGCCTCCGCCAATGCCACCACCCCTGGCAAACCACAGAAGCCATCGCTCCCTGCCAAGCCGGCGGCCTCATCTCAGCAGACTTCGCGGAGCGCCGCGCCATCCATCACTAGCGGGTCTCGGCCGGTGGCTTGCTGCCCTTGCTGCGGCGCTCAGCAGGCCTGTCAACTGTGTGGCATTGAGCGCCACGTTGCTTTTCGCTGTCATCGTCGCTACAAGCAAGATTTTCTTGGCCTAGGTAACAATGGCAAAGGGAATGAGAAACAGGCAGCTGCTGCGGTGGTAAGTCATGAGCACGGACGCACTCCATCCTACTCTATTGATCCTACATGGTACATGGACACAGGAGCTACGAACCATCTCACCAACGACATGAGCAAGCTCTCCACTCAGGAGCCATATCGCGGCCATGATCGGGTGCACACCGCCAATGGAGCAGGTATGCGCATCTCCCATGTTGGTCACGCATCACTTCTTGCACACAATTCTCGAAAACTGTATCTTTCTAATGTCCTTCGTATTCCCACTGCTTCGCGTAATTTGTTGTCTGTTCCACAACTTACTCGTGATAATAATGTCCTTGCTGAGTTTCACCCTTTTCGTTTCTTTATCAAGGATTGGGACACGAGGGCCATTCTCCTTAGCGGTCGTCTTCGCCATGGCTTGTATGCACTTGACGCACCGACTGCACCTCCTATGCGGTTTTCTCCTCAGGCGTTCAGCGGTGTTCGCGTGTCGCCTACACATTGGCATGCGCGCCTTGGTCATCCTGCTGCTCCTATAGTTTGTCATGTGTTGCATCGTCATGAACTACCAGTTGTGTCAAATAAAACTGCTGAAACTATTTGTGATGCCTGTCAGCAGGGCAAGAGTCATCAACTTCCGTTTTCAGAGTCTAGTCGTGTTGTGAAACATCCTCTTGAGCTTGTGTTTTCTAATGTATGCGGTCATGCCCAAACATCTGTCAGTGGCCATAATTATTATGTCAGTTTCATTGATGCTTATAGTCGGTTTACTTGGCTTTACCTTATTAAGAAAAAGTCTGATGTGTTTGATGTTTTTATACAGTTTCAAGCACATGTTGAGCGTCTCCTTAGCCAGAAAATTATTCATGTCCAAACCGACTGGGGGTGAATACCACAACCTCAACACGTTTTTTAACAAACTTGGGATCACACATCTTGTGTCTTGTCCCCATACACATCAGCAAAATGGGACCGCTGAACGTAAGCATCGTCATCTTGTAGAAACTGGCATTACTTTATTAGCTCATGCCTCCGTTCCTTTTAGGTTCTGGAGTGATGCTTTCTGCACTGCCTGTTTTTTGATCAATAGGCTTCCCTCACGACTACCGAATATGAAAACTCCGCTTGAACTTTTGCTCAATGAAATCCCAGACTATAGTTTTCTCAAAGTCTTCGGGTGTGCATGTTGGCCTCATTTGCGTCCGTATAACAAACATAAGCTAGAGTTTCGATCGAAAAAGTGTGTTTTCCTTGGGTATAGTTCCCTTCACAAAGGGTACAAGTGCCTACATGTTCCCACCAATCACGTCTACATTTTTCGTGATGTTGTATTTGATGAGAATGTGTTCCCCTTTCATGCACTTCCGAACACATTTATCACTCCTATGCCAGACGTTTCTTCTACCACACCTTCGTCTGATCAATTTGTGGATGTTGCAAATGCTCCTATGTTGCTTCCTAACCATGCTGCAGGTGTTGGACGTGGTGCTCGTCTTGAGCTCCTTGAGGAACAGGCACTGACAAATGCCCCAGATCTGAGTGGCGATCTCATGCATGGGGCATGCATACCGGGCGGCACCCATCAACCCGCGGGAGCTGCACCCGCAGTCGCCTTACGGGCATCGTCCTCGCCTGCCTCGCGGGCGTCGCCCACGCCTGCCTCGGTGGTGGCCTCTCCTGGGCCGGCTGCTTCCTCGCCTGGCCCAGGGACTGGCTCACCTGCGCCGACTCCGGCTCCCGATGGGCCGGGCCCAACTCCGCCTGTCTCCCCGGGGCCAGAAGGCTCTGGCGCGAGCCCAGGTGGCTCGGCCTCGCCTCTGTCATCGCCTGCAACGAGCCCAGGTGGCTCGGCCTCGCCTGTGATGAGCCCGGCGTTGCAACCACAACCTGCTGCTGCTCTTCGACCTCGCACACGCAGCTAGACAGGGGTTTGCTATTGTCCCTTGCTGTTGTCCCTTGCTGTTACTCGAGGATGGTTCCTTCGTCAACTTGATGTGCAAAATGCATTCTTGCATGGGGTCCTTGAGGAGGAGGTTTATATGCGTCAGCCGCCAGGGTTTGTGGACCCTGCTCGTCCTCACCATCTCTGTCGTCATGTTAAGGCACTTTATGGACTCAAGCAGGCTCCCCGTGCATGGCATGCACGTCTCGGCTCTATTCTACGGGCGCTTGGGTTTATTCCCTCCACTGCTGACACGTCGCTGTTTCTTCTTCAGTGTCCTTAGGTTACGATGTACTTACTAGTCTATGTTGATGATATCATACTCATCAGTTCCCCAGATGCTGCTGCTGATCGTCTTGTGGCTGCTTTGAGTGGTGATTTTGCTGTCAAGGATCTAGGTGCTCTGCACTTCTTCCTTGGGCTGGAGGTTTCACGGTCTTCTGCTGGGTTAACTCTTACTCAGAAGAAGTACTCCCTGGACTTGTTGCGTCGTGCTGTCATGCTGAAGTGTAAACCTGCCAGTACTCCAATGTCTGCTACTGACCGGTTGTCTGCTCTTGATGGAGATCCTCTCTCACCAGAGGATGCTACTGAGTACCGCAGTCTTATTGGAGGTCTGCAGTATCTTACTATCACCAGACCAGATGTCTCTTATGCAGTCAACCGTGTCTGTCAGTTTCTTCATGCACCCAGGACATCTCATTGGTCAGCGGTGAAGCGTATCCTGCGTTATATTTGTCTCACTGCGTCTTATGGTTTGCTCCTCCAACCTGCGCCGTCTTATGAGATCTCAGCCTTTTCAGATGGAGACTGGGCTGGTAGTCCTGATGACCGGCGATCCACGGGGGGTATGCAGTGTTTCTTGGTTCTAACTTGATTGCTTGGAATGCTCGCAAGCAGGCTACGGTGTCTCGCAGCAGTACGGAAGCTGAGTACAAAGCAGTTGTTGATGCGACGGCTGAGATCATTTGGGTTCAGTCCTTGTTGCGAGAGTTGAGAGTCTCTTCAGCTCATCCTCCGGTACTTTGGTGTGATAACATTGGTGCTACATACTTGTCATCTAATCCGGTGTTCCATGCTGGGACGAAACACATTGAGGTTGACTATCACTTCGTTCGAGAACGTGTTGCACAGAAGCTACTTAGCATCAAGTTCATCTCGTCAAAGGATCAACTTGCTGACATCTTCACGAAGCTTCTTCCACAACCACAGTTTGTAGGCTGCAGGCACAATCTTAACTTAGTTTGTACTTCAGGCCACAGTTAAGATTGAGGGAGGGTGTTAGACTGTATATGTATACGTAGACTTGTTCATACGTAGACTTGTGTATGCATCTTGTATTTGTACCCTTTGGTACTTATATATAATGAGATAGCCGCACCCCCAAGGGTGTCGAGCAGTTGCCCAATATTCTTGTTTAACACACCTTGCAGCGAACGGTCCGGCCGGCGACGAGGGCGAGCTGGGGTGGCGCGAATGGGGTGTCGACCAGGAGAAGGCGCGCGTCCGGTTACTCGTCGGTCATCAGATATGGAGGAAGTGGCTTGGAGGGGATCGGAGAGGCGCCGACGTCGATCGGGGTGGCGGTGGCGGCGCCGGACTTGAAGGGAATCGGGGTGGCGGCGGCGTTGATCGAGGAGTAGGGGATCGTGGGGGAGGGGGGGGGAGGTGCCTGCGATAACACAACCCCTTACCGGGGGGCTGCGGATGGTATCGATCCAGAACTAGGCTGTAAGCGTTTACGGAGGCAGCCCATTACGGCATACACATAACAAACAGGTGTAACGGTTCGGGTTTACACTGTAAACAGGTTACGGCCACTTTCTTCCGAAACAAACACCTCCTCGCGGCGGTGTCATCCTCCATCCCCTCGTCCATGGAGCCTGTGCTCGTGGAATCAAAGGACGTCACGGCGGTGTAGGTGGACGTACTGCCGAAATCGGAGGGGCGCCGGCGTGGCGAGGAGGACCCGCCAGGATATGCATCTCACCGGCGTGTAGGCGGATGTGAGGAGGAGGAGGCGCCCGGATCAAAACGGCCCGTGAGCGACGAGTAGGAGGAGCGGACCTGGCGCAACGACGAGGAGCTGCCGAAACGTCCGGTGTGCGAGGAGGAGGATGCGCCTGGATCTCCACGGCCTGGGTGCGACGAGGAGGAGGCGCCTCGACCTCGACGGCCTGGCTGTGACGGTGCCGGCCAAGTCCCTTTCCGGACGGTGAAGGTGGTGAAATCCCTCACCTGTTGAAACCAGATTCTGCCGTACCCATCTTCGCCAAACCTTCTTCCTGAGCTGTTCTGGAATATAAGATACGGCCTCCCTCCTCGCCGCCCATATCCAACGAACACCACCATATGCATCAGTGGAGGATATACGTTGCCCCTCCTCCTGCGCTGGAAGCGGTAGATGCCGTTCGGCCCCAACGACTCGAAGCGACCACAAAAACAGAAGCCGCCCATCACAGGTCTTCCTTGTCGGAGAAGTCTCACGACTTCATCAAAATGCATACGGTACCGCGTACGTGCACGGGAGATCCGGACGCGCCTCGCGTCCGGCCAGTCACCACACTCGGCATATACGCCTTGTCGAGCCAACATTCGAAGGCCCACAGGTAACCTTCGGACTCCATTGTCTTGGCCAAGTGGAGCGCCTGCATGTATGCAAACAGCTCCCATAAGATATACTCCATATATATACTACTGACATAGGAGTACATGTCATGTGTCAGGCAATGCACTCTTTTTCCCTAAAAGAAATACTAGCTACCTGCTTGAAACTCATATTGGCGGATAAACTGGTTTAAGAAAATTCTGATATGGGTGCTTCTAGGAGGTACTTCCAAAGCCCACATCCGCCGGATCTCCATCTCGACGCCTGAGGCAAGGGCATGGAAGACGCAGCTTGGTCTCCTCCCTTGGTGTAGCACAGGCGGGAGGATCCACTGACCATGAAATCGGGTGTATTTCCACGAGAATTCATGGTTGTTGATGTCCATTGTCCTGCACAGGTATAGTATGTAGTATACACAAAGATTAACATGCCTGTGATGATAACTTAGTTATGTCTGTAGAGGGTGGAGGTACAATACAAACACACACTATTTATACTTCAACAATCTCTCACAACAAGTATGTGCTTCTTGTCCCGCAAAAGAAAAAAAAGACAAGTGTGCTTCTCTGGAACAAAGATGTGGGAAATAGGAGCGAGGTACTACTATGTTTCTATAAGTGAAAAGAGCAATTACGCTTTAATCACATCCCTTCATTTTCCTCAGTTTGCATTAATAATTGCTCTTCTAGTTATGCAAAAATTATAATAATACATCAATGTATCATCATGCGGTCTCTCCCTTTGGAAAAACACACCATCACCTGCTTATGTCATCTCCACTGTATCCCCTCCCCCTCACGCTCTCTCGTTTATCATGCACACATGACCAAACTCAAGAAAAATGATGCAGATCTGAATTATTATTTTTTACTAGATAGAATCAGTGCATATTTGTAAAACCAGTCATACTGAATTTCAATCTTATACACAATAATGCGAAAATCCCATGCATTTTCATGATGCCTTTCAGATTATGAACCAAATGTTGCCTGCCGAGCAAAATTATGAAAAAAAAGATAGACATCTGAACAAGCATATACTATATGGACCATTTGGAAATCAGATTCAAAAGAAATCTGTAGCATTACAATATAACAGGGGTTGAGAGTTCCGAAGTACACTACATTGCAAATTCCTGAAATCAGATCCAAACAGTAAATTCTCTTGTGCAATATAAATTCTTGATGGATAGACCCTTCAAATTATTGAACCAAAATTCTACACCTCTGTACATTCTAAATTCTCTTGAAGTGTGCACACTTGGGCTGGAAAAATGCCGTTGCTAGCTAAATTCTACTACATTCTAGATTCTGTACATGCTAGCTAAGTTCTGAACTCAACGTCCCTTGCTTGTAATTTTGGTGCACTAAGCCACTAACCAATTTACCACCCATTGCCTCGATGATCAAGCTGAAGAGAGGAACCGTGACAAAAACAGGGGGAGTAATCAAACTGCAACTGTATTGCTATCACACCATCAAGTCGCATTGCCAATACGGCGCAAGGCTAGGCGATTGTGGCGCGGCGCTGCCAGCGTTGCAATGTCCAGAGCATGCAGACGCGGCCCCCTCGGCTCCCCCTCTACCTCCACCAAGCGGGGCTGCGGCTGCGCAACCCATTCATCGCCGACGCAGGACGGCCGTATGCTTCTACGCCCGGTCGGTGACGAAACCCCAACCCCCAATCATCGTGCCCGCCGCGCGCAACCGCTCCAAGCGGTGCTAATGGCCGTCAACATTTCGAATGCACAGGTTGGGTATGAGGCGATGGATGCGCATGAAACATTACCTAGTGCCTGATGCGGACAGCGAGAGGAGGAAGCGCGTCGTTGAACACGGCGGCTGATGTGGTCGGTCGGAGCGTCGGAGGATGTCGACGACGAACGTACGGCGCCGGGAGGCTCCGCTGGCTGGCGGGGACGCGGCGCGAGGTGGATGTGGAAGACGGGCGAAGAGGAGAGGAAGTCGCGAGGTGGATGTGGAAGAGGGGGCGGGGAAGGCGTACGGCGATCAGGCGGCGGCCGCGCGCGCGCGCGGTTGGCCTGGACGGGGCGCGAGGAAGCGAAGACGAGGCGGTGGCCGCGGCTGGT
>LR738709.1:434867722-434981922 GCA_902687465.1 Secale cereale
GGGTTCGGGTTGGGAGCGTCGGCGCCAATTTCGGCCCAATCCGGCGAAAAACCGGCTCGTGGGGGCGCGACTGGGCCGATTTTTCGGCGCCGGCGCTAAAAAACGGCCTTGGGGGGATCGTTGGGGACGCGGCTGGAGATGCTCTAAGGATTGGGTAAATCTTATCTCCTATGCATGTTGCATTTCAGCCCTTTCTGTATTTATTATTAAAGAAAAAGTCCCTGCACTTTACGGTTCAGCACACATGCTTGGCTGTACTTTCTCTGCCCATGGGATTTCTGAAATCATGTTTCATGCGTAGCAACTTCAGAATAGTCAACAGACTATATGTACAGATCCTCAGATCTAATTTCTATGCAGTTCAGTATCTATATTGACTGTAAAATAGCAGTTTATCCCCTTATTTATACTGTAAAATTCACATTAGATCGTATTTACTATATGTAAACAATTATTCTAGACAAATTTTATAGAATCTGTTACATGTTTCAATCTGTTTGCTTTTCAAGCAATCCATATAACATGTTTATTTTAGTGAAACAACTATATGTTTTGCAATTGAATTTATTTATATCTGTTGCAAATCTTGACGTAATTTCAAAACAAGGATTACGAGGTGTCATACTTAATATGACTACAACAAATTTTATTTGTGAACCACAAGGTATTGATGGCTACTGTACCATTCGCAGATTATGCATCACTACTGTGAGGTCTACATCTTGTCAAATTTACAAGATGATTACCTTCAAAGTGCTCTTTCAAATATTAATAATAGATGTGACTACCTCAAGATATCATAAGGTAATTTTGGCATCTACTGCAAAATTTTGCAGACTATCCACTATTACTGCAAGGTCTACATCATGTCACTCCGATAGATGATTACCTTCAAAGTGCTCTTTCAAATATTAATAATAGATGTGACTACCTCAAGATATCATAAGGTAATATTGACATCTACTGCAAAAGGTAATAGAGATATGAACATCTACTGACAAAAGTCATACTATGTTTTCTAAAGTCATACTATGTTTTCTATTACTACGAGATCTACACCGCATCCGGTGATTATCTTCAAAGTGGTATCCTATATATATTGAGGTCTACACATATGAGTATATAGCATCAGCTATCTTTAAAAAATTTCTCCTCTGAAGCAATTGTTGTTGTTCACTAAAATATGTTACTCTCATATTAATGCATGGTCATTACATGTTGAAATTTGTTTTCTACTACTATCATTATTTAAGCCCTATTTTGATTGAATAAGTCATAGAAAATTATGCAGATATATACATACCCCGATGGTGGTCTTCTATTACATTGGTTAAATGCATGGCAGTGAAGCCTATGTCATTATTTCAAATTATAGTGCCGTCCATCTATCAAGATGGAGACCATAGTTTAGAGCAACTCTCGAGTTTCTCCAACGTTGTTGTAAGGTCCACATCACGTTGTGGTTATACTTTAATAGAGACTAACCAATGTTGAACATGCAAAGTATATGTTTTTGACATTGACTTTAAAGTCATACATTTTCTCAAGAATGAAGTCTAAAACATTAGCAACGATTTTATCACATGCGTTGTATTGAAGGCTACACCCAGGTTCACCAAGGATCACCTTAGACATGATTAATCCTAGTAGTAAATTAAATAAATTCATGAACATTTCATGTAACACATGGCTGGCATGTATTTATTTTAAGATGATTCATGACATCAGTCATTGTATCCACATGTGGCATTGTTGCCACCATAACCCCGCGTTGGAAAAATGACATGGCTATTCTCTAAATAGCCAAATATGTACATATGCATCTTATATGTCTCAAACATCACATAGTTCTCAAACTAAGTACATAATGATACTATGAGCACACAACAGATGATCACCAATTTGTTTTTCAAGACCTCAAGTCTACCATTGCTCACAATTCTGTCACTTAATCAACTTCAAGTTGAAATCATGTGATCAAATATTTTCATATGCAGATCTAGTCGAGATGCCTTAATACACTTTATGGCCTCTTACGATGGTACTACCATTTTTCGGATGAAGAAACATGAAATTTCTTAAAATCATCAGATTCACCCAACGGGTGCTATACCATTATTTGAAATATTTTCTAGTACTGAGAATACTATGCAAGTGAGTGGTCACAAAAATGAACCACGAGGAATTCAAAGTAAAGTGTAGGCTAAAAGACAAATTTACATGTTCATAGGGAATATATCGTTTTGAAACAATTACAACGACAACTCTCAAGTTTGTCTAATGTGTGGTTATAGAAATATCATACCTATTACTACCAAACCCTCAACATATGGTCAAACCACAGCACAAAATTGGGATAAATTTGAGAATTCGCAAACTTACTACTAGAAAATATTTTGGTAAATGATTGTTCTCAATTCTTCATCAGAAGGAGAGAACTAAAAATCTAGTGCAATAAAAGATGGTGAATTACTTTGCACAAATGATATGTTTGCATAATAAATTTTCATTAATGTTAGAGACCTCATGTAATCTCCTAATTATCCCAAAATATCATAATTTATACTTGTACTACCACATGTAGCAGGATGTCCAATTAAATATCCCTCGCATACAATATTTGATAAATCTGGTAGTATGAATCAATTCATGCTCAGTATTGTTGCGTACACAATAATTTTCTAACTATTAATAAATTAAATATTTTTCTTGATAGACTTATACATCCTGGTTTGGGGATGATTAGAAAATTATTAACAATTCTGTTGGTCACAACTTAACAAGTTGCAAAATTCCCCATATCATCAGATTATATGTGCACCACATATGCCATAGAGAAAATCTGTTTTAAGGAACTCTCACCTTAAAATTATAAATGAGTCACTTATTCTTCCTTGAACACATTCAAAAGATATATGTGGAATGTTGAACCATTATCTAGGGTAATTTAGATACTTCATGGTACTCATATACACATTCATAAAATGTTTTTAAGTGTGTCTCTTATCACACACAACCATGCATGATCTTACTATAAACAATTGTTCAACTTATCAAAGTAAGAGCAAATTCTCCGATCCCATTCAAATGAACAATGTTGTTGAACTCATTCAATGGGCATTTTTTGCATTAAGTACTTTATGTACATAGCCAGAATGGTTTAGCTAAATTCCTTATCAAAGCGAGTTAAATGAATTACCAGCGTCTTGCTGGTAAAGAATTGTAAATTTACCAGCGTCTTGCTGGACACATACGGCCTTACACACCGTAAGTATGATCTAAATCATACCAACTGCATATCATACTACTTTCCCCATGTAGTTACTACGTGGAAATCAACAAAGTATTTCTTATCTGCGATAATTCGGTTACATGCTGATATCACCACTCCAGCGTACATCAATGGGCACTCACGAAAATTTGGGATCTATGTGAGGAATAACAATTTATCCGTAAATCAAAATTATTCATAGCCCGTATGTTGATTGCATCAGCAATAAGAATATTTTCCGGTATTAGGGGGAGATAAGTACCACAAAGAATGCCGAGAAATAAATTAGAAATGTTATTGACATTCTATCCTTATATCCACGTACTCAAAGAATCTGAACTATAAATTTAGAGAATCATATATTTGCAACACATTGCAAATCTGCCACATACATTTACTGATAACAAGGTGTCACTAAATTTTATATTCCTGCAGTAAAGTATCAGAAAGAGTGGAGGTACCTGGTAAACCACTCTTCTCCCCAAATGAGAGCAAGAGGGGGAGAAAATCTGACAAGACGAGATATAAGTTCTCATATGCTTCCGCGGAAACAGAGGAAATCAAATTCTCAACCAGTAAATGTAATCCAACATCAAGTTGAAAGACACCTCATTGGATGCTCATCATCCAAAGCCCGGCATAAATGTGCACAAATATTTTGGTGTCAGGACATCGCAACACCTTGACTCCATTTGTTGTAGGAAATCACAAGGAGTTAAAAATGAATAAATATTTTATCCACAAACTTCAATGATTCCACCATGATCATATAAACTAAAGACTACATTTGTCGACATATGTTTCTTCTCAAATTGCTAAAACCTTTTGGGCCCAGAACCAAAATCCATGGTAATGTGCCTCTTGCACTCATATTGGTTCACATGAAAGGAAGCAAGCAATGAAGAATAGCACTTGCTCTACAAACGAGTGGTATTTACCACATAATACCTACTCCTCATAAGTATCTTCCATATGGAATACTAAAAACTTCTCATTCATATACAAAGTCAATGAGGTGGTGAGAAAGCGAGGCTTGTAGCAAAAGGGTTCACGCAGAGACCCGACATCGGTTACGATGTAACATACCCTCTTGGTATGAGTGGAATTATGTTTCGATACTAAATTTCATTGGCAATAAAAATAACAATATCCATGCAGTTGATGGATGAAGTGGCTACATACTCATATGGGTCGCTCATTTCGGAAATGACTATTGAAGTCCCTGAAGGGCTAATACTTGCGAATCCAGAAGCAAATCGCAACAAGTTTTTGTGTAAAATTTCATAAGTCACTCTATGACTTGACATAGTCGGAAATCATACGGTACTACCGACTAAATGAGTTCCTTCTTCAAAAGGATTACTCAAATCATGATGATTGTTTATGTGTTTTAATAATGAAATCGCAAATTTGATTTCCTTACATCATCTCAGTGTATGTCGATGATTTCGTCATCAATGTCTTTACTAGACCTAAAAATACATAAAATCATCTCAAGATGGAAAATTTCGATTCAACCAAATTATCTTAAGTTCACAACTTGAGCATTCTCTCAAGAATACATACCAGTCTACATATATCCAAAACATAAACGAGAAGTTCAATGTGGATATATCATAGAAATAAAAGAAATGCATGGGCATACTATCCCTGATAGGGTACAAATCCATTCATACCCAGGGGTGATAATGAAGTGATATCAGGACCTGAAGTTCTATATCTCATTAATGTCAAAGCAATCATATAATTGCAAACTACGTCAGGCCTGACACTATATTTGCTATCTTGGTCAGAGTGCAACCCCCAACAAAAGGTATATGGCCGATATAAGAAATATTAGCTTATATCACAAGCTCACAATAAATCTTGGATATTTCCATCAGGAAGTACAACATATGACCATGATATGATATAATGATATTGGCTCTTTCTTTGATCCCAACAGTGCCATATCAATGACTGAATTTGCGGGAATAGCCTTCATATGGAAGTCATGTAAATGGGCTTTAATGGCTATTTCTAGTTATCATTCTGACATGATTGCTTTATGTAAATGCATTACAAATATGCATGGCTCAGTAGAATGATTAACCACACTCAAAATCATGTGGTTGAGATTCATCAGAATCACATAACTTGATTTATCAAGACACTATCACTTGTGTTACTCAATACCTACAGGTTATATGAAGAGCAATATCATAAAGCACATTGCTCAAAAATTACTTATCCTCACAAATTATAGAAAGTGAGGACTATTCACAATGTCATGATCATATCAATGAAATTGGTATGAGACATCCTTCGGATTTCTAAAGTTCAAGGGGAGTAATCTCCAAAACTATAACATGTTTACAATCATCAGATTGCATATATTGTACTCTTTTTCCCTTCATGAGTTTTTCCCTAATGGTTTCTCATTAAAGGTTTTTAATGAGACAATATGAACACAAGTGCCTATATATGTCATATCATTTTCTCCTTATATTTTTCCCACCGGGTTTTAAAGGAGTTTTCAATGGCATATCAGATCGCACTCTTTTCCCTTATGAGTTTTCTCTCAAAGTTTCTCATAATGGTTTTAAATGAGGCAATATCTTCTCAAAGATCATATGTCATACTTTCTATTTTCCCTATCGGGGTTTTTAAAGGAAGTACTCAAGACATATTTATTGTTCTCTAAACTCAAATATGAGTTTTCTCCTTCTAGAAAGGTTTTTCTCAATTGAGTTCTCAATAATCATTATATGTTGTATCATTTTCTCCTTATTTTCCCACAGGGTTTAAAGGAGTTTTAACAACATATCAAATACTATTCTCCTCATATTTTTTCCACAGGGTTTTTGGAGGAGTATTTCTCAAGATGAAGATGATGAACATTCAAGGCAAATACATACTAGGAGGAGACTATCAGGATGGCATATATTCACAAAGAAAAGCATTGATTAGGGGGAGTGTTAGGCATTAATTAATTAGCTTAATTAATTGTTAATCTATGCTAATGTCGGTGGCCATGTTTGGCAACCGCCTCCTTTGTAACCGCCTTGTAACGAGGGTATAAATACCCCAATGTTCAATCAATGAAACAATTGTTCCATCATTTGCTCCTCTCTCTCGTTTCTACTTAAACAATCCTAAAAGAGCAGAAAAGACCAGCAACGTAAGCTTCAGAAACCAGTACAAACTCTCAGTTCCAAGCAGAGACTTAGACCTAAACAAATTAGCCACCTATAATCCATATGATCTGCAAAAATCATACGAAATTTCCTAGTTACATTATGAGAATTGAAACTCTCAGTTTCACACAAAAGGAATGAAAGAACCAGGACTCCGCGATTGTGCAGACGGCCGGCCGAAGACCTGAAGGATAGAGAGACATCCGAACTTGTGAATAAACCATCTGAGATAGCAAACAATTCAGATCTGGTACTGCCAATGTAATAGGAGGTTTGTAGAGAGAGGATACATGTGCGTGCTACTGTGGAGAGAAGAGACGTGAGCGGAGAGCCTCCCGCCTTGCTCGTTCTCCACCTCCATGAGTACCTTTGCCTGGTTGATTCAAGATCTACAGCGGAGAGAGACAGTCGACTGAGTACTACTTGATGGGATCTTTTCTCATGCGGAGACAGTCGACTGAGTACTACTTGATGGGATCTTTTCTCATGCGGTTTTGTATAAACTCTGGAAAATATGTAGATGATGCCAGAAGCCGGTATCGCCGGGTAACACACCATCCGACCAATCAGCCACTTGAGGGATCCAAACAGAAAGGCCAAAGACGTAAAAGGGAATCGTACGATGTGAGAACTTGAGGGTGAGTTTGAGTGGCGATTGTGGTGATTTATATACTGCGGGAAATGAAGGGAACCATTATACTCTAAGAAGCTGAATGGAAACCATCAATACTTTTTCGATCAGTTTCCTAAATGAAACCCCAAAAGATTAATAGGGGAGAGCAGAGGAAGGGGTGAACATCATTGGACCCATATGCTTTGAACCACTCGTTGCTGACATGGCAGAATGCTATTCTGTGATGGGTAACAAAGTTAATTATCAAAATAAATGATGATGTGGCAGCTTGGTGAGTGGAGGGTTGCATGTTTAGAGAAATGAGTTAGTGGATTGCTCCTATTTAGTATTGATGATTTGGCATGGTGATGATGTGGACATGGTGCATGTTGAGAGAATAGGTAGAAGTGGGGAGCAACTTCTTAAGAATGTTAGATATGGTATCATGATATTATACTCAATCCTCTTTTTCTTCATTTAATTCTATGTGACCTCATCAGAATTATCAGTTGTCACGCACGATACTAACTATGATAATCCCATTACAAGCAACCTTAGCCAACAATCGATGCCTTTATTTATGCTTTGAGCCAGAGGTATAAGTCCAAAATGCAGAAATCCTTCTTTTGCATTTTTTGGGCTGGATTTTGCAAATTATTAGTAATAATACCCTTAACCGGCCCTGAATCGCCTAGCAACAACATTTTCGTTGATTTGGATGAAAAGTTCTGCAAACTAATGATAATTAATTAATGACTTTGTCACCGTCCCACATATCACCAATGGTATCTGAAGCTGGAGCCTGGAAGAGCAAAGTCATCTCATGTTCATATTTTTATCTCAATTATTACTGTACAAGTCCGGCTGCTAATTGTGGCAAACTGCTTCAGTGACTATGTGCAAAGAAACTGTTGGTCTTGGAGCGAGACGTGCTTGGGAAGAGCTAGAAAACATTAGACCAATTCAACTGCCTGCTGATATAACTGCAATGTGCAGAGTGCAACATCATTTACATTCTTTTTTTTTTTGAAGAACCTCTTCAAGAGGGCGGGGGTACCCGCAGTTTCCATAAGTAGAATAGATTGGTCCAGTTTATAAGGAAAACCGGACCCAAAAACCTACAGGGTTGATCCAGTTTATGAGGAAAACTGAACCTGAAAACCTAAACAGATCTCGGTTAATTAGAGGGAAACCGGGCGAAAACCACCTGCACCTACGGCCATTACAGCCCCAACCAGATCCGCCTACGCCGGAACATGCGCCAGCCACGGGGACACGACTCCAAAGACCATGCCTCCAAGAAGGGAGCGGCATCAAAGATGTCGCCATAATCTGACCCGGCTAGCCGGGTCCCGGTTTTCACCTGGAGAATTGGACCCCGAATGGCTGAGAGGTGTCATTTCTTCTCGACGACGCCACCAAGGAGGGAACGGCGCGGGGAGCGCCGCCGTCGCCGGCACTGACAAAGTCAGGCAAGACTTTCGCCCGAAGCCATGAACACCGCCAAAGCCGAACTGCATCAATGCAATCCACCGCGCGTCGCCCAACATTGACCCATCAGAAGAAGGGCCGCCGACCACAGCCCTGCCGTCCGCCACTCCCTCCTCCACCATCACCTGAGCGCCCGCACATGAGCAGCCCCTACGGCCCGCGCCGCCAGACCGGCCAGAACCAGATCCTCAGCGCCCCGCGCCGCCAGACCGGCCAGAACCAGATCCTCAGCGCCCAGGGCCAGACCGGCCACTCCCTGCGCGCAACGTCCCGGGTCCAGCGAGGCCCGCCATCCCATGCCACGCAGCCGCCACCGCCGACCACCGCCTGCCGGCCACATCACCACCCTCCACCGGCTCTGAATCAGGCACACCTGAGGCTCCTACAGTCCGCGCCTGCCAGACTGGCCCGGAACCAGACGGCGCGCCTAGGACCTGCACCTGCCGCACGGCGTCCCGAGCCAGAGCCGTCGAGGCCCACCACTCGCTGTCGCGTGCGTCCACCGTCGCGCATCGCTGACCAAGCCGCCCCTCCACCAGCGCAGCCACCGCGCTGCAACACCACCGCAGAACGCCGGCAAGCCGACGCCCCTCACCAACTGCTACACCACCGCACCCCGCCGACCACTGCTCCCACCTCCACTGGCGCCTGAACGCCCGCACACTGGGGGCCCCTACGGTCCGCCGCCGGACCAGAGATCCGCGGCGCCTAGGACCCCGGCCACCACCTGCGCGCAGCGCCCTGGACCCAACGAGGCCAGCCGCCATCCACCACGAAGCACCCACTGCAGACCACCGCTGCCACCGCTACGCCTCTGCTCGCCGAGCGAGCTCCAAAGGCCTCACCACCTGCCGGCCGCTGCTCCCTCCTCCACCTTTGCCCGAACGCCTGCACACCGGTGACCCCTACGGCCCGCGCCGCCGGACCGGCCAGAGCCAGATCCGCGGCCACCACCTGCGCTCAGCGTTCCGGATCCGGCGAGGCCCGCCGTCCCCCGCCACACAGCTCCCACCGCCGAGCACCACTGCCACCACCACGCCTGTACTCGCCGAGCGAGCTCCGAGGCAGCCGCCAGACCCGCGCACCGGCCGCAGGCCCGCCTAGGCCCAGATCGGGCCCGCGCGCCAGCAGCCACCACCGCGCGCCCGCCGCAGACACCGAGCAGCCACCGCGGCCCCGACGAGAGACCGTGCCACCAGCGCCGGCCCCCGCAGTCCCGCTGCAGCGCCCCGCCCGCAGCGCAGCGCCCCTGCCAGCCGGGGCGACCCGCGCCGCCACCGCCGCGCGAGGAGGGAAGGAGTCCCCGCCGCCGCCGACGCGGGCCAGGCTTTGCCCGGCGGCGCCTTTTGACGGCGGCGAGGGGATGGGAGGGAGGAGGACCTGGGGGCGGGGAGGAGGGGGGATCGCCAGCCGCCGCTCGCGGGAGCGACGGGGGCGACCGAGCTCGCTAGCTTCAGCCTGCTCGGATTTCAATCGCTCACATCATTTACATTCTCACTCCACGCTGCCAGCCATCGCAAAAAGCTGGGGTGCGGCCCTCTCTCGGGTTTACCGCTCAGGTGTGCAGGAGGGAAAGTGGGAAAGCTAATGGGACTAGAGAGAAGTTAAATTGCATATCGAACATCCCACTCCCACTTGCTGTAAAACACTCAAATCATAAGTACAATGCATACAGACATTCAATAAATGAAATTTTCTTTTTGTTACATAGGCAAACATAATCTAACAAGCAGAGCATATACTGTACTATATATGTATGTCAAATATGAAAACAGAAGCAACTTATTCAAGTATAACAACTTTTTATAAATAGGCCCATCTTAAACCGAATGGTTTATCTCAATACCACTCTCTAGGATGTCTCCAGAATTGAAAGACTAGGATGCCGCCAGAATTGAAAGATTAACATTAAAAGGTTTCGCCAAATATACACAACCGTGCGTATCCCACTCCAGCGCCCTCCCTAGTCTTTCACCATTTACACGATAGGCGTTGCACCAGGCGGGAGTGTTAGGAATTCCTTCAGGAACTCTGGATCATCCATGCCCTGAAGAAGAAAAAATGCACAGCCAAGGATTAACAATGAATCAAGTAACCAACATCATGTTACTGGAAACGTACTATACTGCACATGATATACCACTACCTTGAACATATATCTTATATTATCCTCCTCAGCTTTCACCTGTAAAATAAGGGAAAAGGCTAAAAATTAATGACACAGCACCAAAAGAATTTAATGCTCACCAGGAAATAAAGCACCATACATCCTCATCGTAGTCGATCCAGCCTTCACTACAACATCCAGATGGCAAATCCAAGTGGCCACCAATGTATACAGCAGCATTGTTGGGGTGCTTCATACGAACACTTCCCTTATTTACACAACCATAGCAGTGGCCTTTATAAGTTACAAAAGAGGGGGAATCATTTAACTGCCAAATAACCAACCAGGAACAGAAACTATAATAATAGATAGTTGAAGGTAAAAAAAAAACTGTGCATGAACCAGTTTAAGATATTGCAAATGTGAAGCTCAAGGAAAATGGATGAGATGAAAGATAACATGATACAAGCAGAAAACGAAGAGGTAAATACATTAAAGATGATATACCACAACCAGAAACACATTTGAACGTATATCTTCCAGAAGTGTGGCCAGGAAATGTATTTTAACAATATCAATTAAGATGGAAGTATATCATACCATTATCATTAGGTTTAACCATACAGAAACAGCTGACAACCAATTTTTCATCTTCTTCATTCACAAATTTGGCTACGACTTCGACAAAGAATAGATTGTTGGTGCCACATCCAAAAGCATCAGCTCTTTTAGTCTTCGTAGTGAAATTGAAATGATAGTACTGATAATGGCCCTCAGAATGATAATGACCCTCAGAAATATATTGGTAATTCATAACATCTTTCAGTTCATGTGCTAGATCCTACAATAACATCATCGGTCAGATCAGCAACTGTGACATGATAATCAGTAGTAGGACAGGGAGTGAGGTTGGGAGGGAGAGCAAGCTAACCCCAAAACGGTTGTGATCATCATTATACTTGTCCACTAAAATTTGAACTAATAAACACATTTCCCTATGGCTTTCCTCGATCATTTCTGATTTTGGGCCATTCTTCCTACTGCCATCAGGCCAGTACATAGCCTCTCGTATAGCAATGTCCATTAGAGAAACCCCATCTTGCTCTTTGAACCTAATTCAGATCAGAGCATTTATACAGTTAGTAGATTGTACTTTCTCACAAGGGGGGATAATACAAAGTGATAAACTGATAATAAATGACTTTGCTAATGAATCAGCCCAGCGCATGGTTAGGGTGAATCAGTTTCATAGATAGGGGCCAAACAGCTACCAAGTTGCTTCTAACACAGCTCAAGGTAGCAATCAAAAGCATAATTGATGTGCTTACAGCTATAAGTTCCGAAAATGCATAACTCTTAAAAATAGTTATCCAGCTTCAATTAAGATTCACAACTCAGTGTGCTCTTATCGTACTGTTTGAACGGTTAACAGAACTTGCTTGGTCTTGCTACAACAATATTTAGTACATGGGGCAGCAGAGTTACCATCTACATTTACTTTGTTAATTCTGAGACAGGCTTATGATTTATGCTCTATTAACTTTAACAACTCTCTTACA
Organism: Secale cereale; assembly: GCA_902687465.1. Classification (NCBI taxonomy): domain Eukaryota; kingdom Viridiplantae; phylum Streptophyta; class Magnoliopsida; order Poales; family Poaceae; genus Secale; species Secale cereale. Next base: position 434,879,940 of record LR738709.1, read on the forward strand.
TATAGAAGTTACTTAAGTGGTTTCAGAACAGGAATTAAAAAACACAATCCAGTACCCTTTTCAAACTTGTCAGTTTTCTAGTCTAGCTTAGGGACAGCAGTCTTTTCCTCATCAGTGCTGTACAAATTGTGATTAGGTTTTGTTGCCTATACACCATAAAAGCATGTACTGTGTAACCATGTTGGGATATACTAATAAGCTGCAAGTGTGCACACAACACATTTGAAAGTAAATAATGAAAAATCCAGAACAAAGTTGGGAGCTGAGAAACTTCACATTGTTGGATGCCGCCGGTCCTCAAGATAGCGATCAATAGCATTGTTAACTTCTTGCAATTTCCGAAACGGCCCACCCACATGAGGATATGTATGGAAATTCCCCCTGCGATCAATTCTGATATAGAAGGTCATTGGCCAATCAGTAGGTGTCCGGGCCAGAATTGGCGACCCAAAAGTCGAGGATTCCATAAATGTTGTAGTGCTCAGCAACTTATTTAAGTGCGAGACAGACGGTTCTCGTCGCAACTGTGCAGGTCCATGTTCCTGACACCTGAATTAAGTGGAACAATCAAGCAGGGTCAATAAGTAGAAGCAAGATCAATTATCTTATTTTAGTTTGTTTTACTTTCTGAAAAGAAAAAGGTTGATGGATGCCCCAATAGATTTCTACCAGCAAGCAACTTGCAATTTACCATACAAAAATTCAAGTGAAATTCATAGGGATGCAGCTAAACGAGAACCATCCCTCACTAATGCAACCACCAAGCAATCGACAAACAACAATTCAATCCGCGCCTTTTCTGTCATACAGTCGGCTAGATCAGAAGTAGAAAACGAGTGACGAAGCGAGTAGACATACGGTGCAGAGCCCAGCCGACGGCGGGAGCGTCCTTCGGAGCGGCCAGGGCGGGAGAGGCCATGGTCGGCGCTGCCGCAGGCGTGACCGGCGCGGCCAGGGGCAGAGACTCCCCATAACGGTCTGCCCGTGGCACGGGTCTGTGGTGCGCCGTCCCGGGCAAAGTGATCCTGACGCTGCTCCGCAGGTAGGCTGGGCCGGCCGTGGCGTCCGCGTCCGCGTCCGCGTCCGCGACTTCCAGGGGGCGGCATGGGAGACGACGGCGACGAGGATTAGGGTTTCGTTGGAACGCGAGAGAGGAGACGAAAAGAGAAGTGCGAGGAAAACCTCCCGCGTTCGAGCGATGGAACCCTCGTTTAGTTGGCGGGGCGCGTCACGTTTGCTTAATTACTTGTCTCACGCGGCCCCGCCATCTTTTTTTCTAAATAAACTCCTCCTGCGGCGTGCTGACCTAGCGTACGGGAAAGTTTACAGGAAGAGCCATCGGACATATTATTATATACGGATACGGAGTCCTCTAAAAATATTAGTTTAGAGCATATTTTTTTAGCACCAGTACAGACACAAACGCTCATATACACGCGCATACACTCACCCCTATGAACGCACATGCGCACACCCTATCCCTATGAGCACCTCCGAAAGACTGAGCCGGCATATCATCTTGAGATTTACGAAGTCATCGTAGGCACCTTGTCGTCGACGGGAACGTCTCCTCCCACTGAAAGCGCATCGCCGGAAATCCTGGAAAAAATCTAGGAATAAATGCGAGCACCAGGATTTGAACCCTGGTGGGCTGGAGATACCACGGTCCGTCTAACCATCCAACAATAGATTGGTTCGCAAGAGCATTTTTTTTTTGCGAGGTCGTTTATAGCATCTCCAATAGGTAGATATAAAAATAACTACATTTTACATCTCCGAGGCCCAAAAACACTGCTTCAACAAATGATATAGATGTAAAAAAAATACATCTTCACCTTCTGGAGATGTAAACTACAACACCTCGCGGCGCAAGTTTGCATCTCCACCTACAGAAGATGTAAAAACGCATTCGCCCGCCAACCGCCCAACTGCCATTTCATTCCCCTTGCGCGACCAGCCACCACAGCGTGTAATGCCCTATATGTAACACTTTCCTATAATGGCAATAAAGCTTCCTCATTTTATCCTTGTCATTATCCTTTGGGGTTCTTGTCTTTTATTTTATTTGCATTGCCATATCGTTTATTATTTTTGCATCATTGCATTGTTCATCATCATATCATCATGGCATCATAGTTTACTTTATTATTGTGTATGTGTCAGACCTTTGTGATGTTGTGTGTGGTAGCTATGGCTAGCTAACCCTACCCCTTCTCCCTCTTCTTATTCTTCTTCTTCTCCTCTTTTTTTTTTCTTTTCTGGCCTTTTCTTTGCTCTATTATGCAAGCCAGCTAGCCAAGTGCCTTAATGTTTTTTTCTTCTCCTTTAAATCTTGCACCATGTGAACAACCTCTCCACCAAATATTAGCCCTTTTGAAAATGATTTGGTTGGGTTTTAAAATACCAAGAGTTCGAACCATATTCAAACTCCTTTTATTTTTCTGCCTCTAAAAATGTCCAAGTCAATTTATTTAAATAGGGCATAAATCACTGAGCATGGGGATATTTTTCTCTTCCCCTAACTCTTCTTCTTTATTTCTGTGCTTTCTTTTTCTTTTCTGCCTGAAGAAATAAAGAAAAAGGAGGAAAAGCAGCAGCCAGCTCAGTGGCCTGGGCTTCCTCTCCATCTCTCTCTTCCCCAGGCCCATCTCTTCTTTTCCCTCGCAGCGCAGCCCAACTCCACCCGCAGGCCCAGCCAACAGCCGCACCGTCGCGCCGTGGCCTTTTCCCCCCTTGGTCCCACCTGACTGTGGCACAGAGTCGCGCCACCATCTTCCTCCGTCAGCCAAAACAGAGCAGCGCGCGCCCGCTCCGTCGTGCCGTGAGTTCACGGACATCGAGGCCGTCGCTGCCCCCTTTTTAAACCCACAGCTCGTCCTCTCCCTTCTCCTAGGGTTCTCCTTTCCCCTCGTCGTCGCCTAGAGAGCCGAGCACCCCCAGATTCGTCGATCCAGTCGATGCCCGATCGCATCTGAGAGCGCGACCACGTCGTCGGCGAGCCCCGCATCGACCTCAGCCTCGTCAACGTTGTCCGTCTGCTTCCACGACGTCGACTCCTTCCTCTACGTCGACTACGCGGACCCGATCGCCTCCACGACGAGCTCTTCTTCCTCTCCGGTAGCCGTAGGTGTTCGAGAGCCGCCGTCGTCGACTCCGTCCACGACTGGGCCAGCCGAGCACACCGCCGTGCTCGTGGTGAGCTCCTCTCTCTCCCCGTGCCCTTTTCCCCTTTCTGCGTGCCCTCTAGCCCCTAGCTCATCGAGCGCCCGAGCGCATCGCCGTCGGACCTCGTCGCCGGCGAGTGTTCCGACCCCTCTAGCGCTTCGCTTGCCGTCCATTCGCTTCGTCTAGTCGCGTAGGAGCTTCCTATGCAGTCGTCGTGCCGCCTAGGGCTTTGCATCGCCTCGCCGTTGCTCCGTCGCCGCCGTGCTGTCGTTGCTCGCCGCCGGTGCTGCAGTAGACGTTAGGTGCTGCTAGCGTGCTAGATGGATGCGGAACTCCTTCGGGAGCATCTCGCACCCCTCCGCCGTGCTGTTTGGTCGCCGGAGCAGCTCCGACGAGCAGCTCTGACGAGGCTAGCTCTTCCCCGCTTCTGCTTTCTACTGTTTAGTCTTCAGATAAACTTCCTGCTATCTGTCGAGTTCCGATCAGTAGCGCAGTGGTTTGTCTCCGTCAGTTATCGCAGGGGGTCGTGTGTTCGATACCTTGCAGGGGCAGGTGGTTTCTGTTGGGGAACGTAGTATTTTCAAAATTTTCCTACGATCACGCAAGATCTATCTACTAGATGCATAGCAACGAGAGGGGAGAGTGTGTCTACGTACCCTCGTAGACCGGGAGCGGAAGCGTCAAGTGACACGGTTGATGCAGTCGAACTTCTTCGCGATTCAACCGATCAAGCACCGAATGTACGGCACCTCCGCGTTCAGCACACGTTCAGCTTGATGACGTCCCACGAGCTCTTGATCTAGTTGAGCTTCACGGGAGAGTTTCGTCAGCACGATGGCGTGGTGACGGATATGATGTATCTACCGGCGCAGGGATTCGCCTAAGCACTGCAACGGTATGACCGAGGTGTGTTTCTATGGAGGGGGGCACCACACACGGCTAAAACAATTCAACTTATGTGTCTTTGGGTGCTCCCCTGCCCCCGTATATAAAGGAGCAAGGGGGGAGGCCGGCCGGCCCCTTGTGGCGCGCCTAGGAGGTGCAATCCTACTAGGAATAGGATTGCAATCCTATTCCTAGTAGGAACTACCAAAAGGGAGAAGGGGGAAAGGAAGGAGAGGGAGAAGGAGAAGGAAAGGGGCGCCGGCCCCCCCTCCCTCCTTGTCCAATTCGGTCCAAGGGGTGGGGGGCGCGCGGCCCAGCCCTGGCCCTCCTTCCCTCTTTCTCCTACGGCCCATTAAGGCCCATAGCTTCCCCAGGGGTTTCGGTAACCCCCCCCCCCCCGGTACTCCGGTAAATTCCGAAACTTTACGGAACACTTCCGTTGTCCGAATATAGTCGTCCAATATATCAATCTTTACATCTCGGACATTCCGAGACTCCTCGTCATGTCCGTGATCTCATCCGGGACTCCGAACTACCTTCGGTACATCAAAACTCATAAACTCATAATATCGATCGTCATCAAACGTTAAGCGTGCGGACCCTACGGGTTCGAGAACTATGTAGACATGACCGAGACTCATCTCCGGTCAATAACCAATAGCGGAACCTGGATGCTCATATTGGCTCCTACATATTCTACGAAGATCTTTATCGGTCAAACCGCATAACAACATACGTTGTTCCTTTTGTCATCGGTATGTTACTTGCCCGAGATTCGATCGACGGTATCTCTATACCTAGTTCAATCTCGTTACCGGCAAGTCTCTTTACTCGTTCCGTAATACATCATCTCGTGACTAACTCATTAGTCATTTGCTTGCAAGGCTTATTATGATGTGCATTACCGAGAGGGCCCAGAGATACCTCTCCGACACTCGGAGTGACAAATCCTAGTCTTGATCTATGCCAACACCACGAATACTTTCGGAGACACCTGTAGAGCATCTTTATGATCACCCAGTTACGTTGTGACGTTTGATAGCACACAAGGTGTTCCTACGGTATTCGGGAGTTGCATAATCTCATAGTCATAGGAACATGTATAAGTCATGAAGAAAGCAATAGCAGTAAAACTAAACGATCATAGTGCTAAGATAACGGATGGGTCTTGTCCATCACATCATTCTCCTAATGATGTGATCCCGTTGATCAAATGACAACTCATGTCTATGGTTAGGAAACTTAACCATCTTTGATCAATGAGCTAGTCTAGTAGAGGCATACTAGGGACACTCTGTTTTGTCTATGTATTCACACATGTATTAAGTTTCTGGTTAATACAATTCTAGCATGAATAATAAACATTTATCATGATATAAGGAAATATAAAATAACAACTTTATTATTGCCTCTAGGGCATATTTCCTTCAGTCTCCCACTTGCACTAGAGTCAATAATCTAGCTCACATCGCCATGTGATTTAATACCGATAGTTCACATCGTTATGTGAATAACACCCATAGTTCACATCGCCATGTGACCAACACCCAAAGGGTTTACTAGAGTCAATAATCTAGTTCACATCGCTATGTGATTAATACCCAAGAGTAATAAGGTCTGATCATGTTTTGCTTGTGAGAGAAGTTTAGTCAACGGGTCTGTCACATTCAGATCTGTATGTATTTTGCAAATTTCTATGTCTACAATGCTCTACATGGAGCTACTCTAGCTAATTGCTCCCACTTTCAATACGTATCCAGATTGATACTTAGAGTCATCTGGATTTAGTGTCAAAGCTTGCATCGGCGTAACCCTTTACGACGAACTCTTTATCACCTCCATAATCGAGAAATATTTCCTTAGTCATCCAATTACTAAGGATAATTTTGGCCGTTGTACAGTGATCTACTCCTGGATCATTATTGTACCTCCCTGTCAAACTCATGTCAAGGTACACAACATGTTTGGTACACAGCATGGCATACTTTATAGAACCTATGGCTGAGGCATAGGGAATGACTTTCATACTCTCTATATTTTTCTGCCGTGGTCTGGCTTCGAGTCTTACTCAACTTCACACCTTACAAGTCAGGCAAGAACTCCTTCTTTGACTGATCCATTTTGAACTACTTCAAAATCTTATCAAGGTATGTACTCATCGAAAAATCTTATCAAGCATCTTGATCTATCTCTATAGATCTTGATGCCTAATATGTAAGCAGCTTCACCGAGGTCTTTCTTTGAAAAACTCCTTTCAAACACTCCTTTATGCTTTCCAGAATATTCTACATTATTTTTGATCAACAATATGTCATTCACATATACTTATCAGAAAGGTTGTAGTGCTCCCACTCACTTTCTTGTAAATATAGGCTTCACCGCAAGTCTGTATAAAACTATATGCTTTGATCAACTTATCAAAGCGTATATTCCAACTCCGAGATGCTTGCACCAGTCCATAGATGGATCGCTGGAGCTTGCACAATTTGCTAGCACCTTTAGGATCGACAAAACCTTCTGGTTGCATCATATACAACTCTTCTCTGAGATATCCATTCAAGAATGCAGTTTTGACATCCATTTGCCAGATTTCATAATCATAAAAATGCGGGAATTGCTAACATGATTCGGACAGACTTAAGCATCGCTACAGGTGAGAAAGTCTCATCGCAGTCAACTCCTTGAACTTGTCGAAACCCTTTCGCAACAAGTCGAGCTTTGTAAACAGTAACATTACCATCTGCGTCGGTCTTCCTCTTGAAGATCCATTTATTCTCGATGGCTTGCCGGTCATCGGGAAAGTCAACCAAAGTCCATACTTTGTTTTCATACATGGATACCATCTCAGATTTCATGGCCTCAAGCCATTTTGCGGAATCTGGGCTCATCATCGCTTCCTCATAGTTCGTAGGTTCATCATGGTCTAGTAACATGACTTCCAGAACTGGGTTGCCGTACCACTCTGGTGCGGAACGTGCTCTGGTTGATCTACGACGTTCAGCAGAAACTTGATCTGAAGTTTCATGATCATCATCATTAGCTTCCTCACTAATTGGTGTAGGAATCACTGGAACAATTTTCTGTGATGTACTACTTTTCAATTCAGGAGAAGGTACAAGTACCTCATCAAGTTCTACTTTCCTCCCACTCACTTCTTTCGAGAGAAACTCCTTCTCTAGAAAGGATCCATTCTTAGCAACGAATATCTTGCCTTTGGATCTGTGATAGAAGGTGTACCCAACAGTCTCTTTTGGGTATCCTATGAAGACACATTTCTCCGACTTGGGTTCGAGCTTATCAGGTTGAAGCTTTTTCACATAAGCATCGCAGCCCCAAACTTTAAGAAACAACAACTTTGGTTTCTTGCCAAACCACAGTTCATAAGGCGTCGTCTCAACAGATTTAGATGTTGCCATATTTAGCGTGAATGCAGCTATCTCTGATGCATAACCCAAAACGATAGTGGTAAATCGGTAAGAGACATCATAGATCGCACCATATCCAATAAAGTACGTTTACGACGTTCGGACACACCATTACGCTGTGGTGTTCCGGGTGGCGTGAGTTGTGAAACTATTCCACATTGTTTCAAATGAAGACCAAACTCGTAACTCAAATATTCTCCTCCACGATCAGATCATAGAAACTTTATTTTCTTGTTACGATGATTCTCTACTTCACTCTGAAATTCTTTGAACTTTTCAAATGTTTCAGACTTGTGCTTCATTAAGTAGATATACCCATATCTACTCAAATCATCAGTGAAGGTCAGAAAATAACGATACTCGTCGCGAGCTTCAACACTCATTGGCCCACATAAATCAGTATGTATGATTTCCAACAAATATGTTGCTCGCTCCATAGTTCCGGAGAACGGAGTTTTAGTCATCTTGCCCATGAGGCATGGTTCGCAAGCACCAAGTGATTCATAATCAAGTGATTCCAAAAGTCCATCACTATGGAGTTTCTTCATGCACTTTACACCATTATGACCTAAACGGCAGTGCCACAAATAAGTTGCACTATCATTATTAACCTTGCATCTTTTGGCTTCAATATTATGAATATGTGTATCACTACAATCGAGATCCAACAAGCTATTTTCATTGGGTGTATGACCATCGAAGGTTTTATTCATGTAAATAGAATAACAATTATTCTATGACTTTAAATGAATAACCGTATTGCAACAAATATGATCAAATCATATTCATGCTCAACGCAAATGCCAAATAACATTTATTTAGGTTTTACACTAATCCAAAAAGTATAGGGAGTGTGCGATGATGATCATATCAATCTTGGAACCACTTCCAACACACATCGTCACTTCACCTTTAAGTAGTCTCTGTTCATTCTGCAATTCTCGTTTCGAGTTACTAATTTTAGCAACTGAACCGGTATCAAATACCCGAGGGTTGCTATGAACACTAGTAAAGTACACATCAATAATCTGTATATCAAAATATACCTTTGTTCATTTTGCCATCCTTCTTATCCGCCAAGTATCTAGGGCAGTTCCACTTCCAATGACCATTTCCTTTGCAGTAGAAGCACTTAGTTTCAGGCTTGAGTTTAGCTTTGGGTTTCTTCATGGGAGTGACAACTTGCTTGTCATTCTTCTTGAAGTTCCCCTTCTATCCCTTTGTGCTTTACTCGAAACAAGTGGTCTTGTTAACCATCAACACTTGATGCTCTTTCTTGATATCTACCTTCGCCGATTTCAGCATCGCGAAGAGCTCGGGAATTACTTTCGTCATCCCTTCCATATTATAGTTCATCACGAAGTTCTACTAACTTGGTGATAGTGACTAGAGAACTTTGTCAATTACTATCTTATCTGGAAGAATAACTCCCACTTGATTCAAGTAATTGTAGTACCCAGACAATCTGAGCACATGCTCACTGGTTGAGCTATTCTCCTCCATCTTGTAGGCAAAGTACTGTCAGAGGTCTTATACCTCCCGACACGGGCATGAGTATGAAATACTAATTTCAACTCTTGGAACATCTTATATTCTCCGTGGTGTTCAAAACGTTTTTGAAGTCCCGGTTCTAAGCCGTAAAGCATGGTGCACTTAAACTATCAAGTAGTCATCATACCGAGCTTTTGTCAAAACGTTCATAACGTCTGCATCTGCTCCTGCAATAGGTCTGTCACCTAGCGGTGCATCAAGGACATAATTCTTCTGTGCAACAATGAGGATAATCCTCAGATCACGGAACAATTCCGCATCATTGCTACTAACATCTTTCAACTTAGTTTTCTCTAGGAACATATAAAAATATATAAACGTGGAGCAACATCGCGAGCTATTGATCTACAACATAGATATGCTAATACTACCAGGACTAAGTTCATGATAAATTAAAGTTCAATTTAATCATATTACTTAAAGAACTCCCACTTAGATAGACATCCCTTCGGTCATCTAAATGACCACGTGATCCAAATCAACTAAACCATGTCCGATCATCACGTGAGATGGAGTAGTTTCAATGGTGAACATCTTATGTTGATCATATCTACTATATGATTCACGCTCAACCTTTCGGTTTCTAGTGTTCTGAGGCCATATCTGCATATGCTAGGCTCGTCAAGTTTAACCCGAGTACTATGCGTGTGCAAAACTGGCTTACACCCGTTGTATTTGAACGTAGAGCTTATCACACCCGATCATCACGTGGTGTCTTGACACGACGAACTTTCGCAACGGTGCATACTCAGGGAGAACACTTATACCTTGAAATTTAGTAAGGGATCATCTTATAATGCTACCGTCGTTCTAAGCAGAATAAGAAGCATAATAAGATAAACATCACATGTAATCAAAATATGTGACATGATATGGCCATCATCATCTTGTGCTTTTGATCTCCATCTCCAAAGCACCTTCATGATCACCTTCGTCACCGGCGCGACACCTTGATCTCCATCGTAGCATCGTTGTCGTCTCGCCAACTATTGCTTCTACGACTATCGCTACCGCTTACTGATAAAGTAAAGCAATTACATGGCGATTGCATTTCATACAATAAAGCGACAACCATATGGCTCCTGCCAGTTGCCGATAACTTTACAAAACATGATCATCTCATACAAAACCGTATAACTCATCATGTCTTGACCATATCACATCACAACATGCCCTGCAAAAACAAGTTAGATGTCCTCTACTTTGTTGTTGCAAGTTTTACGTGGCTGCTACGCGCTTAGCAAGAACCGTTCTTACCTACGCATACAAAACCACAACGATGTTTCATCAAGTATGTGCTTTTTTAACCTTCACAAGGACCGGGCGTAGCCACACTTGATTCAGCTAAAGTGAGAGAGACAGCCACCCGCCAGTCACCTTTAAGCAATGAGTGCTCATAACGGTGAAACCAGTCTCGCGTAAGCATACGCATAATGTCGGTCCGGGCCACTTCATCTCACAATACCGTCGAAGCAAAGTATGACAAGCTGGTAAGCAGTATGACTAGTATCGCCCACAACTCATTGTGTTCTACTCGTGCATATCATCTACGCATAGACCTGGCTCATGATGCCACTGTTGGGGAACATAGTATTTTCAAAATTTTCCTACGATCACGCAAGATCTATCTACTAGATGCATAGCAACGAGAGGGGAGAGTGTGTCTACGTACCCTCGTAGACCGGGAGCGGAAGCGTCAAGTGACGCGGTTGATGCAGTCGAACTTCTTCGCGATTCAACCGATCAAGCACCGAACGTACGACACCTCCGCGTTCAGCACACGTTCAGCTTGATGACGTCCCACGAGCTCTTGATCCAGTTGAGCTTCACGAGAGAGTTTCGTCAGCACGATGGCGTGGTGACGGATATGATGTATCTACCGACGCAGGGCTTCGCCTAAGCACTGCAACGGTATGACCGAGGTGTGTTTCTATGGAGGGGGCACCGCACACGGCTAAAATAATTCAACTTATGTGTCTTTGGGTGCTCCCCTGCCCCCGTATATAAAGGAGCAAGGGGGAGGCCGGCCGGCCCCTTGTGGCGCGCCTAAGAGGTGCAATCCTACTAGGAATAGGATTGCAATCCTATTCCTAGTAGGAACTACCAAAAGGGAGAAGGGGGAAAGGAAGGAGAGGGAGAAGGAGAAGGAAAGGGGCGCCAGCCCCCCCTCCCTCCTTGTCCAATTTGGACCAAGGGGTGGGGGGCGCACGGCCCAGCCCTAGCCCTCCTTCCCTCTTTCTCCTACGGCCCATTAAGGCCCATAGCTTCCCCAGGGGTTCCGGTAACCCTCCCGGCACTCCGGTAAATTCCGAAACTTTACGGAACACTTCCGTTGTCAGTATATAGTCATCCAATATATCAATCTTTACGTCTCGGACATTCCTAGACTCCTCGTCATGTCCGTGATCTCATCCGGGACTCCGAACTACCTTCGGTACATCAAAACTCATAAACTCATAATACCGATCGTCATCAAACGTTAAGCGTGCGGACCCTACGGGTTCGAGAACTATGTAGACATGACCGAGACTCATCTCCGGTCAATAACCAATAGCGGAACCTGGATGCTCATATTGGCTCCTACATATTCTACGAAGATCTTTATCGGTCAAACCGCATAACAACATACGTTGTTCCTTTTGTCATCGGTATGTTACTTGGCCGAGATTCGATCGTCGGTATCTCTATACCTAGTTCAATCTCGTTACCGGCAAGTCTCTTTACTCGTTCCGTAATACATCATCTCGTGACTAACTCATTAGTCATTTGCTTGCAAGGCTTATTATGATGTGCATTACCGAGAGGGCCCAGAGATACCTCTCCGACACTCGGAGTGACAAATCCTAGTCTTGATCTATGCCAACACCACGAATACTTTCGGAGACACCTGTAGAGAATCTTTATGATCACCCACTTACGTTGTGACGTTTGATAGCACACAAGGTGTTCCTACGGTATTCGGGAGTTGCATAATCTCATAGTCATAGGAACATGTATAAGTCATGAAGAAAGCAATAGCAGTAAAACTAAACGATCATAGTGCTAAGCTAACGGATGGGTCTTGTCCATCACATCATTCTCCTAATGATGTGATCCCGTTGATCAAATGACAATTCATGTCTATGGTTAGGAAACATAACCATCTTTGATCAATTAGCTAGTCTAGTAGAGGCATACTAGGGACACTCTGTTTTGTCTATGTATTCACACATGTATTAAGTTTCCGGTTAATACAATTCTGGCATGAATAATAAACATTTATCATGATATAAGGAAATATAAAATAACAACTTTATTATTGCCTCTAGGGCATATTTCCTTCAGTTTCGCCCCCTTTTTGCATTTTCGCTTGAGGCTGACAGCAGGGCCCCACCTGCCAGCCACTCAGCGGCTTCCCAGTCCCCGCGCGCACCCACATTGCCAGCTCAGCCCCGCCGAGCCCCTCTGTCAGTGACTTGAGCTAGCAAGCCCTGGGTCGATCTAGACCATGGCGCCTGTTTTTTTGTTTTTTTTTTGTTTTTTTTTTCTTTTCTGTTTTTCTTGTTTATTTAATATCTGCATAAATATGTTTCTGATGAATTTGAGTTATATATGAAAAGTGCTTAGAATTTTACGTAGATTATGAATATGCTACTTGCTGCCATGTTTAAAACATTTAAAATGTTGTTTGAATTTAAACTTGTTTTAAATATGCTAAAACTTGTAAAAACCATAACTAAATATCTACAACTCCAAATTTAACAAACTTTATATGCATTTGGGGTAGAAAAATGTGTAGAATATTTTGGTGTTGTTGTTTAGAATGTTTGACAACTCTTTCACATAAGTTTTTCAGATCTGTCCCAAATGCCAATAAATTAATATGGGAGTTTCTGGATATTCTTGTTATTTAATTCCAGCCCATTTAAATGTGCTAGCATGTTGCTGTTATGTTAGTTGCACCATTGCCATGTTAACCAAATTCTTTAAAACATGTTGCATGCTTGTTTGGACAACTACATAAGCTTGTTAAGTTGCTCCTTTGCTTGTTTCATGCTTGGGTATGATCTTGTTTGATTATGATGTTGTTGCACTCTTGTGACCCCTAGGCCATGCATCATTTCTTCCATGTTCATGCATCATGTGGTTGAGCACTGCATGTTCATTGATTTTGTTCCGTTGTTGCATTGTTGTGTTTGGTTAGAGCCCGGTGTCGATACGGAGTACGAGGTTTCTACCGAGGTTGAGTGTGAGGAGCAATGTTACGTTCCCTCCGAGGATTCAACAGGCAAGATGACCTTACCCAAATATCACTACTATCTTTGCCTATGCTAGATGTCTTGCTCTTTAGCTTATTGCCTCGATGCCTATGTCTATTTGTCAGCTTCCTATTGTTGCCATGAACCTCTCTAACCACCCAACCTAGCAAACCGTTGTTTGGCTATGTAACCTTCGCTCAGCCCCTCTTATAGCATTGTTAGTTGCAGGAGAAGACTTGAAGATTTTGCTTCATGATGAAGTTATTGTTGGGATATCACAATATATAATCGGTTAAACTAAATCACCTATATATTTGGCAATGGGTGGAAGGCTAAGCCTTTGCTTGGTGTTTTGTTCCACTCATGCCATCCTAGGAACCATTTAAACCGGTGTTACGTTCCTTGATTTTGCGTCCCTAACACAGTTGGGGTTTTATGGGCCCCCTTGACAACCCGCTTAGCGCTAAAGCTTTTCTAGCAAGGCCCAACATTGGTTTTACATTTGCCTAATAACTAAAACTTGCATAAGGAGTTATAAACCCTTTTCTTAATTAACAACCCTGGGCCAGTGCTCCACATGAGTGTTGGTCCAAACTGGGGAGCCTGCGGGGTCACCTTGGGGAAACCCGAGGGCTGGTAAAAACCTGTAGCATCGCCCATCCGGTCGTGGCCTGAGATGAGATACGCGCGGCTACTATCAGGGTGTCGGCATGCCGGGAGGTCTTGCTGGATTAGTTTTACCTATGTCGGAATATCTTGAGCACGGGATTCCGAGAATACTCGGGTCTTCCCACCTTGGAGTTGCGACTCCGCAGATCATGAGCTTGTGATGGGCTAAGTTGGGACACCCCTGCAGGGTTTGATCTTTCAAAAGCCGTGCCCGCGGTTATGGGGCAGATGGGAATTTGTTAATATCCGGTTGTAGAAAACTTTACACTATGTTCATAATACACTACCAGCGTGAGTAACCGTGACGGTCGCTTTCCGAAGGGGTTCGGGAAGTGATCACGGTGGGGTTATGTTTGACGTGCTTAGATAGGATCACTTCGTGATCACTTTGGCGATCATTGACACTTTCTCTTCTCGCTCTAAAGATGTAACCTAGTGCTAGTGCTGCTGCAAACCTTGTTTTCAGCCTTGTTCCACACCCAAGGCTTTGATAGTATTGCTACCCGGGAACGGGATTGCTGAGTCCTCCGTGGCTCACAGATTCTACACAACACCAGATGCAGGTACCGTTGAGAACTACACAGTAGTGGTTCGGAGTTGTATTGGGAGTTCGATGATGAGCGTGGGCAATACTACGTGTCTTACCCAAAGGATCAGTAGGGCTCTTACTAGGATGATAGGGACCTTGTGTTGCTTTATTTATGGTATCTTTCATTTGGATCTTCTCCCGTAGTCGGACTCTGATGTTATTGGATGATGTATGTTAATGTATTACATTGTGTGACGTGGCGAGTGTAGGCCAACTACTCTTTTACAATTTCATCCCTCTTTTACATGAGTTGTGCAAAGATATCATACTTGAGATCATTCTAGTATGAGATTATGCCTTTAAGTCGTGCCTCGACACGTAGGAGGTATAGTCTTATACTAGGCATTACAAGTTGGTAATCAGAGCCTTCTCCGACCTAGGAGCCCCCACTGATTGATCGAATCATTGACGGTTGAGTCTAGGCACACACATGAAAATGTTTTGAGTCCTATATATATATATATATATATATATATATATATATATATATATATATATATATATATATATATATATATATATATATATATATATATATCGAAGAGTAGGATTTCTTTTACTCCTCATCCCTTTATCATTCTGGTGAGGACTCCTGACGA
This sequence comes from Secale cereale, assembly GCA_902687465.1. Lineage (NCBI taxonomy): Eukaryota > Viridiplantae > Streptophyta > Magnoliopsida > Poales > Poaceae > Secale > Secale cereale. The sequence goes on from LR738709.1 coordinate 434,895,061, forward strand.
TGTTCTATCTCTTCCACTCTCAAAAATTCACTAATTTTTTTTAGGATCACGCGAGTATTGTTTGGATTGTTCCGATGTCTTTGTGACGAGAACATTGTTCTCGATGCCTCCTGTCATTTAGGGGTTGTGGCAGTGTCCCGGGGAGTTGAGCTCCGAGGTGTTGTCGTCACAAATCTATCGTAGCAGTTCTAGAATACTTAAGACGGCTGACATCAAAAACTCTTCTATGCTGTTAGTGGTAAGATAACCCTGACATCACCCAGTACTGGGGAGGTAGTTCGGAAGTATTGCCATAGCTTGTATAGCAGATGCGTTTCGAAGGTCCGAGGTAAATGGTTTCCGAAAATAACTGGTTATGTGTTGAAGGATGGATATAGCTGGATGTAGGATTAGAGTTGAGTGCGCGGTGCTTCCCCTGTATCCCCAACACCCGATTGCATAACCGGAAACTTTCGGAAATTAATCGATGGGTTCATCTAGTAGCTCGTAGGCATTCTTCCAACGAATGCATGATATGGAGTTCGGGGTTCTACATTGAGTGAAGTGGTTTTATGGGCGTTGTTCCGATGGGGAGTTGCATCTTAAAGGGTCCTTGGCTATGCTGATCCGGGGATTGCAAAACCCTTTTGTAACACGTTCCATGAGCCTTCAGCACGAATTTGTGGAACGAAGCTTCTATCTTGTATTTGTTCTATCTGCTCCTTGTTGTTTTATTGACCTTTATTCTCCCAAGTGGCTTCTCGAGAGGATTGTTGTACCATTGAACTGTGGATTACATTCGTTCATTTTGTTCGAATCTTATTGTGAAGACTTATGTTGCAAGTTCTAGCCGTTGATTCAGCTTATATATTTCAAATCAATGGCTAATAGTTGTCATCTCATTCAGGATGGCTCCTAAGAGGGTTCCCAATGCTAACCCAGAGGGTGAAGAAGTTCCTGATCGTTCTCCTTCCCCTCCTCCTCCGTCTGAGGCCTGGAGAGCAATTATGCAAGCGACCAACCAGAACACCCAGATGCTTATGCAAATGATGCAGAACATTCAAGCCAACCAAGCAAATCAAGGTGGTCATGGGAACCAAGGCCAAGGCAATCTGCTCAATCAACCTCACTTTGCAACCCTCAACCAATTCCTGGCAAACCAACCGAAGTCTTTCAGTTACTGTGTGGATCCGCTAGATGCTGAAGACTGGATAACAGACATCAAGAAGCACTTTGAATGCAGTAACGTGAGACCTGAGGATTATGTCAACTTTGCTGCCTTCCAACTCAAGGATCAAGCTGCTGATTGGTGGCAACAGTACAAAGATTCCAGAGGTGGACGTGAAATCTTGTGGACTGACTTCTGCAAGGATTTCCGCTCTCACCACATTCCAACTAGTGTCATTAAAGGCATGCGTGAGCAATTCCGCAACCTGAAGCAAGGCACCATGTCCGTCTATCAATACAATGTCAAGTTCCAGAATCTCACTCGCTATGCCAAGCAAGACATCCCAGACGCCAAGAGCAAGATTTATCAGTTCCATGGTGGTCTCAAGGATGAACTCCAACTAGCTATCACCTTGTTCGAGCCGGATGAATTTGATCAATTCTATAACATGGCTCTTAAGCAAGAGGCAGCCCAGCTCAAGGTTGAAGCTTCCAAAAAGAGAATCAGAGATGCCGTTAACTCCTCCTCTTCTTCCCAAGTGGTTGCAAAGCAGCAGAAGTTCTGGCTTCTGCCTCCTCCAGTGCTCCGCCCTCCAAACAACATGCACTTTGGTGGCCGTGGTTTCTCCCACCCACCCAACCCAAGCAATCAGTCCAAGACTCACTTTCAAGCTTCGAAGTCAACTGGTCCTTATCACCGTCCTCTCTCAGAAGTGGTTTGCAACAAGTGCACTCAGAAGGGTCACTATGCTAACAAGTGTCCCAACCCAAGGCACCTTCCACCTCCTCCACCTGTCAGCACTGCTATTGTCAAGCACAATCCCAAGCAAGCAAGAGTGAATCTGATGAATGCAGCTCAAGCAGAGAATTCTTCAGATGTGATACTTGGTAATCTTCCAGTTAACTCTATTCCTGCAAAAGTATTGTTTGATTCAGGTGCATCATGCTCTTTCATTTCTCACCCATTTGCAATGAAGCACAATTTTGCCACCAAAAATTTACCTCAAAAGTTGCAAGTTAGTTCTCCGGGGAAACGAATGACTTCTAGTGTATTTGCTCCGGATATATCTATTCATATGGGTGATTACAATTTTCTGGTTTCTCCGGTTATTCTCGGCAACTCCGACATTGATCTTATTCTTGGGATGGATTGGCTCTCCAAGCATGATGCAAACATTGATTGTGCAAATAAGGAAGTCAAGCTTACTCATCCTGACGAAGACGTGATTATCTTCGCCTCTCGAGATAACACAATCAGGCTATTCTCTCTCAATGACAAGGGCGAGATTAATGCCATCTCTCAGATTCCGGTGGTCAATGAGTATGAATATGTTTTCCCTGAAGAGCTTCCAGGCATGCCTCCGCATCGTTGATACGTCCAAAACATATCTATAATTTCTGCTTGCTCCATGCTTCTTTTGTGTGATATTGCTATGATATTGATGCACTTCCATACACTTTTGATCATATTTGGACTAACCTATTAACTCAGTGCACCACAGTGCCAATTCCTGTTTTCTGCTGTTTTTCTATTTCAGGTTTCCCCCATATTAAAAGTGCTCCAAAAATTCCAGGAAAAATATAGGAAAAATCAGCGTACAGGAAGCTTCGCGAAGAACCAAAGATGGACCAGAGGGGAGCCAGGGGAGGCCCAGGCGGCCACCTGGCGCGGCCCCACCCCTGGCCGCGCCAGGGGGGCGCCTGGGGCCCCTGCTCCGCCTCTGGTTGCCCCCTTCGCATATATATCCCTCTCGTCCCGAAACCCTCGAGGACAGAACCCTTTTTCGCGATCTCGCCTCTGTTCCGCCGCTGCAGCGCTTCCAAGATCGGGAGCATCAGGAGAACTCTTCCCGGCACCCTGTCGGAGGGGAGAACCACCACTGGGAGCTTCTCCACCACCATGGACGCATCGTGAGTAGTCCACCTTGGACCATGGGTCCATGATCAGTAGCTATGTGATGTTCTCCTCCCCTCTTTGCTCTTCATGGTTTAGACCTCGCGAGCTGCCCTACATGATCGAGGCACATATGTAATCTTTCTGCTGTTGCTTTGCTGAGTTTGCTGGGATCTGATGGATTATGAGACTATGTTTAGATTATGTTTGAGTAATATATTTGATTCACCTCTTTTATATATTTATTCTTGATTAATTCTTGCATGTTCTCCGTTGCTGTTTATTGCTTTGGCCAAGTAGTAGGTAGTAACTCCAAGAGGGAGCGTTATGCTTGATTGTGGGTTCATGCCCCCTGATGACTAGCTTGAGTGACAGAAACATGAGTCTAGGGGATGTGCTGTTGCCACAAGGGAGAAAACAACGGTGCTTGTACTTGCGGGTGCAAGGATTGTTTACTTTACGCAAAGTTCTTTTAATGCAGTTGTCTGTTGCTTTGAGTTTACACTTTGGGTGGGATTCGCAACTTAATACCAGCGAGATGTTCTGGATAGATATCTCAAGGTGGATGATTAGTAGTAGATGCAGATGGATTTCGGTCTACTTGCCTTGGCATACCGCCCATGCTTTTGAGCCTCTACCTTTCTTTGCAGCATAGTTAGCATTGGTTTGCGCACATAATCCTGTCAATTGCCCAGCTGTAATTTGTTTACCTCGCTTTGCCGTTTTATCGTCTTTTGGGAGAGAGACATCACTAGTGAACATCATGGGACCCTGGTCCATATTACCACCGCTGATCACACCTTCTATTTACTTCCTGTTTTTATTTCCTAGTTGCAGTCATAGCTATCATTATTATCTCTTGTGTTTGATCCTTTGTAAACAACAAGGCCGGAGGGATTGACAACCTCTCTGTACTCGTTGGGAGCAAAGTTATCTGTATCTGTGTTCAGGTCCCGTCAACCGCTAAGTTTCTGGCACCGTTGACACCTACTTGTCGACCCTCAGAGTCTCACGGGATTCGATCCTTGGTACCTTTGCCAAGGGAAATTTGCCGCTACACTACATCTCAACCTTCCACTTGGGGTAACCAACGAGGGGCGAGAAGCCATCAAGCAAGTTTCTGGCGCCGTTGCCGGGGACTCCACTCTTCAAGATAGGGGAGTTGCACGCTATCTTTTATCTTTGCTTTTTAGTCTTGTTAGTTTACCTCCCAGTTTTTGCTTTAGTGTCCCTTACCAAAAATCACAAAAATAGTTATCTTGCTTGCTGCTGCTATGGGTTCCACCAAAAACACTAAGTGGGAGGAGTACACCCCTTCTTCCATCACGCCAATCACCACTGTCGGGATCTACAAAAGTAATAAACCTTGTAATTATGTTAGTTTTAATGGAGAGTTATGCCCATGGCATGGTCTTCCAGGAAAAAAGTATGAGCCTCTGTTTAAAGTTGCTCCCACACTTCCCCAAACTTGGGAAGACGTCCAAACTCTTATAATAGAGAGCAATTCAAACAAAGAAGATGACGCTACAATTCTGCTCAATAATGATAAAATTGATTTTGATAATTGTAGTCTCTCAGAAGTTGTCACCTTTTTACAAAGAATGGCTAAAGGCCCCCACACTAGCACACTTAACCTTGCCTTCACGGAGCATATCACTAATGCTCTTATCAAAGCTAGGGAGGAGAAGCTTAGGGTAGAAGCCTCCATACCTAGAAAGCTAGAAGATAGTTGGGATCCTATGATTAAAATTAAGTTGAATAACTTCTCTTGCTATGCTTTATGTGATGTTGGAGCTAGTACCTCCGTTATGCCCAAAAGAATGTATGATATGTTTGAATTGAAACCTTTTGATCCTTGTTCTTTTGGTGTTCGTCTTGTTGATTCTTCCGTAAAGAAACCTTTGGGGAAGATCGATGATGTTCTTATCATTGTCAATGACAATTATGTTCCCGTTGATTTTACTATTATGGATATTGAATGTGAACCTTCATGTCCAATTATTTTGGGACGTCCTTTTCTTCGCACCGTTGGTGCTATCATTGACATGAAAGAGGGGAATATAAAATTCCAATTCCCTCTCAAGAAAGGGATGGAACACTTCCCTAGAAAGAAGATTAAGTTGCCTTTTGAGTCCGTTACACGGGCTAGCTATTCTCTTACTCTTGATAAAACTTGATCTTCTCTTTTTGCATCATGCCTAGCTTAAAGGCATAAAAGAAAGCGCTTTTGGGAGGCAGCCCACAACGAATTAGGTTTTATTTTGCTTTTGTTGTGTCTTGATGTTTGTTACTACAGTAGCATCATCATTGTATCTTTTCTTTTCAAGCTTTGTGCCAAGTTTAGCCTCCGATTGCAAGAAAGTTCAAAAGTTGTGACGTGCTGTCCAGAAAGCAGATTCTGTCCTTGGACAGAAAAATTCGAATAAAATCACCAGTTCATCTTTTTGATCTGATTTTTTTTGACAGCGTGCTCTATATAATTTTCTTTCGAGCGTATGTTCTGAGTTTTTTGATTTGAGTTGCAGAAGTGCCCCGAAAAAATGATTTACTACCTGCTGGTCTGTTTTCACAGATTCTGTCCTGTTTTGCCTTTTCTTCGTTTTGCAAACCTTGAGCTTGCTTTTTCTTTGCAAAAACCTTTTGGCAATCTTGAGAAATAGTAGCTCTTCAAGATTATCTTTATTTCCAGTAGGGAAAAAATTATTTTATTGTGGGTACTAACCTCGCTAATCAGATTATGATGAGTTATGTATGAAGGGAGTTTTCAAGTGTGCGAGGGAAGATGATAAAAGAAGATTCAGGAGGGTCAAACGCTCAAGCTTGGGGATGCCCCCGTGCATCCCCAAGAAATATTCAAGAAGACTCAAGCGTCTAAGCTTGGGGATGCCCCCATGCATCCCCTTCTCCATCAACAATTATCAGTTCGTCTTTCGTTCCACTATATATCACTTCATGCGTTATGTGCTATGCTTGGAGCGTCTTGCTCTTAGTTTCCTTTTTTTAGTTTTATTTAGCTTTGCTTGCTGTTCACAACAAGTTAGAACCCAGCTTTCTTTGTGTGGGAGAGAAACACGCTCCACTTCAACCTAGAACACAACATAGGATTTTCATGCTTATCTTTGCTATGTGTGTTCTTTGTCTTTCCATAGCTGCTGTCATGTTTAGCTCTTAGTTTTCATGCTTTTCTTTTTAAAGAGCTTTTGTTTAGTTGGTTGCTGAACTCTCTTGAGTTTTCATGTTTATCTTGTTAAGAGAGTTTGCCTGTTGCACTGAGTTGTGTGTCTTAACTTAAAGTAGGTAATTGAGGTTGCTATTTAATTTTAGTAGTAACTTGCAATAGTTTTGAGGTATTGCCATGAGTAATGTCTGAACTTTTGGTGTCAAGAGCTTTAGCCTATTAGTGATAGATGTCGTATTTTGGGCAATCCGTGTTTATTTTCGAAAACCTACAAAATAGTTGAGAACTTTAGCTACTAGATGGATCACTAATCTTTGGAGGGATCGAATATTAGAGTACACTCACGTACCATGAGTCGAGGATGCGCAAGGATAACCAAACCCCCATACACTCCTCCTCGGGGTACTTCTCTCTTTGTGAACCTCCTAATTAGATTGAGAGTTACCGATAATAAGTGCATGAGTTCTTCAGACTAATGTGAGTATTCGAAAGTTGACACTTCCACCTAGCCATATTTTTCTAGCCTCTTCGGTACCGTGCATTGCCCTTTCTCACCTCGAGAGTTGGCGCATACTTCGCCGATGCATCCAAATCCTTGGCACGATACGCTCTGTCATCATAAGCCTCATTATATCCTTCCTCAAAACAGCCACCATACCTACCTATCAAGGCATTTCCATAGCCTTTCTGAGATACATTGCCATGCAACATCCATCTTCTCATGACTTGATCTTCATGTCATACATGCTTTTTGCTTGATCGATGAGCCGTATGCTAGTTGGGACTTGCCCTAATCATTGCTACATGACGCGCTAGTATCATTGCATATCCTGCTACACCGGCAGAGGCATACATTTGCATACATCATGATAGTTTCATCTTCTTTATGTTGAGTACTTTTGTAAAGTGTGAAAGATCTTCTATACTTCTTGTAATACATAGAGTGTTGCCCCTAAAGTGAGGAAAAGATCCCAAAGAGGACAAAATCAAAAGATCCCAAAGAGGACAAATGAGAGTTAAATATAAAGAGCCATTGAGGCCACAAAAAAATAAAAAAAGAGAAAAAGAAATAAAAAGAGAGAAGGGGGCACACTACTATTCCTTTTGAGAGATCCACACTCGTACTCCATCTTATACCTTGTACTCCATAGAGATTATCATTCATGCATATAGCTATGTGGGGACCTTCACACTATAGAACTTGGCTTGTATATTCCAATGATGAGCCTCCTCAAAAGAGCTCTAGGTCTTCTTGAGCGAGCAAGTTGGATGCACCCCCACTAGTTCCATTGGAGAGCTTACCTTAGCTCATATGTGCATCCGTTGCATGGCAATCCCTACTCCTCACATCATATCTATCATTTGGCTTTCTCTCGCCTATGATTGTCCTCATTGATGTGAGCCTTTCACACCTTTTTTGTCTTCCCACTTCATCATTTTTCTCTCTTTGCCATCCTAAGTGTCAACTTTCTTGCTTACGCTCATCCATTGCATGAGTGCTCAAAATATCGAAAGGGAGTGGATCATTTTGACTTGTACCTGGCTAGTGGTCCGGGGATGAGTCAAGATAAGATTCCAAAGAAGACCAAGTGTGAAACTTTAGTAGATTAAGTTCTCAACAATACAAAAACTATGTTTTACTCTCTCGTATATCCCTATCCCCTTTCTTGCACGCAAACACCATTTGGAGACATTCGAGTCACGGACAGCGAGAGCTCTTGCACCTTTATGTTCTTATGTTGCTTGTTACAATGCTAATATAGACTCTTGCTTGTTATGACTTGAATTGAATTACATGCCTTGATTGCTTTACTTAAAAAGTTCTTATATGGTTGGTAGCATGTCACCACAGAAATTATGCTTGTTATCATTTACCTACTCGAGGACGAGCAGGAATTAAGCTTGGGGATGTTGATACGTCCAAAACGTATCTATAATTTCTGCTTGCTCCATGCTTCTTTTGTGTGATATTGCTATGATATTGATGCACTTCCATACACTTTTGATCATATTTGGACTAACCTATTAACTCAGTGCACCACAGTGCCAGTTCCTGTTTTCTGCTGTTTTTCTATTTCAGGTTTCCCCCATATTAAAAGTGCTCCAAAAATTCCAGGAAAAATATAGGAAAAATCAGCGTACAGGAAGCTTCGCGAAGAACCAAAGATGGGCCAGAGGGGAGCCAGGGGAGGCCCAGACGGCCACCTGGCGCGGCCCCACCCCTGGCCGCGCCAGGGGGGCGCCTGGGGCCCCTGCTCCGCCTCTGACTGCCCCCCTTCGCATATATATCCCTCTCGTCCCGAAACCCTCGAGGACAGAACCCTTTTTCGCGATCTCGCCTATGTTCCGCCGCCGCAGTGCTTCCAAGATCGGGAGCATCAAGAGAACTCTTCCCGGCACCCTGCCGGAGGGGAGAACCACCACCGGAGCTTCTCCACCACCATGGACGCGTCGTGAGTAGTCCACCTTGGACCATGGGTCCATGATCAGTAGCTATGTGATGTTCTCCTCCCCTCTCTGCTCTTCATGGTTTAGACCTCGTGAGCTTCCCTACATGATCAAGGCACATATGTAATCTTTCTGCTGTTGCTTTGCTGAGTTTGCTGGGATCTGATGGATTATGAGACTATGTTCAGATTGTGTTTGAGTAATATATTTGATTCACCTCTTTTATATCTTTGTTCTTGAGTAATTCTTGCATGTTCTCCGTTGCTATTTATTGCTTTGGCCAAGTAGTAGGCAGTAACTCCAAGAGGGAGCGTTATGCTTGATTGTGGGTTCATGCCCCCTGATGTCTAGCTTGAGTGACAGAAACATGAGTCTAGGGGATGTGCTGTTGCCACAAGGGAGAAAACAACGGTGCTTGTACTTGCGGGTGCAAGGATTGTTTACTTTACGCAAAGTTCTTTTAATGCAGTTGTCTGTTGCTTTGAGTTTACACTTTGGGTGGGATTCGCAACTTAATACCAGGGAGATGTTCTGGATAGATATCTCAAGGTGGATGATTAGTAGTAGATGCAGATGGATTTTGGTCTACTTGCCTTGGCTTACCGCCCATGCTTTTGAGCCTCTACCTTTCTTTGCAGCATAGTTAGCATTGGTTTGCGCACATAATCCTGTCAATTGCCCAGCTGTAATTTGTTTACCTCGCTTGGCTGTTTTATCGTCTTTTGGGGGAGAGACATCACTAGTGAACATCATGGGACCCCGGTCCATATTACCACCGCTGATCACACCTTTTATTTACCTCCTGTTTTTATTTCCTAGTTGCAGTCATAGCTATCATCATTATCTCTTGTGTTTGATCCTTTGTAAACAACACGGCCGGAGGGATTGACAATCTTTCTGTACTCGTTGGGAGCAAAGTTATCTGTATCTGTGTGCAGGTCCCGTCAACCGCTAAGTTTCTGGCGCCGTTGACACCTACTTGTCGACCCTCGGAGTCTCACGGGATTCGATCCTTGGTACCTTTGCCAAGGGAAATTTGCCGCTACGCTACATCTCAACCTTCCACTTGGGGTAACCAACGAGGGGCGAGAAGCCATCAATCGTCAAGTTGAATTCGTCATTGAACTCGAGCCCGGTACCGAGCCAGCTTGTCGGCGTCCGTACAAGCTCTCCCCTGATGAGTTGAAGGAGCTGAAGAAACAACTCAATGAGCAAGAGCGTATGGGTCTAATCAGGCCTAGCACTTCTCCTTGGGGCTGTGGTGTTCTATTTGTCAAAAAGAAGGATGGCACGGAGCGCCTTTGCGTTGATTACCGGCCATTGAACAAGAAGACAATAAAGAACAAGTATCCGCTCCCCAATATCAATGAATTGTTCGAGCAGCTCAAAGGACCAAAGGTGTTCTCAAAGCTCGATCTCTGGATGGGTTATCACCAGATCCGTATCCGTGAAGAAGATATTCCCAAGACCGCATTTAGAACGAGTTTTGGCTCTTATGAATACACGGTCATGTCTTTTGGCCTAGCAAATGCTCCACCCACTTTCTCGAGGATGATGCACTTCATATTCGACCCCTACACCAATGAATTTGTTCTCGTCTATCTGGATGACATCTTGGTATTCTCCAAGAATGAAGAAGACCATGCCAAGGACCTCCGTTTGGTTCTGGACAGGCTCCGTGAACACAAGTTCTATGCGAAGTTCTCCAAATGTGAATTCTGGCTGGATAAGGTCTTATATCTTGGCCATATCATCTCTGCTGAGGGTATTTCTGTGAACCGCGAGAAAGTTGAAGCTATTGTCAACTGGGAACCCCCGCAAAATGTCAAGCAACTCCTAAGCTTCCTTGGTCTCGCTAGCTATTGCAGAAGGTTTGTTGAGAACTTCTCCAAGACTGCCAAGCCTCTTTCCAACCTGTTGCAGAAGATGTCAAGTACTCCTGGACTCCTGATTGTGATGTGGCATTCAAAACACTAAAAGAGAAGCTCATTTCTGCTCCGGTTCTTACTCCTTCGGATGAGTCCAAGCCCTATGAAGTCTTTTGTGATGCTTCTTTACAAGGACTTGGTGCTGTTCTCATGCAAGACAAGAAGATTGTGGCATACATTTCTCGTCAGTTGAAGCCAAATGAGAAGAATTACCCCACACATGATCTTGAGGTAGCAGCAGTTGTACATGCCTTGATCACGTGGAGACACCTTCTGTTGGGCAGAAAAGTGGACATCTTCACCGATCACAAGAGCTTGAAGTACATCTTCGCACAACCAAACCTGAACCTTTGCCAGACTCGTTGGGTTGAGATGATCCAAGAGTATGATCCAAGCATTGAGTACACACCTGACAAGGCCAATGTCATTGCAGATGCCTTGAGTAGAAAGGCATATTGCAACAGTCTCCTTCTCAAACCGTTCCAGCTTGAGCTTTGTGAATCATTCAGGAAGCTCGACCTCCAAGTTGTTCCGCAAGGCTTTCTTGCAAACCTTCAAGTTGCTCCTACCTTGGAAGATCAGATCCGTGAGGCCCAACTAAGTGATGCTATGGTGCAGAAAGTGAAACATGGTATTGCTAAGGGTACTCCCAAATACAAGTGCTACCGTGTTGATGAGAAAGACACCTTGTTCTTTGAGGACAGAATTGTGGTTCCCAAGGGTGATCTCAGGAAGCTCATAATGAACGAAGCACATGACTCCCTCCTCTCGATTCATCCCGGAAGTTCCAAGATGTACCAAGACCTCAAGCAATCTTACTGGTGGACTCGCATGAAAAGGGAGATTGCCCAATTCGTGAATGAATGTGATGTCTGCAGAAGAGTGAAGGCAGAGCATCAACGTCTAGCCGATCTCCTCCAACCTCTACCTATTCCCGAGTGGAAATTCGACCACATTGAAATGGATTTCGTCGCTGGGTTTCCTAAGTCCAAGAAGGGGAATGATGCTATCTTTGTAGTGATTGACAAGCTAACTAAAGTAGCTCACTTCCTTCCCGTCAAAGAATCCATCAACGCAGCTCAGTTGGTAGAGTTGTACACTTCCAGAATTGTTTTGTTGCATGGCATTCCTCAAGTCATCTCCTCAGACCGTGGAAGTTTGTTCACATCCAAGTTCTGGGACTCCTTTCAGTCAGCCATGGGCACTAAGATTCGTTTCAGCACTGTGTTTCACCCTCAGACTAGTGGTCAAGTCGAAAGAGTGAACCAGATCCTCGACGACATGCTGAGAGCTTGTGTCATCTCTTTCGGTATGAAGTGGGAAGATTGTCTCCCGTTTGCCGAGTTCTCTTACAACAATAGTTTCCAAGCAAGTGCCGGCAAAGCTCCTTTTGAAATCCTCTATGGCAGAAAGTGCCGTAACCCTCTCAACTGGTCCGAGTCTGGTGAACGTCAACTTCTCGTTGGAAATATGCCCTAGAGGCAATAATAAATTGGTTATTATTATATTTCCTTGTTCATGATAATCGTTTATTATCCATGCTAGAATTGTATTGATAGGAAACTAAGATACATGTGTGGATACATAGACAACACCGTGTCCCTAGTGAGCCTCTACTAGACTAGCTCGTTGATCAAAGATGGCTACGGTTTCCTAGCCATAGACATGAGTTGTCATTTGATAACGGGATCACATCATTAGGAGAATGATGTGATGGACAAGACCCAAACGATAAACGTAGCATATGATCGTGTCAGTTTATTGCTATTGTTTTCTACATGTCAAGTATATGTTCCTACGACCATGAGATCATGCAACTCACTGATACCGGAAGAGTACCTTGTGTGTACCCAACGTCACAACGTAACTGGGTGACTATAAAGGTGCTCTACAGGTATCTCCGAGGGTGTCTGTTTAGTTGGCATGGATCAAGACTGGGATTTGTCACTCCGTATGACGGAGAGGTATCTCAGGGCCCACTCGGTAATACAAACATCACAATGAGCTTGCAAGCAATGTGACCAATGAGTTGATCACGGGATCTTGTATTACGGAACGAGTAAAGAGACTTGCCGGTAACGAGATTGAACTAGGTATAGAGATACCGACGATCGAATCTCGGGCAAGTAACATACCGACAGACAAAGGGAACTATATACGGGATTGTCTGAATCCTTGACATCGAGGTTCAATCGATAAGATCTTCGTAGAATATGTAGGAACCAATATGGGCATCCAGGTCCCGCTATTGGTTATTGACCGTAGAGGTGTCTCGGTCATGTCTGCATAGTTCTCGAACCCGCAGGGTCTACACACTTAACGTTTGGTGATGATATAAGTATAGTCGAGTCATTATGTTGGTAACCGAAGGTTGTTCGGAGTCCCGGATGAGATCCCGGACGTGACGAGGAACTCCGGAATGGTCCGGGGATGAAGATTGATATATTGGATGATGGGAATCGGAGTCCGGAAGTGTTCCGGGGAGCACCGGGGAGTCGTCGGATGACCGAAAGGAGTTTCGGGGGGTCCCGGCAAGTGTTGCGGGCCTCATGGGCCAAAAGGGGGGAGGCACATCAGCCCACACAGGGGCTGTGCGCCCCCCCACAGCCCTCCCACGCAGCTAGGAGGGTGGGGGCGCCCCTAGGGCAGCCGGCCCCCTCTGGCTTGGGGGGCAAGGCACCTAGGGGGGGCCACCCAAACCCTAGCCGCCCCCCCTCTCCCTTGTGGCCGCCACCCCCTAGGGGAAAACCTAGGGGCGCCTCCACTTCTCCCCTCCCCCTATATATAGAGAGGTAGAGAGAGGGCAGCGGCATCCCTACGTGCCTTGGCGCTGCCTCTCCTCTCCCTCGTAGCATATCTTCTTCTCCGCAGTGCTTGGCGAAGCCCTGCTGAGTTTTCTCCACCACCACCTCCACCACGCCGTCGTGCTGCCGGAGGACTCGAGTTGCTACTTCACCATCGCTCGCTGGATCGAGGAGGTGAAGGCATCATCAAGCCGTACGTGTGTTGAACGCGGAGGCGCCGTCCGTTCGGCGCTAGATCGGATCTTCCGCGATTTGAATCGCCGCGAGTACGACTCCATCAACCGCGTTCTAGTAACGCTTCCGCTTAGCGATCTACAAGGGTATGTGGATCCAACTCTCCTCTCGTAGATGTGCATCTCCTAGATTGATCTTGGTGAGCGTAGGAAAATTTTTGTTTCCCATGCAACGTTCCCCAACAGTGGCATCATGAGCTAGGATCTTGCGTAGATGCTTTCACGAGTAGAACACAAAAGGGTTTGTGGACGTTGATGTTTAGATTGCTTCCCTCCTTAGTCTTTCTTGATTCAGCGGTATTATGGGATGAAGCGGCCCGGACCAACTTTACATGTCCACGTACATGAGACCGGTTCCATCGACAGACATGTGACTTTTGTTGCATAAGATGGCTGGCGGGTGTCTGTCTCTCCTATCTTAGTTGAATCGGAACAGAACAAGGCGGTCCTTGTAGAAGGTTAAATAGCAACTTAAATATCACCGTTGTGGCTTTGCGTAGGTAAGAAGCGTTCTTGCTAGATAGCCATAGCAGCCACGTAAAACATGCAACAACAAATTAGAGGACGTCTAACTTGTTTTTGCAGGGTATGTATGTGATATGATATGGCCAATGACATGATGAGATATATTTGATGTATGAGATGATCATGTTGTAATAGTTAATATCGACTTGCATGTCGATGTATACGGCAACCGGCAGGAGCCATAGGGTTGTCTTTAATTTTTGTATGATCTGCGTGTCAATCATTAAGCGCTTTGTAATGCTTTACTTTATCGCTAAACAGTAGCAATAGTAGTAAGAGCATGGTGGGCGCGCGACAACCCCGATGGCGACACGATGATGGAGATCATGATGATGGGGATCATGGTGTTACGCCGGTGACGATGGAGATCATGCCAGTGCTTTGGAGATGGAGATCAAAAGCACGAGTTGATGGCCATATCATGTCACTTATGATTTGCATGTGATGTTAATCCTTTTATGCATCTTATTTTGCTTAGGACGACGGTAGCATTATAAGATGATCCCTCACTAAAATTTCAAGATAAAATTGTGTTCCCCCCGAGTGTGCGCCGTTGCGAAGGTTCGTCGTTTCGAAGCACCACGTGATGATCGGGTGTGATAGACTCTACGTTCGCATACAACGGGTGCAAGCCAGTTTTGCACATGCAGAACACTCGGGTTAGACTTGACGAGCCTAGCATGTACAGACATGGCCTCGGAACACGGAAGACCGAAAGGTCGAGCATGAGTCATATAGTAGATATGATCAACATGAAGATGTTCACCATTGACACCACCTCATCTCACGTGATGATCGGACTTGGGTTGGTGGATTTGGATCATGTCACGCTCAGATGACCAGAGGGATGTCAATTTGAGTGGGAGTTATAAGTAATTTGATTAGTTAAACTCACTTATCATGAACAATAGTCTAAGTTGCCTTTGCAAATTATGTTGTAGATCAATAGCTTGCGTTGTAGCTCCCTGTTTCATACGATCCTAGAGAAAGACTAAGTTGAAAGATATTGTAAGCAAGGATGCGGACTGGGTCCGTAGTCCGAGGAGTGTCCCCACTGCTGCACAGAAAGCTTACGTCTTTGATGCACCGCTCCATGTGCAAAACCCTACAACGTTGTCTGTGGATGTTGTGAACACCTGACAGAGACGTCCTGATGACTACTTGATAGTTTAGTGCACCATACTTTACGGCTTAGAATCGGGATTCCAATGACGTTTTGAACACCATAGAACATATGAGATGTTCTAAGAGCTGAAATTGGGATTTCAGGCTCATGCCCGTGTTGAGAGGTATGAGACCTCTGACAAGTTCTTTTGCCAAAAAGATGGAGGAGAATGGCTCAACTAATGAGCATGTGCTCAGAATGTCTGGGTGCTGAAATCAGTTGAACCAAGTGGGAGTTAATCTTCCAGGTGAGATAGTGGTTGACGGAATTCTCTAGACACTATCACCAAGCTACTAGAACTTCGTGATGAACTATGACATGCAAAGGATGGTGATAATCCCGATGCTGTCAGCGGTTCTTAGTACCGCAAAAGTAGAGATCAAGAAGGAGCATCAAGTGTTGATGGTTTAACAAGACCACTGGTTTCAAAAGGGTAAGGGCTAGAAGGGAAACTTCATGAATGGAAAACCTGTTGTCGCTCTGATGAAGGAACCCATGGTTGAACCCAAACCTCGAGACTAAGTGCTTCTATTGTAAGGGGAACGGTCACATGGTAGCGGAACCACCCCAAATACATGGTAGATATGATAGCTGGCAACTTCAACAAAGTATATTTGATATACGTGTTATTGATGTGTACCTTAGTAGTACTCCTTGTAGCACCTGGGTATTGGATACCGGTTCAGTTGCTATTATTAGTGACTTGAAGCAAAAGCTACGGACTGAACGGAGACTAGCTAAGGGCGAGGTGACGATGTGTGTTGGAAGTGTTTCCAAGGTTGATGAGATCACCATCGCACACTTCCTCTATTTTCGAGATTAGTGTTGAACCTAGATAAATGTTATCAGGTGTCTACGTTGAGCATGAAAATGATTAGATCATGTTCATCGCAATACGGTTATTCATTTAAATTAGAGAATAATGGTTATTCTGTTTACATGAATAATACCTTTATGGTCATGCACCCAATGGTTCGTTGAATCTCGATCATGGTAATACGCATAATGATAATATTAATGCCAAAAGATGTAGAGTTAATAAAGATAGTACCACTTTCTTGTGGCACTGCCGCTTAGGTCATTTTGGCATAAAATGCATGAAGAAACTCCATGCTGATGGACGTTTGGAGTCACTTGATTTTGAATCGCTTGACACATGCGAGCCATGCCTCATGGGCAGGATGACTGAGATCCCGTTTTAGGTACAATGAAATGGGCAAGTGACTTGTTGGAAATCATACATGCTGATGTATGTGATCCAATGAGAGTTAAGGCGTGTGGTGGATATCGTTATTTTCTCATCTTCACTGACGATTTGAGTAGATATGGTATATTTACTTAATGAAGCAAAAGTCTGAAACGTTTGAAAGGTTCAAAAATTTCAGAGTGAAGATTTAGAATCATCATAACAAGAAGATCATGTTCCTACGATCTGATCAAGGGGATATTATCTGAATTATGAGTTTGGCAATCACTTAAGACATTGTGGAATTGTTTCGCAGTTGAAGTCCCCTGGAACACCACAGCATAATGGTGTGTCCGGACATCGTAATCGAACCTTATGAGATATGGTGCGATCTATGGTGTGTCTTACCGATCTACCGCTATTATTTTGAGGTTATGCATTAGAGACAGCTGCATTCACTTTATATAGGGCACCATCTAAGTCCGTTGAGACGACGTCGTATGGTTTGGCAAGAAACCAAAGTTGTCGTTTTCTTAATGTTTGGGGCTGCGATGCTTATGGCTTTAGCCGGGAAAAGCTCGAACCCAAAGCGGACAAATACATCTTCATAGGATACCCAAAGGTAACAGTTGGGTATACCTCCTATCTCAGATCCAAGGGCAAAAATGTTTGTCCCTAAGAATGGGTCCTTTCTCGAGAAGGAGTTTCTCTCGAAAGAATTGAGTGGGAGGAAGATAGAACTTGATAAGGTTTTCGAACCCTCACTTCAACCGGAGAGTAGTGCAACACAGAAAGATGTTTCTGTGGAACCTACGACAGTTGAAGAGGATACTAATGATAGTGATCATGAAGCTCCAGATCAAGTTGCTATCGAACCTCGTGGGTCGATAAGGATGTGTACTACTCCTGAGTGGTACGGTGATCCTGTCTTAGAGGTCATGTTGTTGGACAACGGTGAACCTACGAACTATGGAGAAGCGATGGTGGGCCCATATTCCGACAAATGGTTAGAAGCCGATAAATCCGAGATAGGATCCATGTATCAAAACAAAGTATGGACTTTGGTGGACTTGCCCTATGATCGGCAAGCCATTGAGACAAATGGATCTTTAAGACTAAGACGGGCGTGGACGGTAATGTCACCGTCTATGAAGCTCGACTTGTGGCGAAGAGTTTTCCACAAGTTCAAGGAGTTGACTACGATGAGATTTTCTCACCCGTAGCGATGCTTAAGTCCATCGGAATCATGTTAGCATTAGCTGCATTTATGAAATCTGGCAGATGGATGACAAAACAAGTTTCCTTACCAGTTTTCGTAAGGAAAGGTTGTATGTGATACAATCAGAAAGGTTTTGTCGATCCTAAGGATGCTAAAAGATATGCTAGCTCCAGCGATCCTTCCATGGACTAGAGCAAGCATCTCGGAGTCGGAATATACACTTTGATGGAGTGATCAAAGTTTTTGGGTATACAAAGTTTGTTGGAAACTTGTATTTGCAATAAAGTGAGTGGGAGCACTACAACATTTCTGATAAGTATATGTGAATGACATATTGTTGATTCGAAATGATGTAGAATTTCTGGAAAGCATAAAGGGTTGTTTGAAATGAGTTTTTCAAAGGAAGACCTGGATAAAGTTGCTTACATAATTGGGCATCAAGATCTATAGAGATAGATCAAGACGCCTGATGATACTTTCAAAAGAAACACACAACTTTGACATGATTTTGAAGGAGTTCAAAATAGATCAGTCAAAGAAGGAGTTCTTACCTGAGTTGTAAGGTGTGAAGTTGAGTAAGACTCAAAGCTTGACCACGGCAGAAGGAAGAGGAAGGACGAAGATCGTCCCCTATGCTTTTGTCATAGACTCTATACGGTATGCCATGATGAGTACCGCACCTGATGTGTGCCTTGCCACATGTCTGGCAAGAGGGTACAAAGGTGATCCAGGAGTGGATCACTAGATAGTGGTCAAAATTATCCTTAGAGGAATAAGGAAATGTTTCTCGGTTATGGAGGTGATAAAGAGTTCGACGTAAACAGTTACGTCGATGCAAGCTTAACACCTATCCGGATAACTCTAAGTGGAGATACCGGATACGTATAATGGAGCAACAGTTTGGAATAACTCCAATTGGAACGTGGTAGCAGCATCTACGATATGACATAAAGTTTTGCGAAGTACATAGGGATCTGAATGTTGCAGACCCGTTGACTACAACCTCTCTCACAAGCATAACATGATCAAACCCAGAACTCATTGAGTGTTAATCACATATTGATGTGAACTAGATTACTGACTCTAGTAAACTCTTTGGATGTTAGTCACATGGCGATGTGACCTATGAGTGTTAATCACATAGCGATGTGGACTAGATTATTGACTCTAGTAAACTCTTTGGGTATTAGTCACATGGCGATGTGAACTATGAGTGTTAATCACATAGCGATGTGAACTAGATTATTGACTCTAGTGCAAGTGGGAGACTGTTGGAAATATGCCCTAGAGGCAATAATAAATTGGTTATTATTATATTTCCTTGTTCATGATAATCGTTTATTATCCATGCTAGAATTGTATTGATAGGAAACTAAGATACATGTGTGGATACATAGACAACACCGTGTCCCTAGTGAGCCTCTACTAGACTAGCTCGTTGATCAAAGATGGCTACGGTTTCCTAGCCATAGACATGAGTTGTCATTTGATAACGGGATCACATCATTAGGAGAATGATGTGATGGACAAGACCCAAACGATAAACGTAGCATATGATCGTGTCAGTTTATTGCTATTGTTTTCTACATGTCAAGTATATGTTCCTACGACCATGAGATCATGCAACTCACTGATACCGGAAGAGTACCTTGTGTGTACCCAACGTCACAACGTAACTGGGTGACTATAAAGGTGCTCTACAGGTATCTCCGAGGGTGTCTGTTTAGTTGGCATGGATCAAGACTGGGATTTGTCACTCCGTATGACGGAGAGGTATCTCAGGGCCCACTCGGTAATACAAACATCACAATGAGCTTGCAAGCAATGTGACCAATGAGTTGATCACGGGATCTTGTATTACGGAACGAGTAAAGAGACTTGCCGGTAACGAGATTGAACTAGGTATAGAGATACCGACGATCGAATCTCGGGCAAGTAACATACCGACAGACAAAGGGAACTATATACGGGATTGTCTGAATCCTTGACATCGAGGTTCAATCGATAAGATCTTCGTAGAATATGTAGGAACCAATATGGGCATCCAGGTCCCGCTATTGGTTATTGACCGTAGAGGTGTCTCGGTCATGTCTGCATAGTTCTCGAACCCGCAGGGTCTACACACTTAACGTTTGGTGATGATAGAAGTATAGTCGAGTCATTATGTTGGTAACCGAAGGTTGTTCGGAGTCCCGGATGAGATCCCGGACGTGACGAGGAACTCCGGAATGGTCCGGGGATGAAGATTGATATATTGGATGATGGGAATCGGAGTCCGGAAGTGTTCCGGGGAGCACCGGGGAGTCGTCGGATGACCGAAAGGAGTTTCGGGGGGTCCCGGCAAGTGTTGCGGGCCTCATGGGCCAAAAGGGGGGAGGCACATCAGCCCACACAGGGGCTGTGCGCCCCCCCACAGCCCTCCCACGCAGCTAGGAGGGTGGGGGCGCCCCTAGGGCAGCCGGCCCCCTCTGGCTTGGGGGGCAAGGCACCTAGGGGGGGCCACCCAAACCCTAGCCGCCCCCCTCTCCCTTGTGGCCGCCACCCCCTAGGGGAAACCCTAGGGGCGCCTCCACTTCTCCCCTCCCCCTATATATAGAGAGGTAGAGAGAGGGCAGCGGCATCCCTACGTGCCTTGGCGCTGCCTCTCCTCTCCCTCGTAGCATATCTTCTTCTCCGCAGTGCTTGGCGAAGTCCTGCTGAGTTTTCTCCACCACCACCTCCACCACGCCGTCGTGCTGCCGGAGGACTCGAGTTGCTACTTCACCATCGCTCGCTGGATCGAGGAGGTGAAGGCATCATCAAGCCGTACGTGTGTTGAACGCGGAGGCGCCGTCCGTTCGGCGCTAGATCGGATCTTCCGCGATTTGAATCGCCGCGAGTACGACTCCATCAACCGCGTTCTAGTAACGCTTCCGCTTAGCGATCTACAAGGGTATGTGGATCCAACTCTCCTCTCGTAGATGTGCATCTCCTAGATTGATCTTGGTGAGCGTAGGAAAATTTTTGTTTCCCATGCAACGTTCCCCAACACTTCTTGGCAATGACTTGATCTCAGAAGCTGAAGAGATATGCAAAGTCATACGTGAGAATCTCAAAGCCGCTCAATCGCGTCAAAAGAGTTACTATGACGGCAAGCATCGTGATTTGGCTTTTGACATTGGGGATTATGTCTATCTCCGTGTTTCTCCTATGAAAGGAACCCAAAGATTCGGTATCAAAGGAAAGCTTGCTCCTAGATACGTGGGCCCTTTCAAGATTCTTGGCAAAGAGGCGATCTAGCCTATCAACTCGAACTTCCCTCCAACTTTGCAAATGTTCATGACGTGTTTCACGTGTCTCAACTCCGCAAGTTCTTCAAGACACCTGAACGCACCATTCCGTTTGAGGAGATTGATATTCAACAAGACTTATCTTACCATGACCACCCTGTTGCTATTCTTGAGGAAACTAAGCGCAAAACCCGCAACAAGTCAATCAAGTTCTTGAAAGTTAAGTGGTCACACCATACCGACCAAGAAGCTACGTGGGAACGAGAAGATCACCTTCGTTCCGAGTATCCTTCCTTCTTCCAGTCCTAGATCTCGGGACGAGATCTTTTTGTAGTGTAGGAGAGTTTGTAATGCCCCATATGTAACACTTTCCTATAATGGCAATAAAGCTTCCTCATTTGACCCTTGTCATTATCCTTGGGGGTTCTTGTCTTTTATTTTATTTGCATTGCCATATCATTTATTATTTTTGCATCATTGCATTGTTCATCATCATATCATCATGACATCATAGTTTACTTTATTATTGTGTATGTGTGAGACCTTTGTGATGTTGTGTGTGGTAGCTATGCCTAGCTAACCCTACCCCTTCTCCCTCTTCTCCCTCTCCCTCTTCTTCTTCTTCTTCTTCTTCTTCTTCTTCTTCTTCTTCTTCTTCTTTTCTTTTCTGGCCTTTTCTTTGCTCTATTATGCAAGCCACCTAGCCAAGGCCTTAATGTTTCTTTCTTCTGCTTTAAATCTTGCACCATGTGAACAACCTCTCCACCAAATATCAGCCCTTTTGAAAATGATTTGGTTGGGTTTTAAAATACCAAGAGTTTGAACCATATTCAAACTCCTTTTATTTTTCTGCCTCTAAAAATGTCCAAGTCAATTTATTTAAATAGGGCATAAATCACTGAGCATGGGGATGTTTTTCTCTTCCCCTGACTCTTCTTCTTTATTTCTGTGTTTTCTTTTTCTTTTTTGCCTGAAGAAATAAAGAAAAAGGAGGAAAAGCAGCAGCCAGCTCAGTGGCCCGGGCTTCCTCTCCATCTCTCTCTTCCCCAGGCCCATCTCTTCTTTTCCCTCGCAGCGTAGCCCAACTCCACCCGCAGGCCCAGCCAACAGCCGCACCGTCGCGCCGTGGCCTCCCCCCCTTGGTCCCACCTATCTGTGGCACAGAGCCGCTTCGTTGTCTTCCTTCGTCAGCCAAAACAGAGCAGCGCGCGCCCGTGCCGTCGTGTCGTGAGTTTACGGACGTCGAGGCCATCCCGCCCCCTTTTTAAACTCGCAGCTCGTCCTCTCCCTTCTCCCAGGGTTCCCATTTCCCCTCATCGCCGCCTAGAGAGACGAGCACCCCGAGATCCCTCGATCCAGTCGATGCCCGAGCGCATCTGAGAGCGCGACCACGTCGCCGGCGAGCCCCGCGTCGACCTCAGCCTCGCCAACACTGTCCGTCTGCTTCCACGACGTCGACTACACAGACCCGATCGCCTCCACGATGAGCTCTTCTTCCTCTTCTTCCTCTCTGGCACCCGTAGGTGTTCGAGAGCCGCCGTCGTCGACTCCGTCCACGACCGGGCCAGCCGAGCACACCGCCGTGCTCGTGGTGAGCTCCTCTCTCTCCCCGTGCCCTTTCCCCCTTTCCGCGTGCCCTCTAGCCCCTAGTTCGTCGAGCGCCCGACCGCATCGCCGTCGGACCTCGTCGCCGGCGAGTGTTCCGACCCCTCTAGCGCTTTGCTTGCCGTCTGTTTGCTTTGTCTAGTCGTGTAGGAGCTTCCTGTGCAGTCGCCGTGCCGCCTAGGGCTTTGCATCGCCTCACCGTTGCTCTGTCGCCGTCGTGCTGTCGTTGCTCGCCGCCGGTGCTGTAGTAGACGTTAGGTGCTGCTAGCGTGCTGCTAGCGTGCTAGATGGATGCGGAACTCCTTTGGGAGCATCTCGCACCCCTCCGCCGTGTTGTTTGGTCGCAGGAGCAGCTTCGACGAGGCCAGCTCTTCCCCTGCTTCTGATTTCTGCTGTTTAGTCTTTAGATAAACTTCCTGCTATCTGTCGAGTTCCGATCAGTAGCGCAGTGGTTTGTCTCCGTTAGTTATCGCAGGGGGTCGTGTGTTCGATCCCTAGCAGGGGCAGGTGGTTTCGCCCCTTTTTGCATTTTCGCCTGAGGCCGACAGTAGGGCCCCACCTGCCAACCACTCAGCGGCTTCCCAGCCCCCCGCGCGCACCCACGTTGCCAGCTCAGCCCCGCCGGGCCCCTCTGTCAGTGACTTGGGCTAGCAAGCCCTGGGTCGATCTGGACCCTGGCGCCTGTTTGTTTTGTTTTCTTTTTTTGTTTTTGTTTTTCTTTTCTGTTTTTCTTATTTATTTAATATCTGCATAAGTATGTTTTTGATGAATTTGAGTTATATATGAAAAGTGCTTAGAATTTTACGTAGATTGTGAATATGCTACTTGCTGCCATGTTTAAAACATTTAAAATGTTGTTTGAATTTAAACTTGTTTTAAATATGCTAAAACTTGTAAAAACCATAACTAAATATGTACAACTCCAAATTTAACAAACTTTATATGCATTTGGGGTAGAAAAATGTGTAGAATATTTTGGTGCTGTTGTTTAGCATGTTTGACAACTCTTTCACAGAAGTTTTTCAGATCTGTCCCAAATGCCAATAAATTAATATGGGAGTTTCTGGATATTGTTGTTATTTAATTCCAGCCGATTTAAATGTGCTAGCATGTTTCTGTTATGTTAGTTGCACCATTTCCATGTTAACCAACTTCTTTCAAACATTTTGCATGCTTGTTTGGACAACTACATAAGCTTGTTAAGTTGCTCCTTTGCTTGTTTCATGCTTGGGTATGATCTTGTTTGATTATGATGTTGTTGCACACTTGTGACCCCTAGGCCATGCATCATTTCTTCCATGTTCATGCATCATGTGGTTGAGCACTGCATGTTGATTGATTTTGTTCCGTTGTTGCATTGTTGTGTTTGGTTAGAGCCCGGTGACGATACAGAGTACGAGGTTTCTACCGAGGTTGAGTGTGAGGAGAAAGGTTACGTTCCCTCCGAGGTAACAACATGCAAGATGACCTTACCCAGATATCACTACTATCTTTGCCTATGCTAGATGTCTCGCTCTTTAGCTTATTGCCTCGATGCCTATGTCTGTTTGTCAGCCTCCTATTGTTGCCATGAACCTCTTTAACCACCCAACCTAGCAAACCGTTGTTTGGCTACGTAAGCTTCGCTCAGCCCCTCTTATAGCATTGTTAGTTGCAGGAGAAGACTTGAAGATTTTGCTTCATGATGAAGTTATTGTTGGGATATCAAAATATATAATTTGTTAAACTAAATCACCTATATATTTGGCAATGGTGGAAGGCTAAGCCTCTGCTTGGTGTTTTGTTCCACTCATGCCACCCTAGGAACCGTTTAAACCGGTGTTATGTTCCTTGATTTTGCGTCCCTAACACAGTTGGGGTTTTATGGGGCCCCCTTAACAAACCGCTTAGTGCTAAAGCTTTTCCAGCAAGGCCAACATTGGTTTTACATTTTCCTAATAACTAAAACTTGCATAGGGAGTTATAAACCCTTTTCTTAATTAACAACCCTGGGCCACTGCTCGACATCAGTGTTGGTCCAAACTGGGGAGCCTGCGGGGTCACCTTGGGGAAACCCGAGGGCTGGTAAAAACCTGTAGCATTGCCCATGCAGTCGTGGCCTGAGACGAGATACGCGCGGCTACTATCAGGGTGTCGGCACGCCGGGAGGTCTTGCTAGATTGGTTTTACCTATGTCGGGATATCTTGAGCACGGGATTCCAAGAATACTTGGGTCTTCCCACCTTGGAGTTGCGACTCCACAGATCAATAGCTTGTGATGGGCTAAGTTGGGACACCCCTGCATGGTTTGATCTTTCAAAAGCCGTGCCCGCGGTTATGTGGCAGATGGGAATTTGTTAATATCCGGTTGTAGAAAACTTGACACTATGTTCATAATACATTACCAGCATGAGTAACCGTGACGGTCGCTTTCCGAAGGGGTTCGAGAAGTGAACACGCTGGGGTTATGTTTGACGTGCTTAGATAGGATCACTTCGTAATCACTTTGGCTATCGTTGGCACTTTCTCTTCTCGCTCTAAACACGTAAGCTAGTGCTAGTGCTGCTGCAAACCTTGTTTTCAGCCTTGTTCCACACCCAAGGCTTTAATAGTATTGCTACCCGGAACGGGATTGCTGAGTCCTCTGTGGCTCATAGATTCTACACAACACCAGATGCAGGTACCATTGAGAACTACACAGCTGGTGGTTCGGAGTTGTATTGGGAGTTCGATGAAGAGCGTGGGCGATACTACGTGTCTTACCCAGAGGATCAGTAGGGCTCTTACTAGGATGATCGGGACCTTGTGTTGCTTTATTTATGGTATCTTTCATTTGGATCTTTGTCCGTAGTCGGACTCTGATGTTATTGGATGATGTATGTTAATGTATTACATTGTGTGACGTGGCGAGT
This sequence comes from Secale cereale, assembly GCA_902687465.1. Classification (NCBI taxonomy): domain Eukaryota; kingdom Viridiplantae; phylum Streptophyta; class Magnoliopsida; order Poales; family Poaceae; genus Secale; species Secale cereale. Next base: position 434,920,552 of record LR738709.1, read on the forward strand.
GTAGTCCAACTACTCTTTTACAATTTCATCCCTCTTTTACATGAGTTGTGCAAAGATACCATACTTGAGATCATTCTAGTATGAGATTATGCCTTTAAGTCGTGCCTCGACACGTAGGAGGTATAGTCTCATACCTGGCATTACACTGCCTGACTCCGTCGCTGGCCAAATTGAAAATGCGGCCGCCACCCGCCCGACGACAGTCGGGCCCGCCGTGACCCCCTCCCCCCTGCGTCCCCCGCCGCTTGCCTCGCCGGACCGGAGCCGCCAATTCTCTTTCGGCCGCCGCCGAAACGAAGCTTCTCCGACTGCTGTGGTTGGCCTAAACACCTTCTCTGGCGGCCGCCAGGCCTGCTGCGACTTCGCCCCCTACCCCCCGGGCCACCATCTTTTTTTCGCTATAATAAATTCCTCCGGCGGCGACCTAGCAAGTGTACATGGAGGTTTACAAGATTCACAAGAGGTTTATGGGGCTGGTGTTGACCTAGCAAACTGACAGACCCTCAAGATAGGGTTCTTGAACTGTGGATCTTGGATCGATGGTAACAGGAACAGGGGAGACGATGTTTACCCAGGTTCGGGCCCACTTGATGGAGGTAAAACCCAACATCATGCGCTTGTTTATATTGAAGGAGATGTATCAAATACATAGTTGATTTACCTCGATCGTTGTGCGCCTCTAAAAAACCTGGTCGCTTTATGACGGAAAGATGAAGCGTCACCTCCCTTTCTTTCTTATTTATAACCACATAATCCAGGGCTAGGACAGCGCGCATCTCAACCCCCAACCACACCAATCTTTGCGTGCTTTTCTCTTCTACTCACGGATCCAACCCCGATAGCCCAAACAATGGCGAGTGATGCATGTTCCTCAAGGCGATCTCACGATCCTGTCAAGGGCGATTGGGGGAGCTGCTCCATCCCTCGCCTTCAACTAGAGCGCCTCGCCACCCAGGGTTATCGGCCAGATCCAAATCTAGCCTCCACTCGCCTAGGACTGATGTCCATGAACGGGCAAGTGTCGGTGTCAAAACCGGCAGTCTCGGGTAGGGGGTCCTGAACTATGTGTCTGAGGATCGATGGTAACAGGAGACTGGGGACACGATGTTTACCCAGGTTCAGGCCCTCTCAATCGAGGTAATACCCTACTTCCTGCTAGATTGATCTTGATGAATATGATTACAAAGGTTGATCTACCTCGAGATCATGATGGCTAAACCCTAGGAGTCTAGCCTATGATTCTGTTGTTTCTCTTCTACCTTAGCCTCTACAGACAAAACCCTCCAGTTTATATATGTACCGGAGGGCCCTAGGGTTTGTACATAACCATCTTGCAGAGGAAGAAAAGATTACACCCAAACCTAAAACCTGCCATTATGCGTTTACAGGAGTCCCATCCAGATACGAGAGATGATCTTCAGCAATGACCTTCACGGCCCACCAGTCCGGCCCACCACGAGTTATCCGGCCACATCAGGACCCCTTGATCCAGGACTGCCTCCGTAGCCCCTGAACCTGTCTTCGATGCCGATGAGTTCGGCTTCCGTATTGTCTTTGGCATTGTAAGGCGGGTTCCTTCTTCCGAATATATCTTCTGCAAAAAGTGTATTGTGTCCGGCTCTGCATGGTTAGTACAACCCTTAGCCTCTAAGGCAAGGCATTGAAAGAAAATGAATAATGTGTCTTTAATGACAACGTTTTGGTGAAGCGTTGCGCCGATCCCACTAATATACTAGACTGTTTTATTTGGTCCTAGTTTCGCGTTTCGAGGTATAACCCTCCTTGGCACGTCCTATCAATGCAGAGATCGTGCCCGCTTATTAGGCGAACCTTATCAATGTGACGTGAGCATCCAAACCGCGCATTGCGCACGACCGCTTTGGGAACCGGCGAGGTTTGCGGCTAAAGTGGGGAGATGTTCTGTATTCACAACGTTATAAAAATATACCATTCCCTTCCATCAGCCCCACACTTTCCTCAAGCTCGAGTTCTTCAATCTTCCTAGCCCCAGCATCCTCATCTCTTGCACCCGCAGTTCTCCGTTCCTCAACCACCACTTCCTTCCCCAGCAATGGCCGGATCCGGCGCCAAGGTCAAGTGGGAGGCCTCCACGGTTACTGAGAAATCCATGGAGGATCTCCGGAGTGTGGGCTATCTTGCCGCCAACATTGCGCACCGAGTCCCCGCCAAGGACCAGGTGGTTCCCGTCCCAGAGGCGGGTGAGAGAGTCGTGTTTCTCTCGCACTTCATTAGGGGTCTAGAATTTCCTCTTCACCCCTTTATACAGGGTTTGCTATTTTTCTACGGGCTAGATTTCCATGATTTAGCCCCGAATTCAATTCTTCACATCTCCGCTTTCATAGTGGTGTGTGAAGCTTTCCTCCGCGTCCCTCCACACTTCGGCCTATGGCTCAAGACCTTCAATGTGAAGCCGAAGGTGGTGGACGGGCAACACGCGGAGTGCGGGGGCGCCATGATAAGCAAGCTCCCGAATGCAACCTGGCCAAAGGGGCCGTTCGTGGAGAAGAACAAGGTTTGGTAGCAGGAGTGGTTCTACATCACTAAGCCCGCAACGCCAAATGGGCAGCGGCACCTGCTTTCAGATCTGGCCCCCGGTGAGGCTAACCTCCTGGACTGAAAAGAGTCCGAACTGGGGGTCTCCGGCAGAGGTGACGACACTCCAGGGTCGCGTGTCCGACATGATCACCAAGGGCTACCAACTCACAAACGTGGTTCAGGTAATGTTGGCCCGGCTTCTCCTTCCCTGCCAACGCCGGGGCTCCTCCCTATGGGAGTTCGATCCGGCTGGAGACCGGCCCCTAAAGCATCTCTTCGGCTTCGCGCACAAAGAGATCTAGAAGCATATCTTCAAGAGCCAGAAGGAGTGGCCAAAGGAAACGGAGGATGCAGGCTACAACGTTGCGTTTACCGCACAAAAGGTAATTAAAAACTTTTGCCGAACATATAACCCCTTATATTTTTAACAATAATAGGAATTGGAGTTTTTGCGTGATATACATGGCTGGACGAAGAAGGCAATCTGGATTAAGTGTCCGGCGCCTTTGCCAGAAAACCCAGAGACGCCTCAACTGACGGCGATGCTGGTCCCGGCGCCGTACAAGGCGCCGGACAAGAAGTCCAAGAAGAAGAGCAAGGAGGCTGAGAGCGGCCCCCGCCCTGCGGACACGAAGTCCGAGGAGATCAACATCCTCTCCTCCGAAGTGCAGGAGGATGCTGAAGAAGAAGAGTCCCCTGTGCAAGGCAGGGGGAAGAAGAGGGCGGCCGCTGCTGATGCAAGCAAGGCTGCACCTCGGAGGAAGCTAAACCTCCCCGCCAGTTCGGACTCATCGTATGAACACAATTGTTTGGTGAAGCCCATGGAGAAGCCCTCGACCGAAACGTAAGTTGTTCGGATACGTTAATTGGTGCACCTTGTTTATTTAGCATTTTAATGCTTTCTAAGTATTTATCACATGCTGACCTACAGCCCTCCTCGAGCACACCCTGACGCCTCCTTATCAGAGGGGAACTCTCTAGCGCCTGGATAGACGAAGAGTGACCCGCTGGTCCGAGCTCCATCGCCCGTGGCCTGTAGGGACACCGAAGTGTCCTCCCAGCGTGTGTCTTCCACTCAAGGAGATGGGGGCGGGGCAAGTGATAGTGCGACCGAGGGTAACACCTCGGTTGCCACTGACCATGGGGAAACAATCCCCATGGAGACCGAAGACGGGGGGCCCAAACAATCCGGGGCCCCACCGAATACTGATCCGGAGCCTAGCGCGGCTCCGGGGTCCGAAGACCAGACCCCCAAGGCGGGTGAGGATACGACGGCGCCCGGAGTCAATCCGGAGGCGCCGGACCCTCTGGAGGGAGCACTACAAAGTGCTTCCGTCGTGAAGGAGCACCGCACCATGATGGGTGCGGTGATGAAGAAGATTCAGTCCGTCAAAGGCGGACTGAATGAAGCCTTCAGCAGCCTGCTAACAGGATTTGAGGTAAGCAATGTAATGTTTTTTATTTGTTTTATATGCACATATATAGCCAGTAGCCCCTGATGCTTTGTGTGATTCTGAGCAGAATCGGACGAAGTATCCATAGTATAGCATATTATAGAGCTGAAATGTATGCTTTTGTATTTGAACATGCTTCACTAGTAGCGGCAACTTCACGAGATGCAGAAGTTGCCGAATTAAATCGGAAGCTTTTGTTGGCCAACGCGGACGTCGACCGCGTCAACCAGCGTTTAGATGAAACGCAAGGTATGCGGGTTTGAAAAATTAAGATGTCAAGAAGACTAATTAATTTAGTATGAGTATAATATCTTTATGATATTCTATATTAAACAATTCGAGCTACTAAGCTCGAGGCCCTCAAGGGCGAACTCGCGAAGGCCAAGAAGGAGGCCGAGGCGAGCAAGGTGATACGTCTCCAACGTATCTATAATTTTTTATTGTTCCATGCTATTAGATATGATGTTTTGGATGTTTAATGGGCTTTATCATACACTTTAATATTTTTTTCGGGACTAACCTATTAACCCAAAGGCCCAGTGCAGACTGCTCTTTTTTGCCTATTTCAGGGTTTTGCAGAAAAGGAATATCAAACGGAGTCCAAACAGAATGAAACCTTCGCGAGAGTTATTTATGGAACGATATCAACACAGAAGACTTGGAGTACACGCGAGGGAACGAAGGAGGCGGCCACGAGGGTCCACGGCGCGGACCTCCTACAGGGCGTGCCCCCACCCTCGTGGGCCCCTCTGGCTCCCTCGATGCCCTCCTTCCTCCTATATATACCCATATACCCTAAAAACATCGAGGCAACAGAGAAAACCCTAATTCCACCACCGCAACCTTCTGTTCCCGTGAGATCCCATCTTGGGGCCTGTTCCGGAGCTCCGCCAGAGGGGAGGATCTTCCACAGAGTGCTTCTACATCAACACCATCGCCTCACCATGAGTTGTGAGTAGTTTACCACAGACATTCGAGTCCATAGTTAGTACCTAGATGGCTTTTTCTTTCTTTTTGGATCTCAATACCAAATTCTCCTCGGTCTTCGAGGAGATCTATTCGATGTAATCTTTTTGCGGTGTGTTTGTCGAGATCTGATGAATTGTGAGTTTATGATCAAGATTATCTATGAGAAATATTTGGTTCTTTTATGAATTCTTTTATGTATGATTATAATATCCTTGCAAGTCTCTTCGAATTATCGGTTTGGTTTGGCCTACTAGATCTATAGTTCTTGCAATGGGATAAGTGCTTGGCTTTGGGTTCAATCTTGCGGTGTCCTTTCCCAGTGACAGTAGGGGCAGCAAGGCACGTATTGTATTGTTGCCATCGAGGATAAAAAGATGGGGTTTATATCATATTTCTTGAGTTTATCCCTCTACATCATGTCATCTTGCTTAAAGCATTACTCTGTTCTTATGAACTTAATACTCTAGATGCATGCTGGATAGCGGTCGATGTGTGGAGTAATAGTAGTAGATGCAGAATCGTTTCGGTCTACTTATCACGGACATGATGCCTAGATATAATGATCATGCCTAGATATTCTCATAATTATTCGCTTTTCTATCAATTGCTCGACAGTAATTTGTTCACCCACCGTAGAATTCTGCTATCATGAGAGAAGCCACTAGTGAAACCTATGGCCCCCGAGTCTATTCTCAACATATCAATCTACAATCTACTTTACTTTGCTAATTTTCCTTTCTGTTCTTACATCCAAAAATACCAAAAATATCAAACTATCCTATCTATCAGATGTCACTTTCGTAAGTGACCGTAAAGGGATTGACAACCCCTTATCGCGTTGGCTGCGAAGTTCTTATTTGTTTGTGCAGGTGCGAGGGACTCGCGCGTGGTCTCCTACTGGATTGATACCTTGGTTCTCAAAAACTAAGGGAAATACTTATGCTACTGTGGTGCATCACCCTTTCCTCTTCGAGGGAATACAACGCAGGCTCGAGAAGTAGCAGAAGGCAATCGCTAACAAAGCGGTTGCCGATCTAGAGGCTGAAAAGGCCGCATGCTAACAACACATGGCTCGGGTGTTCGAAGTCGAGGATGAACTCAAAGATGTTATTCGCAGCTGTGAGGCGTTGGAGTTGAAGGCTGCGGAACAAGCATCCGAGCTCAATGCGGCAGTTAAGACTGCCCAGGATGCGCGAAGCGAGTCACGCAACGCATGTGAAGAAATCAAGCAGGTGCGGCAGATAGCATCTGGTAAGACTTTTCTCTTACAAAGCATCTTCGGAGGGCGGGAGTACCTTGGGCTGAAAAGGTTATGGAGTTCTCCAGGCATGTTTGCTGATCTTATGAGGAGCAGTGCTGACGCCGTCCAATACTTCCGAGCCCAGGATGGGAACGACACATCCGGTGCCCCTCAACGACCAGATGAAGCAGTTGGTCGAGCTACACAATATGGCGGGTTCAGCCATGAAGGACTTGATAGTCCGGCTATGGCCCGCTGAGCTTGTCCCAAGTAGCTACTTCGGATTGGTGAAGCGGCTCGTCGAAGTGAGTCCGCGAGTCGACGCGTTGAAGCGTTCGACCTGCATAGAGGGTGCTGGGATGGCCCTTGCCCATGTAAAAGCGCACTGGGCGAAGATGAAGGTGCGGGATATAGCTACTGCTGGCCCGCCCAAAGGGAAGGAGCACCGTAAGCTGGAGAGATATTTCGAGGATGTCATAGAAGGCACCCGCCTTGTAGAAGGCCAGTGCTCAAAAGATATTATCTTTGAGTAATTGTATCCGGTTGTAAAGACTTAAGCTTATGAACCGATGTATATAACTTTTGCGATATTATAATGTGAGCGACTTCCTCCTCCTGTGCGGCCGTTTATTTAAATCTGAAAGTTTCGAGTCGTCAGCTTCAGCCCCCATGTACATATTACCGGGGTGTTTGGTCATATGCATAAACACTCTTTATCCAACGTCTTGGTCCATGTAGGAGGTGTTTGCAGAGCGAACTAGGCAATCAGACCATGCGGCGTTATTGCTTTCGCTTAGCCACACGAGTTTGACAAGTGGGGCTAGGTACTAGCCCCTAGTGCGTATGTGGTATTTCCGAATTAATGTATCCATTTGTACGCGGCTGGGCAAAAACCAACCCTTCGTATAACATGGGGTAGATCTCCATCTATCGTAATATAACACTTAGTCATCGGATTGCGGACTATGTTTTCGCATATCATGACGGTCAGTTTTCGGCTTTCTCTACTGAGATACTTGACCGGACGAGCAAGAAGTACAATCGCAGTAGTTCTCCCTTTACACCCTAGCCGAACAATCGGGAACGTAGGGGTAAGCACAGGAGCCGGGCAACCAAACTATTGACCCAAGACATGATTTGGAACTAATGCATATAAAGCAAATATCCAGGATGCCGAATACTCCCTATAGGTGTTCGGGATTTTCGACATACACCGGGCTGGGTACAACCCCTGGTAATGGACCCTGTTATCAAGGCACATGTGGCAATTTGACATGGGGAGAGAACACAGGTGGTGAGAGAATAAAACTCAAACACGATATAAACCAAGCTGTTTCTATAATATCCCATTATGGTACGGCGAGTCGTATGTTTACAGATAATTCCAATAACTTCCTTGGACATTTTACATGCTAGAAAAGTATAAAACAAAAAGAAGAGAAAAAAGGTTTACACAGGGTCTTAATCTAAAAAGAAACCTTAGTGCGGGTCCCTGCTGCACATCTACATCGTTTTCTCCTTTGTAATGTGTCCTTGAAGGGGGGATTGTGACGGCCATCTGTAAAATAACAATGAAAAAGAAAAGACCTAGAAAAGAGAAGAAATCCAGTGTGGTCGTAAACAAAACTGGTTCGTTTAATGAACCTTGAAGGATAATTTTAAAGTACGAATAGGGTCAAGCCGAACTATGGACTGTTTGTATGCAGTGTGCCCCCAGCGCCGCCCAAGGAATTTTAAGGGCATAATTATGTACACGAGGCACGTATGCTACCACCTTAACTGCTAATCGAGCTTAGGTTCATTTGAGCTACTGCACTCAGGCGTATGTCGAGCATGTTTAGCTGTGTCCGCGGTCTTGACGACCGATGAGCTGTCCGGCTAGAATAGGCCATTTTGGACTTCGGCTGCTAAGGCCGCAGTGTAGTCCTCCATACGGGGAGAGCGCTCCATATTTCCATTGACCGTGATAATGCCACGTAGTCCAGGCATTTTGAGTTTTAAATAAGCATAATGCAGACCTGCATTAAAGCGAGTGAAGGCCGTTCTTCCGAGCAGGGCATGGTAGCCACTTCGGAACGGAGCTATGCCGAAGATTAGCTCTTCGCTTCGAAAGTTATCGGGAGATCCGAGTACGACCTCCAATGTTAAAGAGCCCGTGCAGCAGGCTTCTACGCCCGGTATCACCCCTTTAAAGGTCGTGCTACTTGGCTTGATTCTTGACGGGTATATCCCCATCTTGCGGATAGTGTCCTGATATATCAGATTTAGACTGCTGCCACCGTCCATAAGGACTCGAGTGAGATGGTATCCATCGATTATTGGATCGAGCACTAGGGCAACCGAACCCCCATGATGGATACTAGTCGGATGATCCCTGTGATCGAAAGTGATCGGACAGGCGGACCATGGGTTGAATTTGGGGGCAACAGAATCAACGGCATAGACATCTCGGAGTGCGCGCTTCCTACTTCTTGAGCTTGCGTTGTATTCCCTCGAAGAGGAAAGGGAGATGCAGCACAGTAGCGTAAGTATTTCCCTAAGTTTTTGAGAACCAAGGTATCAATCCAGTAGGAGACCACGCGCGAGTCCCTCGTACCTGCACAGACAAATAAGAACTTCGCAGCCAACGTAATAAGGGGTTGTCAATCGCTTTACGGTCACTTACGAAAGTGAGATCTGATAGAGATGATAATTTATATTTTTGGTATTTTTAGTTTATAAGAACAGCAAATAAAAGCGATAAAAGTAAAGTGGATGTAGATTGATATGTTGAGAATAGACCCGGGGATCATAGTTTTCTCTAGTAGCTTCTCTCATGATAGCGATATTCTACGGCGGGTAAACAAATTACTTTTGAGCAATTGATAGAAAAGCGAACAATTATGAGACTATCTAGGCATGATCATTGTATATAGGCATCATGTCCGAAACAAGTAGACCGACTCCTGCCTGCATCTACTACTATTACTCCACACATCGACCGCTATCCAGCATGCATCTAGTGTATTGAGTTCATAAGAACAGAGTAACGCCTTTAGCAAGATGACATGATGTAGAGGGATAAACTCAAGCAATATGATATAAAACCCATCTTTTTAACCTCGATGGCAACAATACAATACGTGCCTTGCTGCCCCTACTGTCACTGGGAAAGGACACCGCAAGATTGAACCCAAAGCCAAGCACTTATCCCATTGCAAGAACTATAGATCTAGTAGGCCAAACCAAACCAATAATTCGAAGAGACTTGCAAGGATATTATGAGCACACAAAAAAAGTTCAGAGAAGAACCAAATATCTTTCATAGATAACCTTGATCATAAACTCACAATTCGTCGGATCTCGACAAACACACCGCAAAAAGAGATTACATCGAATAGATCTCCTCGAAGATCGAGGAGAACTTTGTATTGAGATCTAGAGAGAGAAGCCATCTAGAAAGTAGCTATGGACCAGAAGGTCTGTGGTAAACTACTCACAACTCATGGTGAGGGCGATGATGATGATGATGAAGAACTCCGTGATGGATCCCCATCCGGTGGAGCTCCGGAACAGGCTCCAAGATGGGATCTTCACGAGAACAGAAGGTACGGCGGTGGAATTAGGGTTTTCTCTCACTTCACTGAGTTTCTGGGGTACGTAGACTTATATAGGAAGAAGGAGGGCACCGGGGGACGCTCGAGGGGGCCACGAGGCAGGGGGGCTCGCCCTGGGAACGGGGGCGCGCCCACACCCTCGTGGGCCAGCCCTCGATCCCCTGATGTGGTTCTCAAGCTCCGCGTGCGTGATTTTCTCCAAAAATATCTCTCGCGAAAGTTTCATTCCGTTTGGACTCCGTTTGATATTCTTTTTCTGCAAAACCCTAAAACAAGCAAAAAACAGCAATCTGGACTGGGCCTTTGGGTTAGTAGGTTAGTCCCAAAAATGATATAAAAGTGAATGATAAATCCCATTAAACATCCAAGACTTCATAAATAATAGCATGGAAGAATAAAAAATTATAGATACGTTGGAGACGTATCAAGCATCCCCAAGCTTAATTCCTGCTCATCCTCGAGTAGGTAAATGATAAAGAAAGAATTTTTGATGTGGAATGCTAACCAATATAGTTTTTCAATGTAATTCTCTTAATTGTGGCATGAATGTTCAGATCTGAAAGATTCAAGATAAAAGTCTATATTGACATAAGAAATAACAATACTTCAAGCATACTAACAAAGCAATCATGTCTTCTCAAGATACTATGGCTAAAGAAAGTTATCCCTACAAAATCATATAGTCTGGCTATGCTCCCTCTTCATCACACAAAATATTCATATCATGCACAACCCCGATTTTAGCCAAGCATTTGTTTTCATACTCTATCTTTTCAAACCTTTCAAATTTCACGCAATACATGAGTGTGAGCCATGGATATAGCACTATGGGTGGAATAGAGGTGGTTGTGGAGAAGACAAAAAGGAGGGAGATAGTCTCACATCGACTAGGCATATCAACGGGCTATGGAGATGCCCATCAATAGATATGATTGTGAGTGAGTAGGGATTGCCATGCAACGGATGCACTAGAGCTAAATATGAATGAAAGCTCAACAAAAGAAACTAGTGGGTGTGCATCCAACTTGCTTGCTCAGGAAGACCTAGGGCATTTGAGGAAGCCCATCGTTGGAATATACAAGCCAAGTTCTATAATGAAAATTCCCACTAGTATATAAAAGTGACTAAGCATGAGACTCTCTACAATGAAGAACATGGTGCTACTTTGAAGCACAAGTGTGGAAAAAATATAGTAGCAATTGTCCCTTCTCTCTTTTCTCTCATTTTTTTGGAGGGGCTTTCTCTTTTTTTATTAGCCCCTCTCTATTTTTTGGGCCATCTCTTTTTTATTGGCCTTTCATCACATGGGACAATGCTTTAATAATGATGATCATCACACTTTTCATTACAACTTGAAATTACAACTCGATACTACAACAAGTATGACTCCACATGAATGCCTTCGGCGGTGTACCGGGATATGCAATGAATCAAGAGTGACATATATGAAAAATTATGCATGGTGGCTTTGCCACAACTACGATGTCAACTACATGATCATGCATGGCAATATGACAATATGATGCGTGTCATATGAACGGAACGGTGGAAAGTTGCATGACAATATATCTCGGAATGGCTATGGAAATGCCATGATAGGTAAGTATGGTGGCTGTTTTGAGGAACAATATGGTGGTTGTTTTGAGGAAGGATATATAGTGGGTTTATGGCACCGGCGAAAGTTGCGTGGTACAAGAGAGGCTAGCAATGGTGGAAGGGTGAGAGTGTGTATAATCCATGGACTCAACATTAGTCATAAGAACTCATATACTTATTGCAAAAATCTACGACTCATCAAAACAAAGCAATCAACGCATGCTCCTATGTGGAGGGGTTGGTAGGAGTTAACCATCACGCGCCCCCGACCTCCACACAAAGGTTGGCACTCTACAAATAACTCATGCTCTAACTTCGTCACATATCGGTTCACCATACATGCATGATACGGGAATCACTAACCTTAACACAAGTATTTATCAATTTCATAATAACTCCACTAGCATGACTCTAATATCACTATCCTCATATCTCAAAACAATTATCAAGCATCCAACATCTCATTCTATTCAATGCACTTGGTGTGAATGTTTTTACTACATTGACATTGGATGTTTATTATGTGAAGACTAGTTTCTTTAGCCTAAACACATTACCATGCTGTTTTAATAGACTCTCAAAAGGATATAAGTGAAGCATGAGAGTTCAACAATTTCTACAAAATATTACCACCACCGTGCTCTAAAAGATATAAGTGAAGCACTAGAGCAAAAACTATTCAACTCAAAAAATATAAGTGAATCACATAGAGTGTTCTAATAATTTCTAGGCCATATTTAACTCTCTCAAATAGGTGTGTACAGCAAGGATGATTGTGGCAAACTAACAAGCAAAGACTCAAATTATACAAGACGCTCCAAGCAAAACACATATCATGTTGCGAATAAAAATATAGCTCCAAGTATAGTTACACGTTGGATGAAGACGAAAGAGGGGATGCCTTCCTGGGGCATCCCCAAGCTTAGGCTTTTGATTATCTTGAATTTACTTGGGGTTCCATGGGCATCCCCAAGCTTAGGCCTTTGCTACTCCTTGTTCCATAGTCCATCAAAGCAATACTCAAAACTTGAAAACTTCACAACACAAAACTTAGACAAAAATTCTCGTGAGCTCCGTTAGTATAAGAAAGCAAATCACTACTCAAAAGTGCAGCAATGAATTCATTCTTTGTTTATATTGGTGTTAAACCTACTGTATTCCAACTTCTCTGTGGTTCATATCCTCCAATACTACTCATAGATGCATCGGAATAAGCAAACAACACACGAAAAATAGAATCTGTCAAAAACAGAACCGTCTGTAGTAATCTGCAGGTTTCGCCTACTTCTGGAACTCCAAAAAAAAATCAAACTAAATTGTTAAATTTTCGAAATTTGTCTACCAATCATCTGCAAAAAGAATCAACTAAAAATCTCGCTCTAGTAAAATTTGAAGACTACTTTAGCGAGCGCTAACGATTCTAGTTGTCACATCCCTAGCTTCTGTTACTGGCCAGTGCTAGCATCTCGTGTTGCATCATGTTTACTTTTCTCAGAAACTGGAATTGGGGATTGATCAAACCCTAGCACTAAATGAACTCAAATAGGTTCAAATAAAAATCCTTTTCAATAAACCCAAAAATGCCTTCATCAATGGGTGATAATTTTGGCAAGGGTTTTGATCCAAACCAAAAATATTGAACATTTTTAGGGAATTATTGGGCTTTGAATTAAATCATAAGTATTTGAATTGGGGCCATTTAAATGCTATATATTTTTAAATTGCTCCAATAATTCTGGAAAATTGTGAGGGGCTTTGGAATAATTCTTTTAGCCCCTACAAATTTATCAGAAGAAAATAAATTGATTTAGTATTTTTTTTACTAAATCAGAAACAAATTACAGAATAGAAAACATAAACTAATTTAGAAGAGAGAGAGAGAGAAGGAACTTACCTGGCCTTTACCTGCACGGCCCAGCTCCTATTGGCCTAGCCCGCCAGCCACTCCGTCGTCTTCCTCCCCTCGCCCCATAGCAGCTGCGTGCCAGCAGCAGCGCGTGGCCGTGGACACCTCCTGCTTGCCGCCGAGGCGTTTCTGAGCCCATCCGACGCGCCTGGAGACGTGCTGCAAATCCCCCCTCTCTTCCCCAAACCCTCTGGTCTCTCCCTCACCCCCTGGCTCCTCCCCGAGCTCCATCAGAGAGCAAACCGCCGGCCGCCGTCTCGCGTACGCGTAGCCACCGTCCTCCTATCGCCGCATCGCCGAGCACAGAAGCCCCGCCGTCGAGCACCTGGCCTCCCACGCCGCAGAAAACGAGCCGGAGGGCTCCGCTTCATCGCCAACATCACCATCTTCGCCGTCGATGCCCGAGGAACGTCACCGGCGATTCGCGGCAACCAACGCCTCCCCGGCCCCTCCGTCTGCACCGGGCGACCCGCCGTGAGCCACTGAACCTATTTCCCTCCGCCTTTCCTTCGCGCACGCCCCGTAGCCGCTGCCCCGCGAGCACCCGAAGCCGCCGTCCGCCATGGCCGGCGAGCTCCGTGCTGCCGAGCCCCTCCGCTCCAACCAGAGGCTCTAGCGTGCCCCTGCTGCCCCTTAGGTGCTTCCCAGCACCTCCGTTCGCTCTCCCTCGAGCCGCAGCACCACGCCCGCACAGACCCGAGCTCCGGCCGCCGCAAATCCCGCCGCCGGCGCTATTTCCGGCCACCCCAGGCCAGGAGACCGCCACCATCCGACGCGGCGCATCGCTAGCATCCCATTTATGCCCTCAGCGCATCGATCCGAGCCCCGTGGAGGTTTTCTGAGCACCTCCGGCATCTCGGGCCTCGCCGCCGGCGAGTCGCCGGCAAGTTTGACTTGTTTGACCGGGGGGGGGGGGGTTGACCACCCCGGGTCACTGACGTATGGGCCCCATGCCCTTAGTCAACCACTAACTCACTGACGTGTGGGGCCAGTTCCTGCTAATTACCTAGTTAGGTTTAATTAAATAGGATTAGCCCTGGCTCACTAACGTGTGGGCCCAGGCCCCTAATTAATTAGAGTTAGGTTTAACTTAGTGTTAACTAATTTAGTTAATTAGTTGAGACACTGACTTGTGGGTCCCAGCCATCAGGTTTGACCTGGGCTGGCGCCTTTGACTTGCTGACGTAGTGATGACGTCACTATGATGTCATAAAGCCTTTCTGGAATTCCAAATAAATTAGAAATGATTTATTTATTTCAGAAAATACCCAAACTTCTAAAAATCATATAAAATCAACCGTAGCTCAGATGAAAATAATTTATATATGAAAAATGATCAGAAAAATATAAGGAATCTGCTTATGGCATTTTCATGCATGTTTGAATAACTTACAACCACTGTTTAGGACAATTTGAATAATTGGCATTTGAATAATCACATATGGAGTTTGAATTTGAACCTTTGGTTCAAACCAACTTCATTTAATATGGTTGCTAGTTGCATTAGCTCAATCAACAGCATATTGCCATGTCATGATCATGCATCATATTGTCACATTGCATTGATTGTGTTTCTTTCTCTGTTGCCGGTGTTGTTCCCTTTCAGTAGACGTGTACCGACGATGTGATCGATGACACCGATGAAGACCCAATGTTATCTTCAGAAGTGCCAGGCAAGCAAAACCCCATTGAGCATTCCGATACAATCCCACTCTCTCGCTCTTGCTCTCTTTTAATGCATTAGGACAACAACGCTTGAACTGTTACCTGCTGCGGTAGTTGAACCCCTTTCCACTGCATGACCTGTCAATGCCACAGTAAATAGTTGAAACCCACTAGTATGAGTAGGAGTTGTTTGAGCCATGTTGTGCCTACTCATTCATGCTTTCTGGTTATGCCTGCTATTGCTTAGAGTTGTGTCAGGTCTGATTCATCGGGGATGAATTGGAATGGTGATGAACATGTCCTAATGTGTGTGAGCTAAGTGTGTGAACACGATTTGGTAAAGGTAGCGATGAGAGGCCATGTAGGAGTACATGGTGGGTTGTCTCATTGCAGCCGTCCTCAGGAACTAAGTTCTGTGTTGGTTGATCCATGACCAGTTACTACCATGCATTGGGCCCGAAACCAAAGGACCCTCTCGACTTATTAACTGCCCTTGTTCTCTGTCCAGGAGTTGCAACTAGTTTCTGGTGTTTGTAGTTTACTAGAGGTCGTGCGCAGCACTGACCCTCGGGGTGGGCTGTGACGCGGCAGGTACGTGGCACGGTGTACCGATCGCCCGTTTGGTGATGCGGGAACCCTCTACACATCGTTTGGGGCCGTGAGCGACACCCCGGCCGGATCTCCCCACGGATGGAACCCAAATAGGCGATAAACCTGGACGAGAGACTTGTGTGGTTAGTCAGGTCGTGGCCGACACCCTCGCTGGGCCTCCGCTTGAAGGTTGTCGAGTACATGTCGTGTAAACGACGATAAGTGGTGAGAGCGTGTGTGAAGAAGTACACCCCTGCAGGGTTATATATAATCTATTCGAATAGCCATGTCCGCGGAAATGGACTTCTGGGTTGCCTATAATAGTTCATAAATAAGTGAAAGTGGATACTCTAAAACACGCAAGATAAGCGTGAGTGCTATGGATGGCCTTCTCGTAGGGAGACGAGAGCGGATCCATAGTGGTGTATTGATTGGTGAATATGTGGACTCGTGTGCGCCACCTCAAAAGAGTTACTTGCAGTCGTAGTTTAGGATAGCCACCGAGTCAAGCTGGCTTGCTGCAGTCAAACTCCACCCCCCCCTTTGTTGATACTGATGCATATGTAGCTAGTTCTGATGTAAGTCTTGCTGAGTACCTTTGTACTCACGTTTGCTTAATTTATGTTTTTGCAGAGAGACTTCAGTCTCGCTAGTGGTTCCGCGTGGACTTCGACGTTTAGCTTGTTACCTCAGCTACGATCTTGTACCCTTGGGAGGGTCTTGTAGATAGTCAGGCTTTTCAGCCTTCTTCATTTGTAGTTGTCTGTACTCAGACATGTTATGCTTCCGTTGCCTGTATGCTCTGTATGTTGGGTCATGTGACCTCTGATTGTAATAAATGCTATGATGGGTCTTCTAGGCCTTTATCTATATGAGTTGTTGAGTTATGTTGTGATGCCTTGTTGTACAGCACATACTTGCATGTTATGCGTACGTGTAATGTGTATTGCTATGTGTGGGATCCGACACCTAGTTGTTTACCTTTGGTAGCCTACCTTACAGGGAAATGTCTCCTAGTGCTTCCACTGAGCCTTGGTAGCTTGCTACTGCTCCGGAACACTTAGGCTGGCCGGCATGTGTCCTTCTTCGTTCCTGTGTCTGTCCCTTAGGGGAAATGTCACGCGTTGTTCCTTTAAGTCCTTGTAGCTTGCTACGACTTGGGTTCATACGTTGATGACCGACACGTTCGTTGCTGGGTCATGTATGCCTGTCTCTGTAATTTAGTGCCACTTTTGGTTTATAACTAGTCATGTCGGCCCGGGTTCTCTGTCATATGGATGCTAGCGACACTATCATATACGTGTGCCAAAATGCGCAAACGGTCTCGGGCCAGGTAAGGTGGCACCCGTGGGAATACCGTGTGTGAGGCCGCAAAGTGATATGATGTGTTACAGGCTAGACCTGTGTGACTTAGGATCGGGGTCCTGACAGCTTTGGTATCAGAGCCTGACTGCCTGTAGGATTAGTAAGCCAAACTGGTCGAAGTTGTGTCTAGAAACTCTTTAGTTATATAAGGGAATTGTTTGTGGAAGGGAACGTAAGGCTCTTTTTACTCCTTTACCTTATGACCTTCTGATCTGAGTCACCTTCTTCTTTCTACGGGGATTAAGAACTAGGATTCTCATTCTATTTATCAGGATCACGTTATTGTGGATTCAACCCTCAGTTCAGTTTCTTCTACCTTTGTTTGATCAACTATTGGACTCAGAACCTTGACTCTATGATGATAAGTGGTTATGCTACCCTTTTGCTTGGATCTCAAAAGTATTTTCGAGCATTTGCAGCCGTTATGCTGTCCGAGTCATCCCAGGTTTCTAAATAGTCTGATGCATTTGCAAACCATTCCTATTTGTTCTTAATGTCCTTTTAGGCCAGATTAACCACACTAGTCAGTGTGTTGAGGTACTCTGTTACCTCGACATATATGTTGGAGTTATTATTATGACCCTAGGTGTCTTAGAGGATCACCCAGTAATCTAGCAATGCTTTATATTCTCAGTGTGATGATTCTGGCCATTATTCTCGAAAGCATCCCGTGATGCCATTTAGTTAGTAGGCATTCTAATTCTGGGTTCTTGAACCCGAGATTCATTTTACCTACTTCATGTTAGTAGTATTTGCTCGTCCCTTTAGGTTATTAGTAACCTTGTGATAGTCCTCGAGGTCCGTGGTATATCCTTATTCCAAATACCATGAACCATCCTTGGCAGAAGTTCTCCCGAACCAAAAGATCACAACTAGAGTGCTCTTGATAAGTTCTCTATTCCACATTGTGACTCTGCCAGTCCTACCTTTCTGCATGGGTTATCCGGAAGAAATATGTTGAACTAGTTCGACATACTAATCTATGCATCCACAACTCAGAAAGATATATGTTCCTTTGAGTTGCCCCTTTTAGTTGTATTATGACCCTCGTCTATCAATTGATAGTCAGGAGTAGTTGTGCACTCGTGTTCATCGATGCCTTTTACTCTTGTGGTCTGTCAAGCCATTCTATTCTGGAATGACTAGGAGAACCAAACTCCAGTACCTTATCCATATCCAGGATTGGGTCAAAGAAGTTGTACTTCGCAGATGAAGAATGCTGATCCAACTTCTAAACTGTTCTATCCTGGAGTATTACCATCTTTATGTCAAGAATGTCATGAGAATTGCACTATCTCTTATGAACTTTTGATACAGTGATACTTCTCACCATCATCGTCCATTCCTCGGTCTCCGTGTTATGGTAACCGGAATACCGACAAGTGAATTGTGATGTGTGAAATCAATACTCCTAGCGACTTCGTTGCTTGGTAGTTAAAGGACAACAATCTCATTCTTAGTGTGTTGGCTATTAAATCACCATTCTAAGTTTGATCGTGCTACCTAGTCCATCTTACTTGGTGCACTCTTCGATCAATGAGTTAAGATTGTGTCAATCCCTCGCTCATTTGATCATATCGTCTTGCCCTGAAAAGCAAGATTGATCTCGAGCTTAGTAACATATCGGTGGTTCGTGATTTCCGAACATCTTCTCGGAAGTATTACCAGGTTGTTCCCTGACCGCTATGTTGAGTTCGTGATCAAGTTGGTTTTCTTATAAACCATCCCTTCTCCAAGAATATGTGTCGGATACCCTGAACTAGTTGGTTAAGCTAAACAACAACTTGGAGAGTTGGAAGATAAAAGCTTGCCTGATCTAGTTCCTTCCAAGGGATATCTTTTGTGTGTGTGTTGAAGAAAGATGATATCTTCATCGATTGATCCTCGTGACCAGTTGTTGGATCCATTGTCTTGACAAAACTTTGACTTGAGAGTGGGCTATCGTTAAGTCAAATCAGAACCAACGAAATTCTTAATGTTGTCTTACTCGTGGTTGATCCCTCGAGCATACACCATTACATCTATTGGTCTGACCAACACTATCACTTGTTCACATAATTATGGAATTCCATCTCCATGGAAATCTGGATGCATTATTGTTGAGCCCATCAACAAACATCCTTATCTCCTCCATGATTTTGTAGGACATTAAGCTAGTGTTGGAAACTTGGTAAGCATTGCCTTTGTGTCCTGTTCATGAGGTATATGTTGGTGCAAGAAGTGACTTTCTCCCAGTTCACGTGCATTAGGTGCAAGTTGCCGCCATGAATTCGAGAAAGTTAGTTTTGCTTCCTCTGGAATCATCCCAAGTCAGTCATGCATACGTGCGAAGTATTCTGTGGTTTGGAGACTTGCAACCTTCACTCTATATGTATCCCTTGCACACCAAGCCACTGATTGAATTGTTCAAAGAAAAGAAGTTCATGCGCTAATCCCGAAGGGCCCGGACGGACATGCACAAGACTTCGTTATCCTCAATGATGATTCCTAACCTGAAACTCGGTAGTATTTTATCATAAGACTACTATGTGGTCAAGCTTGTCTGTGACAACGTGTTCACAGGTTTTGTAGCAGAACCAGCTCATGTTTTGGAGCTGCTATCATAGTTCATTCCTGAGAATCTCGCAACGCCGTCTCGTCGATTTGTGTTGCAAACTTTCATCTTTCTTTCTAGACTCGATGAGTCTGGAATATCCTGACAGCAATCAGAACTGAATCTCAGGCAGATATGATGGTTGGTGCATTTCCCAAGAACTATAATATTGGTCTCTCGATTATCGGTAAAGTGGATGTCGTGGCCAACACACCTAGCCGGAAGACCTATTGTTGTAGTATCTTGATTGAAGAAATTGGCTACCTCCCCATAAGGACTTCGTAGGAATTACTCCCTAGTTGTTCCTTATGGACTTTTTGTGCTTCCGAAGTCCGACCCCTTACTTGATGGCCATGTTGATGCTTTTAAGCATTGACCGTGGTACCTAGTACACCAAGGAGAACGTTAGAAGCGGAGTGCTAAATGTCTCTCGGTTGATTATCCAGATTTCGTCCCCTTGGCCTCGCCAAGGCGAAATCCGAGAAGGTGTTATCTTCCTTTGCATCTGCATCATCCATCATTATTCATCATGGTAGTATGTGATGTTGCCAGGATTCTTGACACGGATATTGGTAAAACCTTGATGAATATGGGAATGCTCAAGTTCTTGAGAGCACGCACAAGCACTAGGTGTTATCCTCGACACCAACCGGGATTACTCCCAGTGTTCTTGGTTATGCTATAACCCCTCAAGAGTAGATTTACTCTCTACTGTTGGGATTCACCCCAGTTACCAGAATCATTCCCAGCATTTGCATTTTGTTCCCAGCTTGCACCGCCAATGTGCCAATTTTCCATGGGTTGCCCTTCTCAGCCACTGCTGTTCAGGATTATTTTCAGAAGTGGACTTTCCATGGGCCCCATCCATTTCCGGTGATAAGCAAAATCAACCTTGGCGTTGTCTTTAACAAGGCAGTCCACATCATCCATTCTAGATGGAGAATGTCATTCTTTTGGACTCCTTCAAACAATCGATTGTGATTTGCCTTAGGCTGGTATAGAGAATTTCAATGATCTCTATATCAAAAGTAATTCTTTTTGCCACTTAAGGGAATAACTCTACGAGTCACCTTCTCTCGGTGCCCCGTCTGGTGGTATCGATCACCATCTTCTTAGGTGTGGAATTATTGCCACTAGGTGAACCTTCATCGTTTGTTTCACTCCATCCCCCTGGAGGTGTAATCCGTGTCTCATCTCAAGAGATGTTTCAACGTCTCAATCCATGAGTTGATCTTGAATTGCTCGATCTTCGAGAAGATCAAATCCTGTAGAATTCACGTTCTTTTGTTGTCGTGTTGGATGAAGCTTTGAAATCAAAGATGCCAAGATCTACAGGATGCAATGAATCAACAATTTCGAGGAGGGAACCTGGATCGGGAAGATTGTGTTAGATAGTGTCCTCTCTGATTTCTTATCTCACGTCTTGAATCTCGGGACGAGATTCTTGTTTAGTGGGGGTGAGTTGTCACATCCCTAGCTTCTGTTACTGGCCAGTGCTAGCATCTGGTGTTGCATCATGTTTACTTTTCTCAGAAACTGGAATTGGGGATTGATCAAACCCTAGCACTAAATGAACTCAAATAGGTTCAAATAAAAATCCTTTTCAATAAACCCAAAAATGCCTTCATCAATGGGTGATAATTTTGGCAAGGGTTTTGATCCAAACCAAAAATATTGAACATTTTTAGGGAATTATTGGGCTTTGAATTAAATCATAAGTATTTGAATTGGGGCCATTTAAATGCTATATATTTTTAAATTGCTCCAATAATTCTGGAAAATTGTGAGGGGCTTTGGAATAATTCTTTTAGCCCCTACAAATTTATCAGAAGAAAATAAATTGATTTAGTATTTTTTTTACTAAATCAGAAACAAATTACAGAATAGAAAACATAAACTAATTTAGAAGAGAGAGAGAGAAGGAACTTACCTGGCCTTTACCTGCACGGCCCAACTTCTGTTGGCCCAGCCCGCCAGCCACTCCGTCGTCTTCCTCCCCTCGCCCCAAAGCAGCTGCGTGCCAGCAGCGGCGCGTGGCCGTGGACACCTCCTGCTTGCCGCCGAGGCGTTTCTGAGCCCATCCATTGCGCCTGGAGACGTGCTGCAAATCCCCCCTCTCTTCCCCAAACCCTCTGGTCTCTCCCTCACCCCTGGCTCCTCCCCGAGCTCCATCCGAGAGCAAACCGCCGGCCGCCGTCTCGCGTACGCGTAGCCACCGTCCTCCTATCGCCGCATCGCCGAGCGCATAAGCCCCGCCGTCGAGCACCTGGCCTCCCACGCCGCAGAAAACGAGCCAGAGGGCTCCGCTTCATCGCCAACATCACCATCTTCGCCGTCGATGCCCGAGGAACGTCACCGGCGATTCGCAGCAACCAACGCCTCCCCGGCCCCTTCGTCTGCACCGGGCGACCCGCCGTGAGCCACTGAACCTATTTCCCTCCGCCTTTCCTTCGTGCACGCCCCGTAGCCGCTGCCCCGCAAGCACCTGAAACCGCCGTCCGCCATGGCCGGCGAGCTCCGTGCTGCCGGACCCCTCCGCTCCAACCAGAGGCTCTGGCGTGCCCCTGCTGCCCTTAGGTGCTTCCCAGCACCTCCATTCGCTCTCCCTCGAGCCGCAGCACCACGCCCGCACAGACCCGAGCTCCGGCCGCCGCAAATCCCGCCGCCGGCGCTGTTTCCGGCCACCCCAGGCCAGGAGACCGCCACCATCCGACGCGGCGCATCGCCAGCATCCCATTTATGCCCTCAGCGCATCGATCCGAGCCCCGTGGAGGTTTTCCGAGCACCTCCGGCATCTCGGGCCTCGCCGCCGGCGAGTCGCCGGCAAGTTTGACTTGTTTGACCGGGGGGGTTGACCACCCCGGGTCACTGACGTATGGGCCCCACGCCCTTAGTCAACCACTAACTTACTGAGTGTGGGGCCAGTTCCTGCTAATTACCTAGTTAGGTTTAATTAAATAGGATTAGCCCTGGCTCACTGACGTGTGGGCCTAGGCCCCTAATTAATTAGAGTTAGGTTTAACTTAGTGTTAACTAATTTAGTTAATTAGTTGAGACACTGACTTGTGGGTCCCAGCCGTCAGGTTTGACCTGGGCTGGCGCCTTTGACTTGCTGACGTAGTGATGACGTCACTATGATGTCATAAAGCCTTTCTGGAATTCTAAATAAATCAGAAATGATTTATTTATTTCAGAAAATAGCCAAAACTTCTAAAAATCATATAAAATCAACCGTAGCTCAGATGAAAATAATTTATATATGAAAAATGATCAGAAAAATATAAGGAATCTGCTTATGGCATTTTCATGCATGTTTGAATAACTTACAGCCACTATTTAGGACAATTTGAATAATTGGCATTTGAATAATCACATATGGAGTTTGAATTTGAACCTTTGGTTCAAACCAACTTCATTTAATATGGTTGCTAGTTGCATTAGCTCAATCAACATCATATTGCCATGTCATGATCATGCATCATATTGTCGCATTGCATTGATTGTGTTTCTTTCTCTGTTGCCGGTGTTGTTCCCTTTCAGTAGACGTGTACCGACGATGTGATCGATGACACCGATGAAGACCCAATGTTATCTTATTAACTGCCCTTGTTCTCTGTCCAGGAGTTGCAACTAGTTTCTGGTGTTGTAGTTTACTGGAGGTCGTGCGCAGCACTGACCCTCGGGGTGGGCTATGACACGGCAGGTACGTGGCACGGTGTACCGATCGCCCGTTTGGTGATGCGGGAACCCTGTACACATCGTTTGGGGCCGTGAGCGACACCCCAGCCGGATCTCCCCACAGATGGAACCCAAATAGGCGATAAACCTGGTCGAGAGACTTGTGTGGTTAGTCAGGTCGTTGCCGACACCCTCGCCGGGCCTCCGCTTGAAGGTTGCCGAGTACATGTCGTGTAAACGGCGATAAGTGGTGAGAGCGTGTGTGAAGAAGTACACCCCTGCAGGGTTATATATAATCTATTCGAATAGCCGTGTCCGCGGAAATGGACTTCTGGGTTGCCTATAACAGTTCATAGACAAGTGAAAGTGGATACTCTAAAACACGCAAGATAAGCGTGAGTGCTATGGATGGCCTTCTCGTAGGGAGACGAGAGTGGATCCATAGTGGTGTATTGATTGGTGAATATGTGGACTCGTGTGCGCCACCTCAAAAGAGTTACTTGCAGTCGTAGTTTAGGATAGCCACCGAGTCAAGCTGGCTTGCTGCAGTCAAACTCCACCCCCCCTTTGTTGATACTGATGCATATGTAGCTAGTTCTGATGTAAGTCTTGCTGAGTACCTTTGTACTCACATTTGCTTAATTTATGTTTTTGCAGAGAGACTTCAGTCTCGCTAGTGGTTTGGCGTGGACTTCGACGTTTAGCTTGTTACCTCAGCTACGATCTTGTACCCTTGGGAGGGTCTTGTAGATAGTCAGGCTTTTCAGCCTTCTTCATTTGTAGTTGTCTGTACTCAGACATGTTATGCTTCCGTTGCCTGTATGCTCTGTATGTTGGGTCATGTGACCTCTGATTGTAATAAATGCTATGATGGCTCTTCTGGGCCTTTATCTATATGAGTTGTTGAGTTATGTTGTGATGCCTTGTTGTACAGCACATACTTGCATGTTATGCGTACGTGTAATGTGTATTGCTATGTGTGGGATCCGACACCCAGTTGTTTACCTTTGGTAGCCTACCTTACAGGGAAATGTCTCCTAGTGCTTCCACTGAGCCTTGGTAGCTTGCTATTGCTCCGGAACACTTAGGCTGGCCGGCATGTGTCCTTCTTTGTTCATGTGTCTGTCCCTTAGGGGAAATGTCACGCGTTGTTCCTTTAAGTCCTTGTAGCTTGCTACGACTTGGGTTCATACGTTGATGACCGACACGTTCGTTGCTGGGTCATGTATGCCTGTCTCTGTAATTTAGTGCCACTTTTGGTTTATAACTAGTCATGTCGGCCCGGGTTCTCTGTCATATGGATGCTAGCGACACTATCATATACGTGTGCCAAAATGCGCAAACGTTCTCGGGCCAGGTAAGGTGGCACCCGTGGGAATACCGTGCGTGAGGCCGCAAAGTGATATGATGTGTTACAGGCTAGACCTGTGTGACTTAGGATCGGGGTCTGACAGTTTTTCACAACAAGATCATATAAACTTCACACAAGTATTCCCAAAGGTTCTACTTGGAGCAAACACTAAACAAATCATGAAACCACATCTAATCAGAGGCTAGATGCAATATTTATTCCCTAACAACAACAAAAAAAACATTAAGTTGGGTTGCCTCCCAACAAGCGCTATCTTTATAGCCATTAAGATAGGCTTGAGAATTCAATGATGCTCACATGAATGATAAGAATTGAAGCACAAAGCTAGCATCATAAAACATGTTACAAACACATCTAAGTATAACATACTTCCTATGCATAGGCATCTTATAGGGAAACAAATTAGCAAGACAAGCAAGGTCTAGCATATGCAAGGAAGAAGAAGGAAACACGATCAATCTCAACATGAAGAGAGGTAATTTAGTAACATGAAGATTTCTATGACCATATTTTCCTCTCTCATAATAATTGCATGTAGGATCATAAGCAAATTCAACAATATATCTATCACATAACATATTCTCAACATGATCCACATGCATGCGAAGTTGACACTCTTCCAAAATAGTGGGATCAAAAGTTGACACTCTTTCAAATCCACTTTCAATATTATGGCAAACATTATTATCTACCTCATATTCATGATGGGGTTTAAATAAATTTTCAAGATCGTAAGAATCATCACCCCAATCATGATCATAGCACGAAGTGGTGGACATAGCAAAATAAGCATCCCCAAGCTTAGGGTTTTGCATATCCTTAGCACAATTGACATTAGGAGAATTTACAATAACATCATTGCAATCATGCTTTTTATTTAACAAACTATCATGAATCACTTTTTCTTTCAATACTTCATCACAATTTTCAGATTCATAAATTTCAAGAAACACCTCATAAAGATAATCTAGTGCACTAAACTCACTAGCAATAGGTTCAACATAATGGGATCTCTTAAAGAGATTAGCAAGTGGATGAGGATCCATACTTTAGAAAGCGAAGATGCAAGCTAGTTGAGGGCACATAGCGCACAAGCAAACAAGAGGCAAGCGGATGGTAAAGACATGGCAGAAGAAGGGCAAATAAAACTGCAAGGGTGAAGTGGGGGAGAGGAAAACGAGAGGCAAAAAATATAATGCAAAGGATAAGGGTTTGTGATAAGTACTTGGTATATGACTTTTGCGTAAGCCTCCCCGACAACGGCGCCAGAAATTCTTCTTCCTACTTCTTGAGCTTGCGTTCTATTCCCTCGAAGAGGAAAGGGAGATGCAGCATCGTAGCGTAAGTATTTCCCTCAGTTTTTGAGAACCAAGTTATCAATCCAGTAGGAGACCACGCGTGAGTCCCTCGCACCTGCACAAACAAATAAGAACTTCGCAGCCAATGCGATAAGGGGTTGTCAATCCCTTTAGGGTCACTTACGAAAGTGAGATCTGATAGAGATGATTGTTTATATTTTTGGTATTTTTAGTTTATAAGAACAGCAAATAAAAGCAATAAAAGTAAAGTGGATGTAGATTGATATGCTGAGAATAGACCCGGGGACCATAGTTTTCTCTAGTCGCTTCTCTCATGATAGCGATATTCTACGGCGGGTAAACAAATTACTGTCGAGCAATTGATAGAAAAGCAAATAATTATGAGACTATCTAGGCATGGTCATTGTATATAGGCATCACGTCCGAAACAAGTAGACCGACTCCTGCCTGCATCTACTACTATTACTCCACACATCGATCGCTATCCAGCATGCATCTAGTGTATTGAGTTCATAAGAATAGAGTAATGCCTTAAGCAAGATGACATGATGTAGAGGGATAAACTCAAGCAATATGATATAAAACCCATCTTTTTATCCTCGATGGCAACAATACAATGCGTGCCTTGCTGCCCCTATTGTCACTGGGAAAGGACACCGCAAGATTGAACCCAAAGCCAAGCACTTCTCCCATTGCAAGAACTATAGATCTAGTAGGCCAAACCAAAGCAATAATTCGAAGAGACTTGTAAGGATATTATGAGCACACATAAAAAGTTCAGAGAAGAACCAAATATCTTTCATAGATAACCTTGATCATAAACTCACAATTCATCGGATCTCGACAAACACACCGCAAAAAGAGATTACATCGAATAGATCTCCTCGAAGACCGAGAAGAACTTTGTATTGAGATCCAGAGAGAGAGAAGAAGCCATCTAGATACTAGCTATGGACCCGAAGGTCTGTGGTAAACTACTCACAACTCATGGTGAGGGCGATGATGATGATGATGATGGAGAACTCCGTGATGGATCCCCCTCCGGTGGAGCTCCGAAATAGGCTCCAAGATGGGATCTTCATGGGAACAGAAGGTACGACGGTGGAATTAGGGTTTTCTCTCTGTTCACGGAGTTTCTGGGGTACGTAGACTTACATAGGAAGAAGGAGGGCACCGGGGGACGCGCCCTGGGAAGGGGGGCGTGCCCCCACCCTCGTGGGCCAGCCCTCGATCCTCTGACGTGGTTCTCAAGCTCCGCATGCGTGGTTTTCTCCAAAAATATCTCTCACGAAGGTTTCATTCCGTTTGGACTCTGTTTGATATTCTTTTTCTGCAAAACCCTGAAACAGGCAAAAAACAGCAATCTGGACTGGGCCTTTGGGTTAGTAGGTTAGTCCCAAAAATGATATAAAAGTGAATGATAAAGCCCATTAAACATCCAATACTTCATAAATAATAGCATGGAACAATAAAAAATTATAGATACATTGGAGATGTATCAGCGCATGCGCTCCCTCTTTGGGATATGAGTGGCATAGATCATGTTCACTGTTTTGATCTCCGATGGAAATTTCTTATGTCCCCCTGGGTTTGGCTGGTGAGGCTCATCCTCTTCTTCGCTCTGAGGTCCCTTTCCCTTGTGTTTGGCATTGAGTTTGCCGGCCTACTTGAAGACCCAACAATTACGGTTGGTATGGTTCGTAGGTTTATCTGGGGTGCCATGGATCTGGCAGGGCCTATCTAATATTTATCCAGGCTAGATGGACTGTCTTTGTTGCCCTTAAATGGCTTCTTCCACTGACCGGGTCTGGAGACAATGAATCCGGCGTTTACCGCTGTATCATCTGGGCTACTAACATTATTTTGACGTTTGTTTTTATTGCATCATGGCTTTCCATTGTCGTCCCTGACTTCAGATGTTCCAGGGTCGCTGGTGCTGCTACGAGCTAGTCAGCTGTCCTCGTCCGCGCAAAAACGGGCCACGAGTGTAGTTTGGGCTGCCATTGTCCTCGGCTTTTCCTGTTCGAGGTGTCTAGCTAGCCATTTGTCTCGGACACTGTGTTTGAAGGTCGCAAAAGGCTTAGGCGTATGGACAGTCGACGATTTGGTTCTTCTTAGTGAGAAACCGATTCCAAAGCTTGCAGGCTGACTCCCCGGGTTGTTAGATGATGTGACTTAGATCGTCAGCATCTGGGGGTCAGACATAGGTCCCTTGAAAATTGGCCCGAAAAGCATCCTCGAGTTCTTCCCAACTTCCAATGGAGTTCTCTGGGAGGCTGTTTAGCCAGTGCCGAGCTGGTCCTTTCAGCTTGAGGGGTAAGTATTTGATGGCGTGGAGATCATCTCCGCGAGCCATGTGGATGTGAAGAATACAGTCTTCTATCCAAACAGCGGGATATATCGTTCCATCATACGCCTCGATATATACGGGTTTAAACCCTTCTGGAAAGTCGGGATCCAACACCTCATCGGTGAAGCATAGAGGGTGTGCGGCACCCATGTATTTTGCTATGTCATGGCGTATGTCCGACGGTTGTGATGTTCGGTATTGACCCCGAACTGGTATATGACCGGCATGATTGGCTTGATAGCCGCCCTCCCGTGCGGGAGCACGGTCCCTGGATCCGTAGATGGATCTGGTCTTGCCAGCCTTTTTTTCAGACGCAGATTGATACGTCTCCAACGTATCTACTTTTCCAAACACTTTTTCCCTTGTTTCGGACTCTAACTTGCATGATTTGAATGGAATTAACCCGGACTAACGCTGTTTTCAGCAGAACTGCCATGGTGTTGTTTTTGTGCAGAAATAAAAAGTTCTCGGAATGACCTAAAAATCCACGGAGAATTATTTTGGAATACATATAAAATACCTGTGGGAAGATCCAGACCAGGGGGCCCACACCCTGTCCACGAGGGTGGGGGGCGTGCCCCCTGCCACGTGGCCCCCTGGTGCTCCACCGACGTATCTCCAGATCCCACATATTCCCTTTTAGGGAGAGAAAAATCAGTGAGGAAGAATTATCACATTTTACGATACGGAGCCGCCACCAAGCCCTAATCTCTCTCGGGAGGGTTGATCTGGACTGTTCGGGGCTCCGGAGAGTGGAGATTGTCGCCATCGTCATCATCAACCTTCCTCCATCACCAATTGCATGATGCTCACCGCCGTGCGTGAGTAATTCCATCATAGGCTTGCTGGACGGTGATGGGTTGGATGGGATCTATCATGTAATCGAGTTAGTTTTGTTAGGGTTTGATCCCTAGTATCCACTCTGTTCTGAGTTTGATGTTGCTATGACTTTGGTATGCTTAATGCTTGTCACTAGGGCCCGAGTGCCATGATTTCAGATCTGAACCTATTATGCTTTCATGAATATATGTGTGTTCTTGATCCTATCTTGCAAGTCTATAGTCACCTACTATGTGTTATGATCCGACAACCCCGAAGTGACAATAATCGGGACCACTCCCGGTGATGACCTTAGTTTGAGGAGTTCATGTATTCACTATGCGTTAATGCTTTGGTCCGGTACTCTATTAAAAGGAGGCCTTAATATCCCTTAGTTTCCAATAGGACCCCGCTGCCACGGGAGGGTAGGACAAAAGATGTCATGCAAGTTCTTTTCCATAAGCACGTATGACTATATTCGGAATACATGCCTACATTACATTGATGAACTGGAGCTAGTTCTGTGTCACCCTAGGTTATAACTTCTACATGATGAATTGCATCCGACATAATTCCCCATCACCGATCTAATTCCTATGAGCTTTTCCCATATTGCTTGCTGCTTATTTACTTTTCCGTTGCTACTATTACAAAAACTACAAAAACACTATCGTTACTTTTATTGCCGCTACCGCCACTATCATATTACTTTGCTACTAAACTACCTTGCTGCAGATACTAAGTTCCAGGTGTGGTTGAATTGACAACTCAGCTGCTAATACTTAAGAGTATTCTTTGGCTCCCCTTGTGTCGAATCAATAAATTTGGGTTGAATACTTTACCCTCGAAAACTGTTGCGATCCCCTACACTTGTGGGTTATCAAGACTATTTTCTGGCACCGTTGCCGGGGAGCATAGCTCTATTCTTTAAGTCCCTTGGGATTTATATCTGTTGATCACTATGAAGAATTTGAAGGTCTCAAAAACCAAGATCTTACCCTCAACCACGAGGGGAGGTAAGGAACTGCCATCTAGCTCTACACTTGATTCACCCTCTGTTATGGGTAAATTTGCGACACCTACTCCTGCTATTGAATCTGATATGTCGTATGTTCTTGATGATGCCTCTTCTGCTATGTATGTTGAAACTACTTCTATGCTTGATAATACTATGCCACTAGGTGAATTTCTAGATGAACAAATTGCTAGAGTTAGGGAGAATGCATATATTGAAACTGATGATATTTATGAAAGTGATGATGAAGCTTCTCCCCATAGATATGAATTGCCTGTTGTTCCCGAGGGTTATGTTATGGATGAATAAACTGCTAGAGACTTTCTTGCTTGCAATGATAGATACAATCTTAATAAATTATTAGCTAAGCTGAAAGAAAAGTCCTTGAATGCTAGAATGAAACATGACCCTGCTTTCGCTAGTTCACCTATCTTTGCTACTGATAAGGATTATGAATTCTCTGTTCATCCCGAGTTAATTACTTTGGTTGAATCTGATCCTTTCCATGGCTATGAGTCTAAAACTGTTGTGGTACATCTTACTAAGTTGAATGATATAGCCACCCTGTTTACCAACGATGAAAAGATTCGTTACTACTATATCCTTAAGTTGTTTCCATTCTTGTTAAAGGGTGATGCTAAGACTTGGTTTAATTCTCTTGATCCTGGTTGTGTGTGTAGTCCCCAGGATATGATGTATTACTTCTCTACTAACTATTTCCCCGCTCATAAGAAACAAGCTGCCTTACAGGATATATATAACTTTGTGCAAATTGAAGAAGAGAGTCTCCCACAAGCTTGGGGGAGGCTTCCCCAATTACTTAATGCTTTGCCTGATCATCCTCTTGAGAGGAACGATATACTTGATGTCTTTTATAATAGACTAACTGATGCTTCCAGAGACCACCTGGATAGTTGTGCTGGTTGTGTTTTCAGGGAAAGAACATTTGATCAAGCTGAATTACTATTGAATAATATGCTGGCCAATGAAAATAATTGGACACTTCCTGAACGAGCCCCTAAGCCAACTCCGGAAAAAGACGTGTTCTTTTTCTTAGTCCTGAAGATATGCGAGAGGCAAAGAAATCCATGAAAGAAAAAGGTATTAAAGCTGAAGATGTTAAGAATTTACCACCTATTGAAGAAATACATGGTCTTGATAACCCGACACAGGTAGTAAAGGTAAATTATCTTTATAGATTTGATGAAGGTGATATTCCTCATTATAAGTCTGCTAGCCAATGCTTAGATGAGTTTGACAATTTTATTGTGAAACAAGAAAATTTCAATGCTTACGTTGGTAGACAATTGCAACATAATGCTTATATGATTCAACGCTTGAGTGATTATCTTTCTGGAGTTAAAGGTGAACTGAAACTCATTAGTATACATGCTTCTATGGTTACCACTCAAGTAGAACAAGTACTTAAGGCTCATAATGATTTGCTCAGTGAATTAAATAGTAAGAATAATGACAATGCCATTAGAGTTGTGACTAGAGGTGGCAGAATGACTCAGGAACCTCTGTATCCTGAAGGCCACCCTAAGAGAATTGAGCAAGATTCCCAGAGAGCTAATTTAGATGCACCTAGTTCTTCTAAGAAGAAGAAAAAGAAAAATGATAGAACTTTGCATGCTTCTAGTGAACTTGTAGCTAACACACCTGAGAATCCAATGATATATCTGTTTCTGATGCTGAGACACAATCTGGTAATGAACATGAACCTAGTGATAATATTAATGATGATGTTCATGATGATGCTCAACCTAGCTATGACAATGATATAGAGATTGAACCTGCTGTTGATCTTGATAACCCACAATCAAAGAATCAACGTTATGATAAGAGAGACTTTGTTGCTAGGAAGCACCATAGGGAAAGAGAACCATGGGTTGAGAAACCCATGCCTTTTCCTCTGAAACCATCCAAGAAAAAGAATGATGAGGAATTTGAGCGCTTTGCTGAAATGATTAGACCTATCTTTTTGCGTATGCGTTTGACTGATGTGCTTAAAACAAATCCTTATGCTAAATATATGAAGGATATTATTACTAACAAAAGAAAGATACCTGAAGTAGAAATTTCCACCATGCTTGCCAATTACACTTTCAAAGGTGGAATACCTAAGAAACTAGGAGATCCAGGAGTACCTACTATACCGTGCTCCATTAGAGGAAACTATGTTAAAACTGCTTTGTGTGATCTTGGAGCCGGTGTTAGTGTTATGCCTCTCTCTTTATATCGTAGACTTGACTTGAGTAAGTTGACACCTACTGAAATATCTTTGCAAATGGCTGATAAATCAACTGCTATACCTGTCGGTATTTGTGAGGATGTGCCTGTTGTAGTTGCAAATGTTACTATTCTAACGGACTTTGTTATACTTGATATTCCGAAGGACGATAGTATGTCTATTATCCTTGGTAGACCCTTTTTGAATACTGCAGGGGCTGTTATTGATTGCAAAAAAGGCAATGTCACTTTTCATTTCAATGGTAATGAGCATACGGTACACTTTCCGAGGAAACAACCTCAGGTTCACAGTATCAATTATATTGGAAAATTTTCAACTATTACTATTGGAGTTTTGAATTTCCTCTTCCTACTGTCAAGAAGACATATGACATTCTTATTGTTGGGGACATACATATCCCCATTGAGGTAACCTAGTGTTATTCGAAAATTCTCCGGTTTCATGTTATTTAGAAATAGTTTATTAGCAAGACCTGATCAACCTTGTTAACGGATTCCTTTTGATGAGCATGGGATAGGTGAATCTAGATAGCACAACCTTCTGTACCCTCCTTTTAATTTCTGTTAGTTAGAATAAATAAAGCAAAAATAGTATTTTTTTTGTCTATTTCCAGACTTATCCGTGCAATAAAAAATACCCCGAAAATAAAAGTTCTCCAAATGCCCTGAAAATTAAATATGATTTTTTCTGGAATATTTGAGAATATATGGCACAGAACACACAGCGAAGGGAGCCAGCACCTGGCCACGAGGGTCCAGGGCGCGCCCACCCTTACAGGGCGCCCCCCCTGCCTCATGGGCCCCACGTGGCCCCCTCCACTTATTCCTGCACCCATACTTTTCTTCTTCCTCCCAAAAAAATCACCAACCAGCTCAAGCACGAGTTCTAGCTCATCTTGCTGCCATTTTCGATCTCCTTGCTCAAAGCACCATTCACCAAACTATTTGGGGAGATTGTTCCTTGGTATGTGACTCCTCCATTGGTCCAATTAGTTTTTTGTTCTAGTGCCTTATTTATTGCAATTTTTTGCTGCTGTGGTGACCTTGTTCTTGAGCTTGCATGTCAAATTTCCTTGGTCCCAAGTAGTTCTAATGCATGATATAGTCTCTAGGCACTAGTAGGAGTTGTTGCTATCAATCTTGCTGAGTTTTGTTAACTTTTATTTTGAGTTACTAAAAATCTCAGAAATTTTCAGAGGAGGAAAATGATAAAGAGATTGTTGAGGGGTTCCTCCAGTAAAAGTTCAGAGGAGAAGAAGAAGGAAGAAAATAAGAAGCCCAAATATAATCTTCCTCGCATGGCGGAAGTTCGGCCGTGTGAATGGCCTTGTAATGATTTCATGATGACCGCCGGGATTTACGAAGACTTTTATTGGTTGGCAAATAATGCAGGCCTCACCGACTTCCTCGACGACCAGCGTGAACAGTATCTCTTACTCACTAATATTTTCACGCAAAGTTTTCATTTTCATTCTAAGAAAACACCACCTACAGTGGAGATTCGTTTATATGATGAGGTTAAGGAGATATCACTCTTAGAATTTTGTGAAGTATGCAAGATACCCTTTGAAGGTAGACTTGATGAATCACGTCGTGAAGACGTTGAAGGGTTTATTGACATGATAGCTGTAGGGGAAACTAGACAAGTCTCAGGGGCAAGAATTACTAGTATACACTTCCCTGTTCTGCGCTACTTTGCTTTATTTGCTAGTAGATGTTTAATTGGTCGCGGGAACAGTGGGAATCTTAGTGCCCCTGATATTGTCATTTTACGCCATGCTTTGTTTCAAGACACAACTTTTAGCTTGGGTGCCGTCGTTGCTAAACGACCGAGTCTGAACCGCTCAAAGGGGCCCGTCTTTGGAGGCATCTTTGCTTCTCACCTCGCTGAACATTTTAGAATACCTATTAGGCATCATGAGAAGGAGGAAAAATTGCTTGCCCCTGTTTATCTAGACTACAAGAGCATGGTAGCACATGATTTTATTGTTACAGACAAGGATAGGTTGCTTAATTATAAATTAAGGTTTGGTGAAAAATATTGCGAGATTGTTACCTTGCTTGCACCATCTCTGTTTGATCTGTCTACAGGTATATATCTCATTACATCACATGCCTTCTACAAGTACCAGGGCCAGGCACAAGCTTCAGAGCCTGAGCCGGAGCCACCACTCGATCCTTACCGTCAGTCTGTTTATGGGTGGGATCTGGATGAGCTTGCAAACTAGTGGCACCCAGAGGACACATCTCAGTACACTGGAGGGAGTAGCTTTGATCCGTGGCCATAGACCAACTTAGGCCGAAAGCCTAAGCTTGGGGGAGTACGTATTTCTCACCGACTTTACATTCATGTTCACACACTTATTTTAGTTGTCGGTGCTCACATTCTTTCATTGTACCATCCATGTTTAGTTTCAATTTCTTTTTCTTAGTCTTTTTCTCGTGTGTTAGAAAAACCTTAAGAAAAACAAAATATATATTAGTTGTAGCTTCTAGCTAGTTTACTTTCCTTCTAGTAGTAATTAAAAGAAAACCCAAAAAGATTTCCCGTTCTTCTTTTGCTTGTTGGGAGCTTTCCCGTGTAAATAGTTTATTTTCTTTTCTTTGGGGGTCAAGAGTAGAAGACCATATTTAAAATGCTTAGCAGCTCTCATATGCTTTATTGTTGATTTAACCTTGAGCCATATTACATTGTCTTCTCTCTTGTATTAAATGCTTGCAAATTCCAGCTTAGTCCAATGTACGTGCACTATTATTATTATCCGCACTGTTCGGTCGTGCGAGTGAAAGGCAATAAGGATGATATATGATGAACTAATTGAGATGAGAAAAGCTGGTATGAAATCGACCTCTCTTGTTTTTGTAAATATGATAGTTCATCGTTCCTGATTCAGCTTGTTATGAAAGAAACATGCTTGCAATGACAATTAGAGATCATAGCTGCTTATGCCATGCTTAATTAGCTGAGAGTTTATAATGGTCTATCTTGCGTGCCAACATGATATTAAAATGGTTGTGATGTGGTATGATGGGGTAGTATCCTCCTTTGAACGATTTAAGTGATCTGACTTGGCACATGTTCACACATGTAGTTGAAACAAAATCAACATAGCCTCCACGATATTTATGTTCATGGTGATTTATATCCTACTCATGCTTGCATTCATTGTTGATTAATTTTAATCCATGTTCATGACCGTTGTTGCTCTCTAGCTGGTCGCTTGCCAGTCTCTCTCTAGCCTTCACCTGTACTAAGCGAGAATACTGCTTGTGCATCCACTTCCATAAACCCCAAAGTTATTCCAATGAGTCCACCATACCTTCCTATATGCGGTATTTACCTACCGTTCCAAGTAAATTTGTATGTGCCAAACTCTAAACCTTCAAATAAAATTCTGTTTTGTATGCTCGAACAGCTCATGTATCAACTAGGGCTGTCTATATCTTCCATGCTAGGTGGGTTATTCTCACGATGAGTGGACTCCGCTCATCATTCATGAGAAAATGGCTGGTAACCGGGATGCCCAGTCCCATGCTCAAAATCATAATAATTAAACAAAACTCCACTAGGGCTATTGCTGGTTTGGACGGTACCCGTTGTTTCGGGCTAGCCGTGGAGTGTGCTCGTTGGTGGTTGGGGGAGTATAAACTTTACCTTTCTGTTTGGGAACCGCCTATAATGTGCGTAGCATGGGAGATATCGAGATTCTTCGTTGTTATGTTGACAATGAAAGTATACCGCTCAAAATGTTATTCATCTCTATTTAAAAATCGAGCTCTGGCACCTCTACAAATCCTTGCTTCTCTCTGCAAAGGGCCTATCTATTTACTTTTACGCAGAGTCATCATCCTCTTATAGAAGAGCACCAGTAGGAGAGCACTCTGTCATTTGCATGTATTACTATTAATTTGCATTGAGTATGATCATGACATGATCTCTTTTACCATGAATTACAATGTCTAGTCAGTCCTTGATCTTTAAAGGTGCTCTGCATTTATGTTTTGCGGTCTCAGAAAGGGCTAGCGAGATACCATCATGTTATATCATATCATGATTGTTTTGAGAAAGTGTTGTCATCCGAGGTTTATTATTATTGCTCGCTAGTTGATTATGCCATTGATGTGAGTAGACTTGAGACCTGAAAGTTATTGTGAATGTGGTTAGTTCATGATCTTGCTGAAAACCTAAATGCTGGCTTACATATTTACAACAACAAGAGCAAACAGAGTTTGTCAAAGTTTTTCTTTATCACTTTCAGTTTATCAACTGAATTGCTTGAGGACAAGCAAAGGTTTAAGCTTTGGGGAGTTGATACGTCTCCAATGTATCTACTTTTGCCAAACACTTTTGCCCTTGTTTTGGACTCTAACTTGCATGATTTGATTGGAACTAACCCGGACTGACGTTGTTTTCAGCAGAACTGCCATGGTGTTGTTTTTGTGCAGAAATAAAAAGTTCTCGGAATGACCTGAAAATCCACGGAGAATTATTTTCGAAAATATATAAAATACTTGCGGGAAGATCCAGACCAGGGGGCCCACACCCTGTCCACGAGGGCGGGGGCGCGCCCCCTGCCACTTGGCCCCCCTGGTGCTCCACCGACGTTTCTCTGGATCCCATATATTCACTTTCGGGGAGAAAAAAATCAGAGAGGAAGAATTATCGCGTTTTACGATACGGAGCCGCCACCAAGCCCTAATCTCTCTCGGGAGGGCTGATCTGGAGTCCGTTCGAGGCTCCGGAGAGTGGAGATCGTCGCCATACTCATCATCAACCTTCCTCCATCACCAATTCCATGATGCTCACCGCCGCACGTGAGTAATTCCATCGTAGGCTTGCTGGACGGTGATTGGTTGGATGGGATCTATCATGTAATCGGGTTAGTTTTGTTAGGGTTTGATCCCTAGTATCCACTATATTCTGAGATTGATGTTGCTATGGCTTTGCTATGCTTAATGCTTGTCACTAGGGCCCGAGTGCCATGATTTCAGATCTGAACCTATTATGTTTTCATGAATATATGTGTGTTCTTGATCCTATCTTGCAAGTCTATAGTCACCTACTATGTGTTATGATCCGGCAACCCCGAAGTGACAATAATCGGGACCACTCCTAGTGATGACCTTAGTTTGAGGATTTCATGTATTCACTATGTGTTAATGCTTTGGTCCGGTACTCTATTAAAAGGAGGTCTTAATAACCATTAGTTTCCAATAGGACCCCGCTGCCACGGGAGGGTAGGACAAAAGATGTCATGCAAGTTCTTTTCCATAAGCACGTATGACTATATTCGGAATACATGCCTACATTACATTAATGAACCGGAGCTAGTTCTGTGTCACCCTAGGTTATAACTTCTACATGATGAATTGCATCCGACATAATTCCCCATCACCGATCCAATGCCTACGAGCTTTTCCCATATTGCTTGCTGCTTATTTACTTTTCCGTTGCTACTATTACAAAAACTACAAAAACACTATCGTTACTTTTATTGCAGCTACCGCCACTATCATATTACTTTGCTACTAAACTACCTTGCTGCAGATACTAAGTTCCAGGTGTGGTTGAATTGACAACTCAGCTGCTAATACTTAAGAGTATTCTTTGGCTCCCCTTGTGTCGAATCAATAAATTTGGGTTGAATACTTTACCCTCGAAAACTGTTGTGACCCCCTACAGTTGTGGGTTATCACAGATCGTGTTTCCGGACCTGAGCAGCACCCTCCTTTCCTTTACGAGGGGGGGGGGTGCAGGCTTGTGTGCACCGTTGCTAGCCACCCTATCCCGTCCACGAGGTGGTCGGTCCGACTTATCGGCGGTGTTATTCTTCGGCGGTATAGGCGCAGTAGCCTCGTCGTCGAATTCGGACAGCATTTTACGCTTAGGATAGCCTTTGGTTTGGCGATTGCAGCCATATTTTTGCTCAGCGTCCAGCACTTTGTTCCATCTATCATTGAGCGTATCTTGTGCGGCTCGAAGCCATCGCTGCTGCTTTTTCAGGCTCCTTGCGATGGCAATAAGCATCCGATGGAAGCACTTTTGTTCTAAGGGTTCTTCTAGGACGTTGTATTAGTCGTCGCCCATGCTAACATCCTCTTCACAGACAGGTTCATAATTGCTGTCTTCGGCATCGCTGTTATCAGACAGCGGTTTCGGACTATGTTCGCCGTCCTCTCGCTCGTCCTGCTCCATCGCTGGATCTGCGGGGTCTTCGTCTTGCTCCGGACTGTCACCGTCGTTGGTGACAGTGTTGCTATCTTTCCCTTTACGGGATTTAGTTCAACGCTTCGGACG
Source organism: Secale cereale (assembly GCA_902687465.1). Taxonomy (NCBI): domain Eukaryota; kingdom Viridiplantae; phylum Streptophyta; class Magnoliopsida; order Poales; family Poaceae; genus Secale; species Secale cereale. Next base: position 434,959,187 of record LR738709.1, read on the forward strand.
CCGACGTTTGGGAGGTTTACCGATAGGCTTGTCCTTTGTGGGATCATTTTCGCAGTCGCCTTCCTTCTCCTTAGGTGTATCCACCATATACATGTCGTATGAAGACGTAGCTGTCCATCGCCCGGTTACGGGCGGGTTTTGGTCTAGATCTGCTTCAGCTTAGAGGTCCATCCCTTCGAAGTCTTCGGAAGCGTAGTTAAGTAGATCAGTTACATCTTCGATCGTGGCTACCAAGTGGGTGGTGGGTGGGAAGTGAAATTCTCCATCATCAGCCTCCAGTTCGAACCGGATATAATTCGGCTGTGTATCCCCAACTAAGGAGAGATATTTTAATGAATTTAGCACATCGCCAAAAGGTGAGTGCCAGAAGATATCTGCAACGCTAAATTCGGCGATAGACGCCTGATCAAACTCGAAGGGCGCAAATGCATGTGGTTCGGAACCTGCAGCCAAAGACGAGTCCGGAGTTCCGGTGACACAGATCCCGCTCTGAGTTGGCTCTGTGTGCGGCTCCAGCGCCACTGGGTCTGCGGCTGCCGCGGCGGGGTTGAGCTTCCCGTCCTCGGGTGACGCGATTTGTTCTGGATCTAGGGCCAGAACGGTTACAGGTGCTATTTCCTGGAGGTGGTCCGATGGCAGAGTTAGGTCATGTTCATCGTGGTGGTAGGGAGCGATCGCCGTGGGCTCGAATCCGTATAAGATCAAGTCTCCGCGGATATCAGCAACATAGTTCAAGCTTCCAAACCTGACCTGATGGCCAGGGGCGTAGCTCTCAATCTGCTCGAGGTGGCCTTCTGTGTTGGCGCAGAGCATGAAGCCGCCAAACACAAAAAGCTGGTCGGAAGAAAAAGTTCCCTCGGCGGTGCCGTCGTTGTTGACGAAGCGATCCATCAGTCCTTCGGCATAGTGGAACTCTCAATGAAAGCACCAATGTTGGTGTCAAAACCAGCGGATCTCGGGTAGGGGGTCCCGAACTATGCATCTGAGGATCGATTGTAACAGGAGACTGGGGACACGATGTTTACCCAGGTCCAGGCCCTCTCGATTGAGGTGATATCCTACTTTCTGTTGGATTGATCTTGATGAATATGATTACAAGAGTTGATCTACCTCGATATCGTGATGGCTAAACCCTACGAGTCTAGCCTATGATTCTATTGTTTCTCTTCTACCTTAGCTCTACGGACTAAACCCTCTAGTTTATATATGTACCAAAGGGCCCTAGGGTTTGTACATAACCATCTTGCAGAGGAAGGAAAAATTACACCCGAACCTAAAACCTACCATTATACGTTTATATGAGTCCTATCCGGATACGAGAGACAATCTTCAGCAATGACCTTCACGGCCCACCAGTCCGGCCCACCACGAGTAATCCGGCCACATGAGGACCCCTCGATTCAGGACTCCCTCAGCAAGCACACACATAAAGCCATCTGGCCCCGCGTTAGGGCAGACGTATGCTTTTTCCCCTTCCTCCTCCGCGGCCTAGGATTTCCCAGTCACCCCTTCCTTCCGGGTTTGCTCGAGTTTTACGGGCTGCAACTCCATCACCTCACACCCAACTCCATCTTACACATCACTGGGTTCGTAGCCCTATGCGAGATGCACCTCAGATGCGAAGCACACTTCTGGCTCTGGTGGAGGTATTTTTGCATAATGCCATGCTCCCCAATTGAGGTGTTATACGAGGTGGGAGCCGCAGAGGTCTGTCCGATTGAGGGGAACAACTGCCCTCTAGGAACTCCTCGGGAAGATATCGATTTCTGGTCATCCGAGTGGTTCTATATAGATGATGTCCTGCTATATGACCCAGTTCGGCCTGAGCACCCTACTCTTTCTTCGGAACCCCCAAAGAAGCGCTACGGCTGGAGACCACGGACTGTTGCTCAAGAGGACGACACCAATGTGGTCAGCCTAGTAGCCCAAGTAAACTAGTTGATGAATACTAGCCTCACCATCATAGATGTCATGGTCATGGCAATCAACGGAAGAGTCTAACAACTACAGCAATGCCCGCACTCGCTGTACATGTACAATGGGACCTATGACACCTCTCGATTTGTCCGAGCAAATCTTGACGACCCAATGGTCTTCGGGGCCGCTCTAGCCAGCATATATTAGGGATCAGCCATGGAGTTTGCAAGACAACAGTTCCGTGACAGGTTGTCCTACTACAATCTTGCAGAAATAGTGAGTTTCCTCGACCCTTCTTGTTCACCTAAGGTGTTTCATAGTTAATTCTTCTGACCGAGCATTTATTGAACCTGGATAGAGATGGAGGCACTGGGTTGAGACCCTAAGCAGACCTACGGCCGAACCAGAGACACGCCGCCGGGCGGATGATCCTCTCTTTAACGAGGACGAAGAACCGTCCCTTATATATGGAGGGGAAAAATTCTATTTGGAGAGCCTTGATGGTTCGAAGGTTGTCATCACTCTGGATATGCCAGGAACATGGCCAACCTCCTCGGTAAAACCCCCTTCCTCTACTCGAAAGGGAGATTCTCGCCCCGAGGCCCCCAGTCCTCTAACTTCTACTCCAAAGGGAGGACGCGCAAAGCGTTCACATGGAGAACCGACCCCTCAAAGGAGCCCACTACAGGAGACGCCGGGAGCCAGGGTGCGCGTAGTGACCGTGGGGGCAGTCCAGAGCACTTCCTCAGCTCATAGGTAACTTTTAGTGCATTTTCGTGGACAACTCATCATGATTCTTAATTCTCTCAATCTTGTCATAGGCAGCACATCCCTTCGACGAGACATCGACTCCGAATAGTGGTGCGGGGCCCCTTCCTACCCCGGACGTCGCTCCCGAGGTACCTCAGCCAGAAAACTCGAGGACCTGTTCGTCCACTACCTCGGAGGTCCAGAGCGCCATGAACCATTGACGACGAAAAGCCTCTTTAAGGGACTCCATCTTTACTAACGAATAGCTCAATGCTCTTAGTTCTGTGTATGCCTACCTCGGAGCTACCCACTTTGTCTTTGAGGAGGCAGTGAGCGGTTTATCCCAGGGCATGCAGGTAAAGTTTTATCCGAAGACATATTATTTTGGTCATATTTTGTGTTTGATCACAATTTGTTTGCATAAAGGCAAACTTAATCTATCGAACCTGGCAGTAGCCCATAAGGATTGATATGGGCACTCGTGTCCGTATCAAGACTTGATAGTAACTGAAGAAAATTCATTTGATAGGCAGCCCGGGCAAAAAACAATCAACTAGCCAAGGTACTCGACTAGACGAAGGTGAAGTTGGACACGACTCTAGCCGAAGTGGAGCGTCTGAAGGAATTTACCAGAGAGGCACATGGTAATGTCTTTATGTTTTTGCCAGACGTCCTTGTGATTTAAATTTGCCGAAGTCATATGACATCATGTATTTCAACAGCCCAAGCCCTTAGTATCCTTGAAAGGGATCTCAAGCAGGCCCGCGAAGATCTGCATTATGCAGAATCGCAGCGGCAAGCTGGCCATCATGTGTTTACCCGAAGAAGGGAAGACACAAGTGCTATGAGAGCTGAGAATGCCCGACAAGTGCAAGAGATTGAAAATCTGAAAGCTCAACTGGCCGATGTCCAAGCAAAAGAGTGGAAGACGAGCTAAGTTATTTTTGGTAACCCTCTATACCCACTTGACGATGGCTGCATTATCGCAAAAATATGATCGATGGGCTAACATGTGTGTTTCTTTCAGCTTCTCTGGATGGTCGGCCCCTAGGGACTGATGAACATGTGCCCAACTATGCCATGACGCGCCTCGCCATGGTGCATGAACATGCTCAGAAGGCGATGAAGGGGGTTCTCAAGGCGTTATGGCCCAAGGAGCAACATGTGCCCGAAGACATGACAGTCCTTGCTAAGTGTTTGAAGAAAGCTCGGCGCCGGGTTCCAGCTGGGAAGGTATCAGGATGCCGTGAGGGGGCGAGGGAGGCTTGGTCCATGGTCAAGACGCGGTATACCGGCGTGGAGATATCATATTCGACCGAGGTAGGGCCCATGGGCCTGATGGGAAAGAAATTCCCACAAGCCTCGTGTATGAAAATGGCATGCCCACGGCCCACTTTTCTCAAAAGGACTGTGCTTTGGATGTTTTAATAGATGGGCTAGACCAAGTGTAGTTAAGGATTTATGTACGACTCTATGTATTGAAGTACTTAATGTCATTAATCAATCTATGCAGCCTAACTCTGTCAACCAACCATCGGCTTCTACCTCCCTGTCCATTGGCCGAGGAGTGGGCCTTACACCCAGTCTAACTAATTGGTCCAAATACTTCTGGGATAAGGAAACCTGGCTATATGGCTCGAAAGACAACAGTGGGTCATAAAGTTATGTTATATTACTGCTTAACATAAGAAACATCTTCCAAGGAAAATAGTTCTTCCAATAGTTCCTTTCTCGGGTGATTGTGCCGAGTACTTTGTGTCCGTAGACGGGTGGCCTCGGGGGTAAAGCCCCTGGTCGGGGTTTTGAGAGACCCCCTCCATTTTATTCCTATGTCATGACCGACCAACTTGAAATCTTAAGAAATGCTAGCTTTTGCCTGTGTCCGTCTAAGGTACAACTCTAGATAAACCGGGAGTAATGATCGTAGTGGTGCTCCCTTTGACCCCTAGCCGAATAATCGAAAATGTAAGGGGCAAGCATAGTAGCCAGGCAACCCAGCTTGGCCAAATCTTAAGTCAAAATTGATGCATATTCTGACTTTAGCGACAATAGGGTATAAGAAATGGAATCAGTGCATGCTTTCAAAAGAACATGCTTTATTTCTTTATTGCCTTCAAGGGAATACATATAAGGTATGTTCTCGAGGTGGCTCAAAACACAAAATAACGCTAAATGCAAAAAGGGGGAAGACAAGGTATGTACATAGGAAGAATGTGGTTGGGGTTTAGTCGTAGAAACGTCGGAGCAGCGCGGCGTTCCAAGGATTGGGTTCTCGACACCCGCCCATTAGATCTCGAATTCTATAAGCGTCTATAGTGAGAACCTGGTCAATGATAAATGGCCCATCCCACTTAGGTGAGAGCTTGTAGCTCTGCTTATCCGGATGTAATCGCAAGACCAGGTCTCCTATGCTGAATTCCTTTGCGCAGACCTCCCTGTTATGGTAGCGTCTTGCTTGCTGTTGATAAATTGTAGAGCGTGCTGATACATCTCCAACGTATCTATAATTTTTGATCGTTCCATGCTATTATATATGATATTTTTGATATTTAATGGGCTTTATTATACACTTCTATATTATTTTTGGGACTAACCTATTAACCCAAAGGCCCAGTCCAGATTGCTGTTTTTTGCCTATTTCAGGGTTTTGCAGAAAAGGAATATCAAACGGAGTCCAAACGGAATGAAACCTTCGGGAGAGATATTTTTGGAACGATATCTTCATGGGAGACTTGAGAACCAAGGCAGAGGGCACACGGGGCGTCCACGAGGGTGGGGGGCGCGCCCCTGCCTCGTGGGCCCCATGTTGCTCCCCTGATGCCCTCCTTCCTTCTATATATACCCATGTACCCTGAAAACATCGAAGCAACAGAGAAAACCCTAATTCCATCGTCGCAACGTTCTGTTCCCGTGAGATCCCATCTTGGGGCCTGTTCTAGAGCTCCGCCGGAGGGGGGATCTTCCACGGAGTGCTTCTACATCAACACCATCGCCTCACCATGAGTTGTTCGTAGTTTACCACAGACCTTCGGGTCCATAGTTAGTACCTAGATGGCTTCTTCTCTCTTTTTGGATCTCAATACCAAGTTCTCCTCAGTCTTCGAGGAGATTTATTCGATGTAATCTTTTTGCGGTGTGTTTGTCGAGATCTGATGAATTGTGGGTTTATGATCAAGATTATCTATGAGAAATATTTGGTTCTTTTTTGAATTCTTTTATGTATGATTATAATATCCTTGCAAGTCTCTTCGAATTATCGGTTTGGTTTAGCCTACTAGATCCATAGTTCTTACAATGGGAGAGGTGCTTGGCTTAGGGTTCAATCTTGTGGTGTCCATTCCCAGTGACAGCAGGGGCAGCAAGGCACGTATTGTATTGTTGCCATCGAGGATAAAAAGATGGGGTTTATATCATATTGTTTGAGTTTATCCCTCTACATCATGTCATCTCGCTTAAAGCATTACTATATTCTTATGAACTTAATACTCTAGATGCATGCTGGATAGCGGTCAATGTGTGGAGTAATAGTAGTAGATGCAGAATCGTTTCGGTCTACTTGTCACAGACGTGATGCCTATATATAATGATCATGCCTAGATATTCTCATAATTATTCGCTTTTCTATCAATTGCTTGACAGTAATTCGTTCACACACCATAGAATTCTTCTATCATGAGAGAAGCCACTAGTGAAACCTATGGCCCCGGGTCTATTCTCAACATATTAATCTACAATCTACTTTACTTTGTTGTTTTTACTTTCTGTTCTTATATCCAAAAATAACAAAAATATCAAACTATCCTATCTACCATATCTCACTTTCGTAAGTGACCGTAAAGGGATTGACAACCCCTTATCGCGTTGGCTGCGCAGTTCTTATTTGTTTGTGCAGGTGCGAGGGACTCGCGCATGGTCTCCTACTGGATTGATACCTTGGTTCTAAAAAACTGAGGGAAGTACTTACGCTACTGTGCTGCATCTCCCTTTCCTTTTCGAGGGAATACAACGCAAGCTCAAGAAGTAACAAGAAGAATTTCTGGCGCCGTTGCCGGGGAGGCTTACGCAAAATTCATATACCAAGTACCTATCACAAACCCTTATCCTTCGCATTACATTTTTTGCCTCTCGTTTTCCTCTCCCCCACTTCACTCTTACCGTTTTATTTGCCCTTCTTTTTGTCGTGTGTTTACTGTTCGCTTGCTTCTTGTTTGCTTGTGTTGCCATGTACCTTCTATTAGCTTGCATCTTCGCTTGCTAAATTATAGATCCTCATCCACTTGCCAATCTCTTTAAGAGATCCAATTATGTTGAACCAATTGCTAGTGAGCTACGTGCACTAGATTATCTTTATGAGGTTTTGCTTGAAATTCATGAATCTAAAAATTGTGATGAAGTATTGAAAGAAAATTATAAAGTGATTCACGGTAGCTCCTTGAGTAGAAAGCATGATTGCAATGATGCTATTATAAATTCTATTAATGTCAATTGTGTTAATGATATGCAAACCCTAAGCTTGGGGATGCTAGTATTGCTATGTCTACTACTTGTTGCAATGATCATGATTGGGGTGATGCCTTACGATCTTGAAAAATTACTTAATCCCCATGATGAATGTAAGATTGATAATAATGTTTGCAATAATATTGAAAGTGGGTTTGGAAGAGTGTCAACTTTAGATCCCACTATTTTGGAAGAGTGTCAACTTCATATGCATCTGGATCGTGTTGAAAATATGTTATGTGATAGCTATATTGTTGAATTTACTTATGATCCTACTTGCAATTATTATGAGAGAGGAAAATATGGTTGTAGAAATCTTCATGTTAGTAAATTACCTCCCTTCATGTTGAGATTGCTATTGTTTCTTTCTTCTTCCTTGCATATGCTAGATCTTGTTTGTCTTGCTAATTTGTTTTCCCATAAAATGCCTATGCATAGGAAGTATGTTAGACTTAGATGTGATTTTCACATGCTATATGATTCTCTCTTTGTGCTTCAATTCTTATCTTTCATGTGAGCATCATTGAATTCTGAAGCCTATCTTAATGGCTATAAAGAAAGAGCTTGTTGGGAGGCAACCCAATTTTATTTTCTTCGTTTTTGCTTCTGTTTAGGAATAAATATTGCATCTAGCTTCTGTTTGGATGCGGTTTTGTGTTTTAATTAGTGTTTGTGCCAAGTAGAACCATTGGGAAGACTTGTGTGAAGTTTATATGATCTTGCTGTAAAAAACAGAAACGTTAGCGCTCACGAGAACAGTCACCAGATTTTACTCGAGAGTGCTATTTAGTTGATTCTTTTCGCAGATGATTAATAGACAAATTCCTCGCGTTTACCAATTTATTTCAATTTTTTGGAGTTACAAAAGTATGCGAAAGTTACAGATTACTACAGACTCTTCTATTTTTGACAAATTCTGTTTTTCGTGTGTTGTTTGCTTATTTTGATGAATCTATGAGTAGTATTGGAGGATATGAATCATAGAGAAGTTGGAATACAGTAGGTTTCACACCAATATAAACAAAGAATGAGTTCATTGCAGTACTTTTGAGTGGTGGTTTGTTTTCTTATACTAACGGAGCTCACGAGATTTTTGGCTAAGTTTTGTGTTGTGAAGTTTTCAAGTTTTGAGTATGGCTTTGATGGACTATGGAACAAGGAGTGGTAAGAGCCTAAGCTTGGGGATTCCCAAGGCACCCCAAGGCAAAATTCAAGGACAACCAAAAGCCTAAGCTTGGGGATGCCCCAGGAAGGCATCCCCTCTTTCGTCTTCATCTATCGGTAACTATACTCGGGACTATATTTTTATTCACCACATGATATGTGTTTTACTTGGAGCGTCATGTATGATTTGAGTCTTGGCTTGTTAGTTTGCCACAATCATATTTGCTGGACGCACCTTATTGAGAGAGATAAATATGGCCTAGAATTTGTTAGAACACTCTATGTGCTTCACTTATATCTTTTGAGCTAAATAAGTTTGCTCTAGTGCTTCACTTATATATTTTAGAGCACGGTGGTGATTTTATTTTGTAGAAATTGTTGATCTCTCATTCTTCACTTATATCCTTTTGAGAGTATTTTAGAACAACATGGTAATGTGCTTTGGTTATAAAACTAGTCCTAATATGATAGGCATCCAAGATAAATGTAGTAAAAACTTTCATACGAAGTGCATTGAATATGATGAGAAGTTTGATACTTGATGATTGTTTTGAGATATGAGGATAGTGATATTAGAGTCATGCTAGTGGAGTTATTATGAAATTGAGAAATACTTGTGTTAAAGTTTGTGATTCCCATAGCATGCATGTATGGTGAACCGCTATGTGACGAAGTTAGAGCATGTTGTAGAGTGTCATCCTTTGTGTGTAGGTCGGGGGCGCGCGATGGTTAACTCCTACCAACCTCCCCCCTAGGAGCATGCGTTGATTGCTTTGTTTTGATGACTCGTAAATTTTTGCAATAAGTATATGAGTTCTTTATGACTAATGTTGAGTCCATGGATTATACGCACTCTCATCCTTCCACCATTGCTAGCCTCTCTTGTACCGCGCAACTTTCGCCGGTACCATACACTCACTATATACCTTCCTCAAAACAGCCACCATACCTACCTATCATGGCATTTCCATAGCTATTCAGAGATATATTGCCATGCAACTTTCCATAGTTTCGTTCATATGACACGCTTCATATTGTCATATTGCCATGCATGATCATGTAGTTGACATCGTATTTGTGGCAAAGCCACCATGCATAATTTTTCATACATGTCACAAAGGCTGTTAGAATCGCGACTGTGTTAATACGATTCTACGACTTTACGATCCAAACTAACCCTTATGATTCTATGATTTTAGTTCATAGAATCTATGTTTCTACGATCCTGATAGTGAAGATTTTATGATTTGCGATCCTACCATCAGAGGTTCGATCCGATTCAAAATCACGATTCTGACAACCTTGCATGTCACTCTTGATTCATTGCACATCCCGGTACACCGCTGTCGGATTACGGGCTCCGCAAACCCAAGAAGTTCGAACACAGGGGCGTGAACGAAGATCTCTCCCACTCACGTCTACCTAGCGCCTCGCCCTCGTCCAATGAAGAGATCCAAGCAAGCAACAAGTAAAGCACACATGAATTTACCGAGGTTCAGGCCACCTTGCGGTGTAAAACCCTACGTCCTCCTTTGATGGCTTAGCCTCGGGAGGGCTTGAGTATGAACAAGTACAGTGGTTCCCGAGCTCAGGAGGGGAGCTCAGGAGGGTCAGGAGGCAAGGGTTCTTGCTCCTTGGTGTGAGGGCCGAGTCTCTCTGGATCTCATCTGTCCTTCGCACGGTGGGAATTCTAGCTACTTATATAGGTGGCCAGGGTCCTCTTCCCCCGAAATGTTTTAGGCGGGAAGGGATCCCACAACGGCCATTTTGAGCGGGAACGCAAGGACGCTCCTATCCTCACAAAAGTGGTCTTCGCCTGCAAAGGGATCAGGCGGTGACGCGTTGGTGGGCTTGGTGGTGACATCCTCCCTACCGTCCTTGCGGTCTTCGGTCTTGTTGCACCAAAGGGGAAACCTTTGTCCTGCCCCTCGGGAACATGCGCCTGCGCTGTCTCCTTTGCACCAAAACTGCAACTGTGCCGCTGGCATGCACTGGCACCCGCTGGCGCGGTGTGTCACTGCTCGCGTCACTGCCTCCTCCTGAGGTAGGCTTGGCCTTGGATTCTCCGCCCCTTCGGAGCAACCTAGCCGAGGCCGCTCCTGAGGGGGTCTTGGTGTCGTTCTCCTCGCGAGGTCTAGCCCCCTCGCGAGGGTCTTGGGCAGCTTGTCGATCAGCTGGGCCGTACCAGGCCGTAGTAGGACCGCGTCACGGCCTGCAGGCAGGCAAGTCTGGGTACCCTGGTTCCCAGGACGCCGACAGTAGTCCCGGGCCCAAGGCGCGCGCGGAGTTGGCCTTGGGGTGGAGCCTTAGTAGAGGACAAAGCGCCATGGGCCCCAAAAGACTGCGGGCCAGGCTGGCGCGTGACGGTTGGATGGGACGTGGCGACTCCGCTTCCCACGCAGTCTTGGCAACCGTGCGACTTGACAACTCCCCGCCGCGGATGACGGGGTCGTTATGGCTGTGACGCCAGTGACTGGCGGTTGGGCTCCTCCGTCCTATAAATGGGACTAGGGGGGGGAGGGAAGCCCCCAAGCCATCTTCAAGCCAGCGCCATCTGCTTCCTTGTTCGCTCCCTGCTCTTCTTCTTGCTGCGAGGTCTCCATGATGCCACTTAGGAAGCCGTCTGCCATGGAGAAGGGGAAGGCCCCGAAGGAGTTGGCCTCGCCGCCGTCGAAGAGGGGCCGTGGCCGCCCCCGCAAGTATGCCGCTACACCCGCGGCGGCTCCTCAAGGAAGCGGGCACGGCCTTCCGGGTCCCGACGCGGTCGCCGATGAGAGGCGCGGTGCCTATTCTCATGGCGAAGGTGGTCGTGGCCACGGTGGGAGAGGAGGCGCGAGGCATCGTTTGGCTGTTGTGCGTCCTCCACACCCACAGTTCCACTCCTTCGATGTGTCGTCAGAGTTCGTGGTGTGGGCGGAGAAGCCTGGCAGCTTGTGGCTCCAGCTCCCCCGCTCGTTCGGCAACGTGCTACCAGCCGGAGGCCCCAGCGGCCTCTGCCTGCAGATCGACGGCTGCTGCAGTGGTGTGTCCTGGGCGGAGGTCGACGTTGCCCCCTCAGGCGATGTGTTCCTGGAGCGCGGCTGGCAGTCGTTTGCGCATGAGTGCCGGCTGCAGGGGAGGTGCACGCTCCACTTCAGGTACGATGGTGCCTCAACGCTGTTCGTCAGGGTCTTCTCGGAGGAAGGGAGGCGCCTTGGGTGCTGTCCTGAGGCTGACAATGAAGAGGATGGTGGCGACGGCGTCCGGAGGAGCAGCTCTTCCTCTGGAGACGAGCTTGGCCTTGGTGGGCGCCGCGAGTCCCCCCTCCGTGGCAGCAACAGCTCCTCCAGCAACGGCGGCTACAATGAGCCACCGCGCCGCCGAGCTCGGCTCGGTGAGGGGGGAGGGTCATTGCGCCGCTGTGCGTCGGTGAAGCGGGAGGAGCTGGAAGACTCCGACTGAGTGGGGGAAACGGTGCTGAGCCGCGGCTCGGCGGAGATCTGGCTTGGCGGGTCGGCCTCTGCTTCTTCTTTTCTTCATTTCCTTCCAGTGTCAAAATTTTAAGTTTCCTCGAGAAGGCATGTAATGGACTATGACATATGTACGAAGCGAGAACTTGCTATCATGTTTTTGGTCTGGGTGAGATTGCTTAGCTTATGTGTTGCGACGTCTTGAGGCGAAGTGCTCCTGACTCATTGGCGTCATGAGCCCCCGAGGGGCCATGAGGATGGCTGAGTTCGGGGGTCTTGACCTGCGGAGCCCCCGAGTATGAGTGAGCCGCTGTGAGCTGCTACAGGCTTGCGCCCTTGGGCTCGCTTGAGAGTGCTGAGCGTGGATTAAGGCGCCAAGGCCTGAGCTGGCTCGGCAGAATAGGTCATGTGGACTGAGAAGCCCGAGGCCAGAGCCTGAGCAGGCTTGGCCAGGTGAGGTCACGGGACCGCGGCAGCTGAGAGCCGGGACAGACCATGTCCCAGCCCCCATGTGCGAGGCACGCGAAGGAGAACAAGCGGCGCAGCCCCTGCTTGACAAGCTGAACTTAAAACCGGCGAGAAAATTCCAAGCAAGACTTCCAACCAAATGCAAGAAACATGAGAACTTCATAGCACAGGGTAGAGGAAGGGCTGTTATCCAAGGAAGTAGAAAAGGATGACAGCCAAACACCAAGCCAAAAAAGGAAAAAGGTCGCGTCCGACCCCTACACTGCGTCTTCTTCCCAGCGCGGAGCTAAGGACTGCCACTGGGACGTGGGTGGGAGCCCCGTCTGATGGCCCGCAGGCAACACTCAGGAGACTCTGAGGCGTGTACAGCCCCAACTCATTATTACGTGAGAGTGTCACGAGCGGAGACCTTCACGGGCACGAAGCCTTGATTACGGATAGAACCTTCTAAGGTGCTCAATTCCAGGAGTTCTGGATAGGTACCCATCCTGCGTCTCCAGGCGCACAACACCAGGCCTAGAGACACGGGCGATTCTGAACGGGCCCTCCCACATGGGCGAGAGCTTGTGTAACCCCTCCCTGGAGAGGACCCGCCTCAGGACCAAGTCACCAACTTCAAGTGTTCTTGTGCGGACGCTGCGGCAGTGGTACCGCCGCAATGCCTGCTGATATTGTGCTGTTCCGAGGGCAGCTCGGCGGTGACCCTCCTCACCGAGCACGAGGTCCATCCGCCAGGCGGCGTCCTGGCGTTCCTCATTGAAAGCCAAGACCCGTGGGGAGCGATGCTTGACCTCGTGAGGGAGGACCGCCTCCGCCCCGTAAACAAGGAAGAAAGGAGTTTCTCCCATGGGTTTGGTAGCGGTGCTACGGTGCGACCACAGCACGGATTGGAGCTCGTCGATCCAGCCCCTGCCGCAAGCCTCGAGCTTTTTCTTAAAGCTGCGCGTCTTGAGGCCGTGCAAGACTTCCACGTTGGCGCGTTCGGCCTGACTGTTGCTCTTGGGGTGAGCCACCGATGCGTAGCAGATCTGTGTTCCAAGGTTAGCACAATATGACCTAAAGAGATTGCTTGTGAACTTTGAACCGTTATCCGTGATGATGCGGTTGGGGACCCCGAAATGTCTCACGAGGCCCTGGATGAACTTGACGGCCGACCCGGCAGGGATCGCGCGAACAGGCTCCACCTCTACCCACTTGGTGAATTTATTGATGGCGACGTACAGGAAGCGGTAGCCCCCACCCCCACCCAGGGAAATGGACCCAGGATGTCCAATCCCCAGACCACGAAGGTCCAGGAGAGCGGGATTGTCTGGAGGCCCTGCACTGGTTAGTGGATCTACTTGGCGTGAAACTGGCATGCCTCACAAGCCTGCACAAGCTCTGTGGCATCGTTAAGTGTCGTGGGCCAGTAAAAGCCGCTGCGGAAGGCCTTGCGCACGAGGGTGCGGGACGACGAATGGTGGCCGTAGTCCCCGCCGTGGATGTCAGCCAATAGCTCGCGTCCTTGCTTCCTCGAGATGCACTTTAGTGAGACGTCATTAGGGTGCCTCCTATAGAGTTCGCCGTATTGGATGCAGTAAGCCGAGGCCTGTCGGACCACGCGCTCCGCGTCTTCCTCCTTGTCTGGGAAGGTGTCATGTAGCAGGTACATCTTGAGCTCCGCGGCGAGTAGCAAGCAGGCTCCGGAGGTCGGCCCGCAGGGCAGAGCTCCGGCTGCGGGCGCCGCAGGTAGCCCCTCCCGAGGGGACGCCGGCTCAGGAGCGGGCGGTGCTGTCGAAGGCTTGAGCAGCCGCTCCTCGAAGATGCCCGACATCTGAGGTTCCCTCCTGGAGGCCCGTTTGGCGATGTCGTCCGCCTCCTTGTTCATGTCCCTTGGCACGTGCTGCACCTCCAGCCCTCGGAATCGCTTTTCCATTTTGCGCACCTCCTCCAGATATGCCTCCATGTGCTCGTCCTTGGGCTTGTATTTCTTGTTGGAGAAGTTGACGAGGAGCTGTGAATCGCCTCTAATGGCGAGGCGCTTGACCCCCAGTGCCGCTGCGGCTTTGAGCCCATCAATCAGGCCCTCATACTCTGCTATGTTGTTGGAGAACTTTTCGCCTTGTTGGAAGCAAAGCTGCACGACGTAGTACAACTTGTCCTGAGTGGGAGATACCAACACGGCGCCAGCTCCTGCGCCAAGGCACGAGAAGGCGCCGTCGAAGTATACCACCCATCCGTCCGGGGCTTCATCGTCGGGGGCTAGCGAGCGATCCTCGCCAGCCCCCTGTTCCGGCGCGTCAGTCCATTCTGCCACAAAGTCTGCCAGAGCCGCTCCTTTGATTGCTCGCGTGGTGCTGAACTCCAACTGGAACGCCTGTAGCTCGATGTTCCACTCGGCGACCCTCCCGACGACATTCGGGCCCCGGAGCACCTTCTCGAGAGGGTACGACGAGACAACTTTGATAGGGTGGCCCTGGAAGTAATGGCGCAGCTTCCTAGAGGCGCCAAGGAGCGCCAGGAGTAGCTTTTGAGGCATCGGGTAACGCGAGCGCGCGTCGCGTAGTACAGCGTTGACAAAGTACACAGGGTGTTCCACGAGGGTCGGCGCCGCAGGATCTTCAGGCGCTTCGGGAGTCTTTGGTGCTTCTTGCTGGATGGCGGGGCCACAGGTAACCGTGGTCGAATCTACCTCCGGAGCTGCGTCAGGGGGTGACGGAGGTCCTGAGGATGCCGACTTGCCCCCCGGCCTCGCACTTCGGGGCCTCTCCTCGCACTCCACCACTAACGCTGTGCTGGCGGAGTGAGGAGTAGCGGTGAGATAGGGAGTCATGGGTTCCAGGGGTCTTGGCGCCACCATAACCGGCGGGCTGGTGAGGTATTCCTTGAGACCCTCGAAGGCGGCGTCGGCCTGTGCAGTCCACTCAAAGGGCCCCTTCATCTTCATGAGCTTGAAGAACGGGAGGGCGCATTCACCAAGCTTAGAGATGAAGCGCCCCAGGGACGTTACGCATCCCGCAAGCTTCTGCATCTCCTTCAGGGTTGTAGGCGGCTTCATTCTTTCGATGGCTTTGATCTTCTCCGGATTAGCTTCAATGCCCCGGTGTGAAACCAGGAACACTAGCAACATGCCGGAGGGTACACCAAACACGCACTTCTCTGGGTTGAGGCACAACTTCACCTTGCGCAGGTTGGCGAATGTTTCTTCTAGGTCCTGGATGAGAGTCCTGGCCTCTCTGGTCTTGACCACGATGTCGTCAACGTAGGCCTCCACGTTCCTCCCGAGCTGAGGGCCGAGGGTGATGTGCATCAGGCGCTGGAAGGTGGCGCCTGCGTTTCTCAGCCCGAAAGGCATGCAGGTGCAGCAGTAGACCCCGCAAGGGGTCAGGAACGTCGTCTTCTCCACATCCTCCACCGCCATCTTAATTTGGTGGTAGCTTGAGAAGACGTCGAGGAAGCAAAGCAGGTCGCACTTTGCCGTTGAATCCACGATATGGTCGAAGTGCGGGAGAGGGAACGGGTCCTCAGGGCAGAATTTGTTGAGGTTCATGAAGTCGACGCACATGCGCTCCTTGCCTCCTTTTTCGGGACTATGACGGGGTTGGCCAGCCACTCCGGGTGCCGTACCTTCCGTACGATGCCTGCTTCCTCTAGCTTCCGAACCTCCTGAACGATGAAGGCCTGCTTATATATAATGATCATGCCTAGATATTCTCATAATTATTCGCTTTTCTATCAATTGCTCGACAGTAATTCGTTCACCCACCGTAGAAGTCTGCTATCATGAGAGAAGCCACTAGTGAAACCTATGCCCCCCTGGTCTATTCTCAACATATCAATCTACAATCTTCTTTACTTTGTTGTTTTTACTTTTTGTTCTTATATCCAAAAATACCAAAAATATCAAACTATCCTATCTATCAGATCTCACTTTCGTAAGTGACCGTAAAGGGATTGACAACACCTTATCGCGTTGGCTTCGAAGTTCTTATTTGTTTGTGTAGGTGCGAGGGACCCGTGCCTGGTCTCCTACTGGATTGATACCTTGGTTCTCAAAAACTGAGGGAAATACTTATGCTATTGTGCTGAATCACCCTTTCCTCTTCGAGGGAATACAACACAAGCTCGAGAAGTAGCAAGTGCCCGAGCCACATTACGTTTCTCCTCCAAGGCGAGGCATGCTTCTGATCTAGCTCAGCTTCCCGTTCCTCGTACATATGTACCCGAGGTGCGTCATAAATTATGTCGCAAGGGAGTACTGCCTCGGCGTCGTATACCATAAAGAATGTAGTATATGCAGTGGATCGATTTGGCGTGGTGCGGAGATCACATAGGATTGAATCTAGTTCCTCGACCAATTTGCAGTCTCCTTCTTTAAGGGAGCATACTAGCCTTGGTTTGATACAACTAAGTATGAGCCCATTGGCACGTTCTACCTCTCCATTTGACTGCGGATGATAGACGAACTGCTACGTCCATTTTGCGTCATGTTTTCTTAATGTTATTTTTAGTGTTTTTATTCATTATAACACTTTGGGGAGTAATTATAATGCCTTTTCTCTCATAATTTGCAAGGTTTACAAAAAGAGGGAGAATACCAACTGCTAGAATTCTGGACCTGAAGAAGCTACGTCAAAGATACCTATTATGCACATATCCAAAAGGGCTGAAAATTTACGGAGAATTATTTTGAAATATATAAAAAATACTAGAGAAAAGGGATTCGAGAGGAGGCCACCCAGGTGCCCACTAGGCACCAGGGCGCCCCTTGGCATGCCCTGGTGGGTAGTGGGCCACCTGGCCCACTTCTGACGACCATTTTCTGGTACATATTCACAATTGACCTAGAAAAAAAATAAGGAGAGGACTTTCGGGATGGAGCACTTTTGCAGGGGGACTTTCGTCTCGAGGGGGACTTTCATCTCGAGGGGGAACTTGGGCAGGAGCACTTTTGCTCTCCGGTGTAGCGATTTCACCGGGGATACTTCCCTACGGGAGGGGGAAATCGAAGCCATCGTCATCACCAACAAACCTAGGATAATTATCCATCAAAATCTTCACCAAAACCATCTCATCTCAAACCCTAGTCCATGTCTTGTATTAAATGTTTGTATCAAAACCTCAGATTGGTACCTGTGGGTTGCTGGTAGTGTTGATTACATCATGTAGTTGATGCTAGTTGGTTTATTTCGTGGAATATAATATGTTCAGATCCATTATGCTATTTATTATGCCTCTTATCTTGAACATGCATATTCTTTGTGGGTAGTTACTTTTGTTCTTGAGGACATGGGAGAAGTCTTGTCATAAGTAATCATGTGAATTTGATATTCATTCGATATTCTGATGATATGTATGTTGTGATTCCCTTAGGGTGTCATGTGAACCTCAACTACATGATACCTCACCATCATTGGGCCTAAGGGAATGCATTGTGGAGTTATTAGATGATGGGTTGCTAGAGTGAAAGAAGCTTAAACCCTAGTTTGTGCGCTATTCTGTAAGGGGCTGATTTGGATCCATACACTTCATGTTATGGTTAGATTTTATCTTAATTCCTATTTTGTAGTTGCGGATGCTTGTGAAGGGGGTTAATCATTAGTGGGAGGTTTGTTCAAGTAATAATAGCATCCAAGTACTGGTCCACCCACATATTAAATTATCAAAGTAGCGAACGCGAATCAAACCAATATGATGAACGTGAGTAGATGAAATTCCAGTGTGTCCTCAAGAATGCTTTGCCTATTATAAGAAACCGCCCCGGCCTGTCCTTCACCGCAAAAGGATTGGACTATCTTTCTGCGAATATTGTTACTATTGCTACTTGTCACTTGTTACAAAATACCTTGCTATCAAAAACTTGTTACCACAATTTCAGTGCTTGCAGAAATTACCTTGCTGAAAACCGCTTGTCATTTCCTTCAACTCCTCGTTGGGTTCAATACTCTTAATTATCAAAAGTACTATGATTGATCCCCTATACTTTTGGGTCATCAAGACTCTTTTGTGGCACCATTGCCGGGGAGTGAAGCACCTTTGGTAAGGAAAAATTTATATTACATGCTGAAATTTATTGTCAGTTGTCACTATGAAAAACAATCCTTTGAGGGGTTTGTTCGGGGTATATCCACCTGGATCGGAGGCACAAAAAGTTTCCCCTCAACCTACTGCACCTACTGAAAATATTGGTTATGAAATTCCTTCGGGTATGATTGAGAAACTTCTAGCTAATCCTTATGCGGGAGATGGAACGCTACATCATGATATGCATCTAATCTATGTGGATGAAGTTTGTGGATTATTTAAGCTTACAGGTTTACCCAGAGATGAAGTTAAGAATAAGGTTATCCCTTTATATTTGGGTGGAAAAGCATTGACATGGTATAGGCTGTGCAATGATATTGGATCTTGGAGCAGGAATCGATTGAAATTGGAATTTCACCAAAAGTTTTTATCCTATGCATCTAGTTCATCGTGATTGGAATTATATTTATAATTTTTGGCCTCGTGAAAGATAAAGTACCGCTCAAGCTTGGGGAGGTTTAAGTCAATGTTATATTCATGCCCCAATCATGAGCTCTCGATAGAAATTATTATACATAATTTCTGTGCTCGGCTTTCTCGTAATGATCAATCCATGCTCAATACTTCTTGTACTGGATCCTTTATGAAGAAGACTATTGAATCCAGGTGGGATCTTCTTGAAATAATTAAACACAACTCTAAATATTGTGAACTCAATGAAGGTAAGGAGTCAAGTATAAAACTTGATTTTTATTGTGTTAAATCTTTTATGGATACCGATGCTTTCAATGATTTTAGCACTAAATATGGACTTGACTCAGAGATAGTAGCCTCGTTTTGTGAATCCTTTGATACTCATTATGATCTCCCAAGGAAAAGTGGTTTAAATATCACCCACATATTAAAGATAAAGTTGAGGAACTAGTTAGAGTTAAAGAAGAAACTATCATTTACAATGTTGACCCAGTTGTGCCCACTGCTTATGTTGAAAACCTGCCTTTCCCTGTTAGGATAAAGGAACATGCTAAAGTATCAACTTTGGTTAACAAAAGTGATATTAGAGCACCTAGACCTTCTGAGAAAATCAAAGTAGAACCTAGTTTTGCTATGGTTAAAGAATTCTTGGTCGATAATGTTGCTGGGCATGTTATTTATTTCTGTGATGAAGCTGCTAGAATTGCCAAACCTGATACTAAAGATAAGAATAGACCCATTGTTGGCATGCCTGTCGTCTAAGTCAAAATAAGAGATCATTGTTATCATGGTCTATGTGATGTGGGTGCTAGCGTGAGTGCTATTCCTTCTACATCATATCAAGAAATTATGCATGAGAATGCACCCGCTAAAATAGAAGATATTGATGTTTCTATTAAACTTGCAAATAGAGTGTAATGCCCAGGATGGAGTTATACCTCCTACGTGTCGAGGCACGACTTAAAGGCATAATTCTATCCTAGAATGATCTCAAGTTCGGTAATCTTTGCACAACTCATGTAAAAGAGGGGATAGTAAACTGAAAATAGTTGGCTTACACTCGCCACGCCACAGAATTACAGTACAAGTCTCAAACATCATACATTAAGAACATCACAACCCTCTAAGGGCAAAAGCCAAATGTCAAAGTACCGAACTCAGATAAATAAACCACAGGCGGATCGAATCCTAGTAAGAGACTCTACTACTGATCGTCCGGGTAGCGCACGTAGTACCGACTACGCTCCTCGTCGTACTCCCAATCCAGCTCGGTGCCATCACCTGGATAGCTCACAGCTGGACCTGCATCTGGTGTGTGAAGTAACTGTGAGCCACAGAGGACTCAGCAATCCCGTCTCCGGGTAACAAGACTATCAAAGCCTTTGGGTGAGGAAAAGGCTGAAGAAAAGAATAAGTCTGCAGCAGCAACTAGCATCTAGCTTACGTAAGTGAGAGCGAGAGGAGAAGGCCTCGGCGAGAAGTGATCACGAAGTGATCCTAGCTACAAGCTCCACAATCATAACCCCTCCGTGTTCAACTCCCGAATCCCTATTCGGAAATTGACAGTCACGGAACACACGCTGGTAGTGTATTAGAAACATTGCGTCAAGTTATCTACAACCGGAATTAACATGCTCCCATCAGCCACATAACCGCGGGCACGGCTTTCGAAAGTTCAAACCCTGCAGGGGTGTTCCAACTTGACCCATTACAAGCCCACGATCCGCGGAGTCGCAACTCCAAAATGGGAAGACCCGAGTATCCTCGGAATCCCGTGCTCAAGATATACCGAGCTAAGGTAAGGCTAATCCAGCAAATCCTCCCGGCGTGTCGACACCCTGATAGTAGCCGCACGTATCTAAGTCTCAGGACACGACCGGATGGGCGATTCTACGGGTGTATACCAGATACCTCGGGTTGCCCCAAGGCGGCCCCGCAGACTCCCCGTTTCGGACCAACACTCATGTGGAGCACTGGCCCGGGGTTGTTGATTAAGAAAGAGGGTTAATTACTCCCTATGCAAGTTTAGTTTGTTATTAGGCAAATAGTACCAATGTTGGGACTTGCTGGAAAAGACTTAGCACTTAGCGGTTTATCGAGGGGGTCCCATACACCCCAACCGTGTTAGGAACGCATAATCAAGGAACATAATACTGGCTTATACGGATCCTAACGGCATGAGTGGAACAAATCACCAAGCAAAAGGCTTAGCCTTCCACCCTTGCCAATATATAGATGATTTCATTTAAAGCATTTATATAGTGTGATATAACCCAACCAAACATCAACATGAAGCAAGCATCTTCGATCTTCACCTGCAACTAGCAATGCTATAAGAAGGGCTGAGCGAAGCGTACTTAGCCAAGCAACGGTTTGCATAGGTAGGTTGGTTAAACATGGCAATTGGCTACAAGTAGGAGGCTGACAAGAAGATCATGGGCATCGAGGCAAAACTATAGATCGAGACTACTAGCAATAGGCAAAGATAGTAATGTTATCGGGGTTCGGTCATCTTGCCTGAAGAGAAGTCGTTCGGATCGTAAGAAGGGTCCTCGTGCTCAACCTCGTTGGAAACCTCGTGCTCAACTTCGTACTCGGTCTCAGCTTCCGGCTCTAAACAAAACAATCACACCAAGCACCAATCAACAAGATGCAATGCGCACTCGGAAAAGATGAATGCATGATGGATGCACTAAGGATGCACATGGAGCACGGAAAAAATATCACTCAAGCAAAACACCTCAAAACATGATAACAATCTGATATTATTAATCTACACAGAAAATCAATCAAGTTTGATATAAGATTCGCTGACATCGGAGTTACGGGCTAAAAGTTATGCCCGAAACAAGATTTGAGCGAAAGCTGAAAATTACAGCAACATAGCAACTTCGGAGCTCAAAATAATTAAGCTACAGCACCCAGAAAGCATGGCAAAGGACATGAACACAAACTAGACATATAGTACAGCAACTAAGTCCAAGGTGCACCCCCAACGGAGTCACGGATCAATAGCAATGATCTTGGACATAATGAACTTGACAATAAAATTCTGGCAGAATTTTATTGAAACTTTAGAGCAAAAGATAAACATGCTACAGCCACTCAAATGGACATGTGAGGACATGAATGGAAAGACAACAATATATACTACAAGGAACAATCAAAATCCACTCCAAAACTATCATGCTTTGTCCTAGAACATCACACGAACATGGCATCGGAACGTTACAGATTTCAGACTTAGTGAAAAACCACTAAGTCCTAAAACAGCAATATCATCATAGCATATAAAAGAGCATGTTTAAGTCACCTCGAAACTAAACATGGCAAAGGGTAAGCACCTCATCAAAGAACACATGAAGGTGATCCCGAAACACACAAGCATGCATCAAGGAGGTGAACACAACGATAGCAACGAGCTCAACAAGATGGCATTTCATAACAAGTGAAAACACATCACAGCCACATGGCACTTTGCAACGATGATAACAAGGCAATAATAAATCTAACATGCAACCTAGCACAAGCAACACGTAGTTCGTGGCAAGACGAACACGTGGACATGTCATTTGCATCATTCGGACAAACGAGCTAAAAGATATCACATGGCAAAGGTGGCACAAAAATAACACATAGCAGCAGTTTATATCATGATGCACTCTTGCAACAGCAAAACAAGCACCTAGATGATCTCTAACATGCATGACAACAACAGGTAAAACGTAGAGCACATCTCCACGAACGTCTGGACATATTACACGCGCAAAACGGAGCAACACAGTAAAAGTTATGCATGTTTGAAAAGTGCATCACAGAACAATAAAACAGGGACTTAGTAGATCTAGGGTTCAACCTCAGTCCAGATCGGATCTGGGAAAAGAAGACGGGCCGGCGCGGCGGAGGCCTCGGCCCAGGCGGCGCTGGAGGGCCCAGCCGGCGGGGCTGGTGCGGCCTGGTGCGGGCCTCGGCGACGGGAAGGCCCGGCGACCTGGCGAACGGCCCAGGGGG
>LR738709.1:434981993-435110955 GCA_902687465.1 Secale cereale
CGGCCCGGGGGGGGGGGGGGAGGCCCGACGGCTACCGCGGCCTGGGGCGGCGACCGGGCGCCGGAGGGGCGGCGGGCTTCGGCTCGGGTGAAGGCGTGGGCCGGCCGGCCTGGAGGGGCGCGGGAGGCGACGGCCCGCTCGGGAGGAGGCCGGTGTCTGGTGCGGTGGAGGGGCCTCGGGCTGGTGGAGCTCCTGGCCCGAGCGGAGGCCACCGGCAGGCTGGAGCGACGGGCCGCCTGCGGAGGAGCGGCCCACCGCGGCTGGCGGCGATGCGGTGGCGATCGGCCTGCGGAGACGATCGAACGGGGCGCGAGGCACCAGCCAAGTGGTCCAGCGGCGCTGCGCTTGGGCTGGGCCCCGGTCGGCGCTCGATCTGGCCAGGCGCGTTGACTCCGGGGCGCTGCGATCGATCTGCTGCTGTTGCGGAAGGAAAACGGCGGCGGCTGGTTTCCAGGAGGAAACTTGCAAAGTGGCAGTAGGTGGAAGGCAGATCTGAGTAATTTTAGGGGGGAGGAGGAGGAAGAAGAAGGGGATGCCCAAAATAGACCTAGGGGGGGTCTATATATCCCAGAATTTTAGGGTTAGGGGAGATTTAGGGGCGCTAGGAGCCCTCCGATCGCGATCCGACGGATCCGATCGCGGGGTAGATTAAAAGGGCCTAGGAGGAGATAAAAGACTGCAGTAGGGGTGTTTCCGGGACACGAAGTGAAGGCACATCGGACCCACACGAACAACGGATGGGAAAGTCAACGGAGTCCAAACGAGACGAGATTTGAGAGGCGGGTTGCACACAACAAAACAACAACACAGACAACAACCTCGCGGCACACCGGTAACGTAAAACACCCAAACAACAAAGTAGGCCTACGGGACGTCACGGACACGTGAGGGAGCTCCGGAACGCGAAACGGACAACGGGAAGGGACACACGGAACCGGATGCAACCGACAACACAAAAGCAATGCGATGCACACGTCTACATGATATGAATGAATGCCACACACTCACACAACAAAACGACAAAAACCCGAAAGACAAAGAACCCGGAATGGAAATAGATGAAGCCGGAGATATATTATAAGCCCAAAAGGGAAAGTATTACATCCGGGGCATTACATAGAGACACCATCACATCACTTGGGATTGTTAGAGATGTAGAATTCTTGTGCGGGAAGATAAAATAACCTACTATTTTCCTAGTTCTTGGTTCTCCACAAGATGACTTTGTCCCATAATATTTGGTAGAGTCCTACTTCTTGAGCTTGCATTGATTTTTTCCCTTGAAGAGGAAAGGATGATGCAGCAAAGTAGAGATAAGTATTTCACTCAATTAAGAACCAAGGTATCAATCTAGTAGGAGGCACAAACAAGTCCCAATAGATGCACCTGCACAAACTAACAAACACTTGCACACAAGGCAAAAAGGGGTAGTCGGTTACTTCACGGTCACTAGCAAGAGTGAGATCTGATAGAGATAGATTTGAAATATATGTAAAATGCAAAATAAAGTAAACAAAAATAAATTGCAGCAAGGTATTTTTGGGTTTTTGGTTATATAGATCTGAATATACTATGATAAGGAATAGACCCGGGGGCCATAGGTTTCACTAGAGGCTTCTCTCTCTCGAAGAAAGCATACAGTGGATGAACAAATTACTGTTGAGCAATTGATAGAAAAGTGCAAAGTTATGGTGACATCTAAGGCAATGATCATGAATATAGGCATCATGTCCGTGACAAGCAGACTGAAACAATTCTGCATCTACTACTATTACTCCACACATCGACCGACTCCTTCCTACATCTAGTGTATTAAGTTCATAAGAATAGAGCAACGCTTTAAGCAAGACGACATGATGTAGAGGGATAAACTCAAGCAATATGATATAAACCCCATCTTATTATCCTTAATGGAAACAATACAATACGTGCCTCGCTACCCCTTCTGTCACTAGGTGAGGACACCGCAAGATTGAACTGATCACAGTGCTCCTCTACCATTGCAAGAAAACCCAATCTAGTTGGCCAAACCAAATCGATAGATCAAAAAGAAATACAAAGCTATCTTAATCACGCATAAAAAAGTTCAGAGAAGACTCAAATAATACTCATAGATAATCTGATCATAAAT
This sequence comes from Secale cereale, assembly GCA_902687465.1. Taxonomy (NCBI): domain Eukaryota; kingdom Viridiplantae; phylum Streptophyta; class Magnoliopsida; order Poales; family Poaceae; genus Secale; species Secale cereale. The sequence goes on from LR738709.1 coordinate 434,984,125, forward strand.
CCACAATTCATCGTATCTCAATAAACACACTTCAAAAGAAGATTACATCGAGTAGATCTCCAAGAACACCGAGGAGAACATTGTATTGAAGATCAAAGAGAGAAAATAAGCCATATAGCTACTAGCTATGGACATGTAAGTATGTGGTAGACTACACACACATCATCGAAAGGGCAGGAAGGTTGATGTAGATGCCCTCCGTGATCGAATCCCCCTCTGGCGTAGTACCGGAAAAGGCCCCAAGATGGATCTCACGAGAACAGAAGCTTGCGGTGGTGGAAAAGTATTTTTGCATCCCCTCTGACATAGGGGGAATATTTGGGTATTTATAGAGCAGGAATTAGGGTTAGGCGACCTCCGAGGGGTCCACAAGCCTAGGGCACCCCTAGGGCTAGTGGCCTAATCGTGGGTCTTCTGGCCTCCTCCCGAAGCTTCCTAGGTTTCTTCTGGTCCAAGAAAAATCATCGTAAAGTTTTATTACGTTTGATACTCATTTTCTATAAAAGTCAAAAACAAGCGGGAAAACAGAAACTTGCACTATACCTGGCCATATCTCGGGCCGGGCCGGGCTTCGGGCCGTGCCAAACAAAGCCCGATGCTGAAAACCCAGGCCCGAGCCCTGCCCTGCCCGACCACCGGGCCTACTAAATCGGGCTCAAGCCCGACCTGAACCTGGAAAAGCCCAACATGGCCCGCTCGGCCCGGCCCGACCACGGCCAAAAACCTATTTTCATAGGCCCGGGCCTGGCCTGATATGCCCGTCGGGCTTGATTTCCAGGCCGAGCCCGGCCTGATGGCATGTTCGGGCTCAGCTCGGCTCGGGATTTTTGGGCCGGGTCGGGTCGGGCCGTCTGGGCCGGGCTACCCATGGCCAGGTCTAACTGGCACTAGGTTAATAGGTTAGTCCCAAAAATGATATAAAATAGCATATTATGCATATAAAACATCCAAATTAGATAATATAATAGCTTGGAACAATAAAAAATTATAGATACATGGAGACGTATCAAGCATCCCCAAGCTTAATTCTTGCTCGTCCTCGAGTAGGTAAATGATAAAAACATTTTTTTTGATGTGGAATGCTACCTAACATATTTATCAATGCAATTATTCTTATTTGTCATGAATGTTCAGATCCATATGATTCAAAGCAAATGTTTAATATTGACATGAAAACAATAATACTTCAAGCATACTAAAAAGCAAAGTCATGAAACTTCAAAATAACATTGCTAAAGAAATTTATCCCTACAAAATCATATAGTCATGTTATGCTCCCTCTTCTCAACACAAAGTATAAATCATGTACTACCCCGATGTCAGCCAAGCAATTGGTTCATACTTTTTATGTTCTGAAGCTTTTTCAACTCTTCACGCAATACATGAGCATGAGCCATTGACATAGCACTATAAGTGGAATAGAAGGGTGTAGTAGACAAAAGAAGGGAGAAATTCTCACATTAACTAGGCAAATTATTGGACTATGGAGATGTCCACCAATTGATATTAATGTGAGTGAGTTGGGCTTGCCATGTAACGGATGCACTAGAGTTATAAGTGTATGAAAGCTCAAAAGAAAACTAAGTGGGTGTGCATCCAACTTGCTTGCTCATGAAGACCTAGGGCAATTTGAGGAAGCCCATTATTGGAATATACAAGCCAAGTTCTACAACAAAACATTCCCACTAGTAATATATAAAAGTGACAACATAGGAGACTCTCTATCATGAAGAACATGGTGCTACTTTGAAGCACAAGTGTGGAAAAGGATTGTAACATTGTCCCTTCTCTCTTTTTCTCTCATTTACTTATTTTTCTTTTTTTTCTTTTCTCATTTTTTCTTTTTTCCTTTTTGGGAACTTTGGCCTCTATTTTTTATTTGGGCTCTTTGGACTCTTATATTTTATAAACCTCACATGGGGAGAATGCTCAAATAATGATGATCATCACACTTTTATTTACTTACAACTCAAAAATTACAACTCAGTGTGAATACTCATAATGACGGAATGGTGGAGTTACATGGCAATATATATCGGAATGGATATGAAAATGCCATAATAGGTAGGTATGGTGGCTATTTTGAGTAAATGTATAAGGTGGGTTTAATGCACCGGCGAAAGTTGTGCGGTACTAGAGTGGCTAGCAAAGGTGGAAGGGTGAGAGTGGGTATAATCCATGGACTCAACATTAGTCATAAAAAGTACTCACATACTTATTGCAAAAAGTTTGTTTGCCCTCGAAGCAAAGTACTACTACACATCCTCCTAGGCGAGGGGTTGGTAGGAGTTAACCATCGCGCTCTCCTAACTTACACACAATGGAAGACAATCAATAATAAATTGCGCTCCAACTTCATCACATAACTACAAGACCATACGTGCATGCTACGGGAATCACAAACCTTAACACAAGTATTCTTACTATTCCACAATTTACTACTAGCATGACTCTGATATTACCATCTACATATCTCAAAACAATTGCAAGGAATCAAACTTCTCATATATTCAATGCTCTTTATGATTTTTTTTTATTATATCCCCTTAGTTCTCATCATATTAGGACTAAATTCATAACCTAAGCAAATAGACATACTGTTCATAAGACTCTCAAAATAATATAAGTGAAGCATGAGAGTTCATCAATTTCTACAAAATAACATCACCGCCATGCTCAAAAAGATATAAGTGAAGCACTAGAGAAACTGCCTAGCTCAAAAGATATAAGTGAAGCACATAGAGTATTCTAATAAATTCACGATTAATGTGTGTCCTTCTCAAAAGGTGTGTACATCAAGGATGACTGTGGCAAAATAAAAAGAAAAGAATCTTATCATACAAGACGCTCCAAGAAAAACACATATCATGTGGTGAATAAAAACATAGCCTCAAGTAAATTTACCGGTGGATGGAAGACAAAAGAGGGGATACCATCCGGGGCATCCCCAAGCTTAGATACTTGGTGGTCCTTGAATATTACCTTGGGATGCCTTGGGCATCCCCAAGCTTAGGTTCTTACCACTCCTTATTTTGTAATCCATCAAATCTTTACCCGAAACTTGAAAACTTTACAACATAAAACTCAATAGAAAATATGTGAGATCCGCTTGTATAATAAAGCAAATCACCATGATATGTCTCCAACGTATCTAGAATTTTTGATTGTTCCATGCTATTATATTATCTGTTTTGGATGTTTAATGGGATTTAATATGCACTTTTATATTATTTTCGGGACTAACCTACTAACCAAAGGCCCAGTGCAAATTGATGTTTTTTGCCTATTTCAGTGTTTCGCAGAAAAGGAATATCAAACGGAATCCAAACGGAATGAAACCTTCACGAGGATCGTTTTTGGAACAAACGCAATCCAGAAGACTTGTATTACACGTCTGGGAAGCCACGAGGTGGCCATGAGGTAGGAGGGCGCGCCGAGGGGGGTAGGCGCGCCCCCACCCTCGTGGGCCCCTCGTAGCTCCACCGACGCACCTCTTCCAACTATATATACTCATATACCCTGAAAACATCCGAGAGCACCACGAAACCCTATTTCCACCGCCACAACCTTCTGTACCCATGGGATCCCATCTTGGGGGCTTTTCCGTAGCTAAACCGGAGGGGGAATCGATCACGAAGGGCTTGTACATCAACACCATAGCCTCTCCGATGATGTGTGAGTAGTTTACTAATACGTCTCCAACGTATCTATAATTTTGATTGTTCCATGCTAGTATATATGATGTTTTAGATGTTTAATGGGCTTTATTATACACTTCTATTTTATTTTTGGGACTAACCGATTAACCCAAAGGACCAGTCCAGATTGCTGTTTTTTTTGCCTATTTCAGGGTTTTGTAGAAAAGGAATATCAAACGGAGTCCAAACGGAATGAAACCTTCGGGAGAGATATTTTTGGAACGATATCTTCACGGGAGACTTGAGAACCGAGGCAGAGGGTACACATGGCGTCCACGAGGGTGGTGGGCGCACCCCTAGCTCGTGGGCCCCACGTTGCTCCCCTGATGCCCTCCTTCCTCCTATATATACCCATGTACCCTAAAAACATCGAAGCAACAGAGAAAACCCTAATTCCACCGACGCAACCTTCTGTTCCCGTGAGATCTCATCTTGGGGCCTGTTCCGGAGCTCTGTCGGAGGGGGGATCTTCCACGGAGTGCTTCTACATCAACACCATCGCCTCACCATGAGTTGTGAGTAGTTTACCACAGAACTTCGGGTCCATAGTTAGTACCTAGATGGCTTCTTCTCTCTTTTTGCATCTCAATAGCAAGTTCTCCTCGGTCTTCAAGGAGATCTATTCGATGTAATCTTTTTGCGGTGTGTTTGTCGAGATCCGATGAATTGTGGGTTTATGATCAAGATTATCTATGAGAAATATTTGGTTCTTTTCTGAATTCTTTTATGTATGATTATAATATCCTTGCAAGTCTCTTCGAATTATCGGTTTGGTTTGGCCTACTAGATCTATAGTTCTTACAATGGGAGAAGTGCTTGGCTTTGGGTTCAATCTTGCCGTGTCCTTTCCCAGTGACAGCAGGGCAGCAAGGCACATATTGTATTGTTGCCATCGAGGATAAAAAGATGGGGTTTATATCACATTGCTTGAGTTTATCCCTCAACATCATGTCATCTTGCTTAAAGCATTACTCTGTTCTTATGAACTTAATACTCTAGATGCATGCTGGATAGCGGTTGATGTGTGGAGTAATAGTAGTAGATGCAGAATCATTTCGGTCTACTTGTCACGGACGTGATACCTATACATAATGATCATGCCTAGATATTCTCATAATTATTTGCTTTTCTATCAATTTCTCGACAGAAATTCGTTCACCTACCATAGAATTCTGCTATCATGAGAGAAGCCACTAGTGAATCCTATGGCCCCCGGGTCTATTCTCAACATATCAATCTACAATCTACTTTACTTTACTGTTTTTACTTTTTCTGTTCTTTTATCCAAAAATACCAAAAGTATCAAACAATCATATCTATCAAATCTCACTTTTGTAAGTGACCGTAAAGGGATTGACAACCCCTTATCGCGTTGGCTGCAAAGTTCTTATTTGTTTGTGCAGGTGCGAGGGACTCGCGCGTGGTCTCCTACTAGATTGATACCTTGGTTCTCTAAAACTGAGGGAAATACTTACGCTACTGTGCTGCATCACCCTTTCCTCTTCGAGGGAATACAACGCAAGCTCGAGAAGTAGCAAGAAGAATTTTTGGCGCCGTTGCCGGGGAGGCTTACGCAAAAGTCATATACCAAGTACCTATCACAAACCCTTATCCTTCGCATTACATTATTTGCCTCTCGTTTAACTTTCCCCCACTTCACCCTTGCCGTGTTATTTGCCCTTCTTTTTTCCATGTGTGTACCGTTCGCTTGCTTCCTGTTTGCTTGTGTGTTGGATTGCTTGCTTGTCACTATGGCTCAGAACAATACCAAATTGTGTGACTTCTCCAATACCAACAATAATGACTTTATTAGCACTCCGATTGCTCCTATTACCGATGATGAATCTTGTGAGATTAATGCTGCCCTGTTGAATCATGTCATGAAAGATCAATTTTCCGGCCTTCCTAGTGAAGATGTCGCTACCCATCTAAACAACTTTGTTGATTTGTGTGATATGCAAAAGAAGAGGGATACAGATAATGATATTGTTAAATTGAAGTTATTTCCGTTTTCACTTAGAGATCGTGCTAAAACTTGGTTTTCCTCTATGCCTAGAAATAGTATTGATTCCTAGAATAAGTGCAAAGATGCTTTTATCTCTAAGTATTTTCCTCCCGCTAAGATCATCTCTCTTAGAAACGATGTTATGAATTTTAAGCAACTAGATCATGAGCATGTTGCACAAGCTTGGCAGATAATGAAATTAATGATACGTAATTGCCCTACACATGATTTGAACTTATGGATGATTATACAAAACTTTTATGCTGGCTTCAATTTTGCTTCTAGAAATCTTTTAGATTCGGCCGCAGGAGGCACTTGCATGGAAACTACCTTAGGAGAAGCTACCAAACTCCTAGATAATATTATGGTTAAATATTCTCAATGGCACACCGATGGATCTACTAGTAAAAAAGTGCATGCTATTGAAGAGATTAGTGTTTTGAGTGGAAAGATGGATGAACTTATGAAATTATTTGCTGCTAAGAGTGCTTCTTCTGATCTTAATGATATGCCTTTATCCACGTTGATTGAAAATAATAATGAATCTTTGGATGTGAATTTTGTTGGTAGGAATAATTTTGGTAACAATGATTATAGAGGAAACTTTAATCCTAGGCCTTTTCCTAGTAATTCCTCCAATAATTATGGTAATTACTACAATAAATCTTATGGAAAGATGCCTTCTGAATTTGAAACTAGTGTTAAGGAGTTTATGAATTCGCAAAAGAATTTCAATGCTTTGCTTGAAGAAAAATTGCTTAAGATTGATGAATTGGCTAGAAGTGTGGATATAATTACTCTTGATGTTGATTCCTCGAAACTTAGATCTATTCCACCTAAGCATGATATCTATGAGTCTCTCAAATCCATGAGAATTTCCATTGATGAATGCAAAGAAAGAACCACTAGGATGCGTGCTAAAAAAGAGAGCTTTATAAAAGCGTGTTCTTCTAGTTATCATGAAAATAAAGATGAAGATCTGAAAGTTATTGATGTGTCTCCTATTATATCCTTGTTTTCTAGTATGAATCTTGATAAAGATGGGACCGGAGATGAGTCTACTTTAATTAAAAGGCGTCCCAATGATTTAGAGTTTTTTGATCTTGATGCTAAAATTGTTAAAAGTGGGATTGAAGAGATTAAAGCTTTGCATAGTGATGAACCCACTACTTTGGATTTCAAGGGATTCAATTATGATAATTATTCTTTGATTGATTGTATTTCCTTGTTGCAATCCGTACTATACTCTCCACATGCTTATAGTCGAAATAAAGCTTTTACCAAACACATAGTTGATGCTTTGATGCAATCTTATGAAGAAAAACTTGAATTAGAAGTTTCTATCCCTAGAAAGCTTTATGATGAGTGGGAACCTACTATTAAAATTAAAATTAAATATCATGAATGCTTTGCTTTGTGTTATTTGGGTGCAAGTGTTTCCACTATCCCAAGAACTTTGTGTGATTCGTTAGGTTTCCATGAGCTTGATGATTGTTCTTTAAATTTGCATCTTGCGGATTCTACTATTGAGAAACCTATGGGAAGTATTAATGATGTTCTTATTGTTGTCAATAGGAATTATGTGCCCGTAGATTTCATTGTTCATGATATAGATTGCAATCCTTCATGTCCTATTATTCTTGGTAGACCTTTCCTTAGAAGGATTGGTGCAATTATTGATATGAAGAAAGGAAATATTAGATTCCAATTTCCTTTAAGGAAAGGCATGGAACACTTTCCTAGAAAGAAAATTAAATTACCTTATGAATCTATTATGAGAGCCACTTATGGATTGCCTTCCAAAGATGGCAATACCTGGATCTATCCTTGTATCGTGCCTAGCTAGGGGCGTTAAACGATAACGCTTGTTGGGAGGCAACCCAATTTTATTTTCTTTGTTTTTGCTTCTGTTTAGAATTAAATATTGCATCTAGCTTCTGTTTAGATGTGCTTTTGTGTTTTAATTAGTGTTTGTGCCAAGTAGAATCTCTGGGAAGACTTGTGTGAAGTTTATATGATCTTGCTGTAAAAAACAGAAACGTTAGCGCTCACGAGAATAGTCACCAGATTTTACTGGAGAGTGCTATTTAGTTGATTATTTTTGCAGATGATTAATAGACAAATTCCTCACGTTTACCAATTTATTTCAAATTTTTTGGAGTTACAGAAGTATGCGAAAGGTACATATTACTACAGACTGTTCTGTTTTTGACAGATTCTATTTGTCGTGTGTTGTTTGCTTATTTTGATGAATCTATGAGTAGTATTGGAGGATACGAATCATAGAGAAGTTGGAATACAGTAGGTTTAACACCAATATAAACAAAGAATGATTTCATTACAATACCTTTGAGTGGTGGTTTGTTTTCTTATACTAACGGAGCTCATGAGATTTTTGGCTAAGTTTTGTGTTGTGAAGTTTTCAAGTTTTGAGTATGGCTTTGATGGACTATGGAACAAGGAGTGGAAAGAGCCTAAGCTTGGGGATTCCCAAGGCACCCCAAGGTAAAATTCAAGGACATCCAAAAGCCTAAGCTTGGGGATGCCCCAGGAAGGCATCCCCTCTTTCATCTTCATCTATCGGTAACTATACTCGGGACTATATTTTTATTCACCACATGATATGTGTTTTACTTGGAGTGTCATGTATGATTTGAGTCTTTGCTTGTTAGTTTACCACAATCATCCTTGCTAGACACACCTTTTTGAGAGAGATAAATCTGTCCTAGAATTTGTTAGAACACTCTATGTGGTTCACTTGTATCTTTTGAGCTAAATAAGTTTGCTCTAGTGCTTCACTTATATCTTTTAGAGCACGGTGGTGATCTTATTTTGTAAAAATTGTTGATCTCTCATGCTTCACTTATATCATTTTGAGAGTCTTTTAGAACAACATGGTAATGTGCTTTGGTTATAAAACAAGTCCTAATATGATAGGCATCCAAGATAAATGTAGTAAAAACCAATACAAAGTGCATTGAATATGATGAGAAGTTTGATACTTCATGATTGTTTTGAGATATGAGGATAGTGATATTAGAGTCATGCTAGTGGAGTTATTATGAAATTGAGAAATACTTGTGTTAAAGTTTGTGATTCCCGTAGCATGCACGTATGGTGAACCGCTATGTGACGAAGTTAGAGCATGAGGTATTTGTAGAGTGTCATCCTTTGTGTGGAGGTCTGGGGAGCGCGATGGTTCACTCCTACCAACCTCCCCCCTAGGAGTATGCGTTCATTGCTTTGTTTTGATGACTCGTAAATTTTGCAATAAGTATATGAGTTCTTTATGACTAATGTTGAGTCCATGGATTATACGCACTCTCACCCATCCACCATTGCTAGCCTCTCTTGTACCACACAACTTTCGTCGGTACCAAACTGTCGGTGTACTGAAGTAGGGGTACCTTAGTATCCCGAACTTGTGCACGGGCAGTTGCAGCGTCCCACGGCAAGGCTTGCCAGGCGACCGCCAAGATCCTCCATGGCTCCCTTGGAGCCAATGAAGAACAAAGTATTCAAGACAAAAAGACAAGACCCCGGTAAGAGGAGCTTGCCGGGATGGCCACTCAAGGCACAAAACCACTCAAGGCACAAGACCCTGGCAAGAGGAGCTTGACGGGAAGGCCAATCAAAGGCATCTCAAGGAACTTGCCGCGGCACGCCACGCGTCGCGGCAAGGCCCGACGAGCGACAAGCTCCCAAAAGCAGCAAGATAGCGGCCGCGGCAAGGTGCTTGCCGCGGCAAACCTCCACTTAGTACCCGCGCTCCAGCGCATCCACCCACGTGTCGCCCTAGGGCCATCCCAGGCGCACGTGGCGGAAGGCTGCCTTGCCTGGGGTACACGGTGGCGAGCAGCGATGACAAGGCCACCGTCGTGGCGGACGGTGGCGCCCCCGACGGCCACTTTTTGCATTGTTTGGGCGACGGCGACGGGCATTTAATGCCTTGTCCCCTGCCATCAGGGTTAGGTACGGGACACTGTTCCAACTACCACCCTTTTTACTTTTTTACCCCCGTTTGTGTTGCCACCTGTCGGTGACCCCTTTGACCTATAAAAGGAGGCCCATGCGCAACGTAGAAGGGGTTCCGAACATCGATCAATCTCACGCCCGGTCTCGCTAGCGGTTAGAGTGTACTGTAGCTCTCTTCGCTCCCGACTAAGAACACAATACAAACCAAAGCAGGAGTAGGGTTTTACGCATTCATGCGGCCCGAACCTGGGTAAACTGCTCGTGTGCACGCCTCGATCTGCTCTTCGTGCATCCTCCGCCCCTGCCGTACCGAAAAGGGGCTCCGGTCCCATAGGTGTTTGTGGACGATCAGTTTCCTCGACATCTTTGGCGCGCCAGTTAGGGGGTGCATCGAGGTTGTGTGAACCTGATCCGGCCTGCGCACGGGCTAGATCTTCAACTTCTTCATCAACATGCCGCCGAAGAAGAAAGCTTCGGAGGCAGCAGGTCCGTCCGCGTCGATCCCACCACCGCCCGAGCCAACGGCTGGTGGGGTAGACGCCGGCGGAAGAGCGGACGCCGACGAGGGAACTCACGGCGCCGCCAAGTCCAAGGACAAGGCGGATGACCACGCGCACCCTCAAGCCTCGGCATCCGTACATGCACCGCGCCCCTCTCAGGAGGCGCGGGAACGGCAGCGTCGTGGTACTCAAGGTACCATACGCTTGCTGAGCCAAGGTCAAGCTGGCGGATCTCGGGACGCTCAAGGCCAGCGTGCGCACCACCACGCTGGCATGAGCAAGGCACGGTCGCCCGGACGGGATGCTGCTCCTTCTAACATAGATAGAAGTCCGAGCATATCCCGCTCCTCGCACCGCTCGCCACCGCTACCCGCCACTCCAGCAGAAGCTCTAGCACGAGCTCAACTGCTCCTCGACTTCCCTCTAGCGGCAGACAAGGCCGACAACTGGAGGGCCACCATCGAGAGTCTCATCGCCTTCGCCAATGGCGACACCCCGCAGCAGCCGAGCGCGTCACGGCCGCGACAAGTTATCCAGGCGCGGGCCGATGGAGACAAGACCGGTGGGGGTGCAACTACCGCGCACTCTCCGCCCCGAAGGCCAAAATCGCCGACTCGCCGGATCAACATCGACGACGACTCCACTGCGTCATCAGATCCACGAGCTCGCCGCGATCAGCGCCAAGTTCTCGACGATCGGCAACAAGAGGACGCTCGAACCCGCATCGAGCGCCGAAGAGAAGCGTGGCGTCAATCCGACTAGTGCGCTGGGCCCGCTGTTGACATGCACGCGCCAGGGGGACCAGGCGACTTGCCGTATGCGGTAGGTTGCCCTGCGTTCACTCGTGAGCTGCGGCAAGTCTAGTGGCCCAGCATGAAGAACTTCAAGCCCGACGTACCGGAGAAATACGACGGCAAGACACATCCGTCGTAGTTCCTCAGCATCTACACCATCGCGGTGCAGGCCGCTGGGGGACGAGACGAGAAGATACTCGCCAATTACTTCCCGCTGGTGCTCAAGCCAAACGTCAGATCCTGGCTCATGCACTTGCTAGACAACTCCATTTCTTCTTGGCTGACCTGTGCCATCAGTTTGTCGGCGCCTTCATAGGCGGCCACAAACCCCATGGCCAAGAGAGCGACCTTCATCTGCTCGCCCAGAAGGAAGGAGAGCCCCTGCGCAAATACATCCAGAGGTTCAGCCGCGTGCAACACAACATCCCAGACGTCCACCCTGCCGCGGTTATTAGCGCGTTCCACCAGAACGTGCGTAACCTCAGGATGAGGGAGGAGATGGCGATGTGCAAGATCAGGGACGTCAGCGAGCTGTACGCCTTGGCCGACCAGTGTGCACGCGCTGAAGAAGGGAGGAAACTCCCTAGAGAGGATATAAGAGCAAGGGGATCGGACAGCGAGGATGCCGCCCCGGCAAAGAAAAGCCGGCGGCGGAACAACAGAAAGAAGAAGAACAAGGAAGTGCTAGTCATTGAGCAGTCCGGCAAGGAGGCTGGCGCCAAGAAAGCCCAAGTTGGTGGCTCTGGCAAGGAGACTGCCGCATGCACCAACTGCCAGGCTGTGGCGGCCGCCGACAAGCAGGACGGCACCGACAAGCAGTACTGCAAGATCCATCGCACCAAGGGACATGATCTCCAGAACTGCAAGAGGGTCGAGCAGCTCGTCGAGCAGCAGAAGGCTGAGTACGAGCGGCGCGACAAGGAGAAGGCCCAAGGAGGTGGTGAGGGATCCGGCAAGAAGCGGCCATTCAACGGCCGGGGAGGACGCCGCGGCAAGGCCAAGCAGCGGCCAGGAGACAGACCTCCCCGCGGCCGCGACAAGGACGAAGACGACGACGACGACGAGGACATGGATGATGGTGAGACCAGCGAGCAGGAGTTTCAGAAAGCCACAGAAGTTTTGTGCGTTGACGGCGGTGCTTCTCTGCATACTTCACACCGCCAACTCAAACAATGGGTGCGGGAAGTCAATGCGGCGGAACCACCTGTCGAATCACGCAAACTTCTGAAGTGGTCCAGCACGCCTATCGTCTTTGACATTGAGGACCACCCTGATCGCACAACTGCGGTCGGGTGCTTGCCGATGTTGGTTTCGCCAACCATCCGCGATCTCAAGGTCACTAAGATGTTAGTTGACGGCGGGGCCATCCTGAACCTAATCTCCTCCACTGTGCTTCACAAACTCCAAATCCCCGACAGCGAGCTCGAAGAAACTGGCACATTCCAAGGAATCAACCCGGGAAGGAGCAAGCCGAAGGGGAAGATCACGTTGCCAGTAACATTTGGCGGCAAGCTGAACTTCAGGACTGAGAGGGTCACGTTCGACGTTGCCGATTTCCCATTGCCTTACAATGGGATACTTGGCCGTCCAGCGCTCGCCAAGTTCATGGCAGCCTCTCATTACGCCTACAACATGCTCAAGATGCCAGGCCCGATAAGCGTCATCTCTGTCCCTAGAGACAAGAAGGATGCCCTTATCTGTGCCGACAAGATTTACCGGGATGCAGCAGCCGCAACAAATAGCAAGACACTTGCCACTGATGCTCCCGGGGGGAAGGAGAAGACCAAATCCGGCAAGAGCTCTGGGGCTCACTCCGGCAAACGCACCTCTTCGGAGTGCTGCGCTGCCGTCGAGGACGCACCATCGAGCTCCACCGGCAAGTGTAAAAAGACGATGGCGGCTCCGCCAGAGACAAAGAAGGTGCCCGCCAAGGAGGACGGCACTGGTGGTACTTTCACCATCAGCGCCACGCTTGACCCTAAATAGCAAAGCGCGCTCGTTGCTTTCCTGCGCGCGAACATCGACGTGTTTGCATGGCAACCGTCCGACATCTCCAGTGTTCCCAGGAAAGTGATTGAGCACAAGCTTGCTGTCTGTCCTCACGCGCGGCCCGTCAAGCAAAAATTTAGGAAACAAGCACTGGAGCGCCAAGAGTTCATAGCAGAAGAGATAAAGAAGTTGGAAGCAGCAGGCCTTATCAGAGGAGTGCTCCATCCAACGTGGTTGGCCAATCCAGTAGTCGTGCGTAAGGCTAATGGGAAATGGAGGCTTTGTATTGACTTCACCGATGTAAATAAAGCCTGTCCAAAAGACCCATTTCCCTTGCCGCGCATTGACCAGATTGTTGACTCTACAGCCGGATGCAACCTGCTTTCATTTCTTGACACATACTCAGGATATCACCAGATCTTCATGGCTGAAGAAGATGAAGAGAAGACCGCATTCATCACTCCATGTGGCACTTACTGCTTCATAAGGATGCCTTTTGGTTTGAAGAATGCTGGTTCAATGTTTGCAAGGGTGGTCCATACAACTTTTGAGCCACAGATTCACACAAATGTAGAAGCATACATGGATGACATAGTGGTCAAGAGCAGAGACAGGGCGACCCTGGTTCAAGATCTAGAAGAGACCTTTGCGAATCTGCGTAAGATCCAGCTCAAGCTCAACCCCGAAAAGTGCGTGTTTGGAGTCCCCTCCGGCAAGCTTCTCGGGTTCTTTGTATCTCAGAGGGGAATTGAAGCCAATCCCGACAAGATCAAGGCCATTGAGCAGATAGAAGCACCGAAGCGCGTCAAGGATGTACGAAGACTTGCCGGTTGCGTGGCTGCTCTCAGCAGGTTTATTTCTAAGTCAGCAGAGCGCGCCCTGCTGTTTTTCAAAATTTTGAAAAAGGCAGGTCCAATGAAATGGACTCCGGAAGCGGAGGCCGCGCTGCAAGACTTGAAGAGGTACCTGTCCTCCACTCCAATACTTGTCGCACCTAAACCACAAGAGAAGTTGCTGCTATACCTAGCGGCAACCAATCAAGTGGTTAGTGCTGCGTTAGTAGCGGAGGGGGAGGCGGATGCTGAGCCAGCAACCGCGGCAAGCACATCCAGCGACAAGCAAGGAGCTTCCCCGGCAAGCTCTGGCCCCGACAAGGACGGATTTGCGCAGATGCAAGAGGAGATACGGAAGAAGATGGTGCAGCGCCCAGTTTATTTTGTCAGCTCCCTTCTCCAGGGGGCTAGATCAAGGTACTCTGGTGTGCAGAAGCTACTTTTCGGCCTTCTCATGGCCTCGAGAAAGCTGCGCCATTACTTTCAAGCACATGAGATAACAGTTGTCACTCGCTTTCCGTTGAAGAGGATATTGCAAAATCCAGAAGCAACAGGCAGGATTGTTGAGTGGGCACTGGAACTGTCAAGCTTTGGCCTCAAGTTTGAAAGCAATTCAACTATCCAGAGCAGAGCGTTGGCAGAATTCATAGCAGAGTGGACGCCAACACCGGATGAAGAGATAGTAGAAACGAGCATCCCCGTCAAAGAAACAAGCAAGGAGTGGCTGATGTACTTTGACGGTGCCTTTTCGCTGCAAGGCGCCGGGGCTGGTGTGCTGCTTATCGCACCCATCGGAGAGCACCTCAAGTATGTGGTCCAGATGCACTTTCCCAAGGAGCAAGTGACAAACAATACTGCAGAGTATGAAGGTTTGCTTACCGGTCTCAGGATCGCGGCAGACCTTGGGATTAAAAAGCTGATTGTCAGGGGAGACTCGCAACTTGTCGTCCGCCAAGTGAACAAGAATTATCAGAGCCCGTTGATGGAAGCTTACGTTGATGAAGTGAGGAAGCTTGAAGAACACTTTGACGGCCTACAGATGGAGCATGTTCCAAGAGCTCAAAACGACATTGCCGACAGCCTGTCAAAGTGTGCCGCACTTAAGTTACCTATGGAACCAGGGATCTTTGTGCTCAAGCTAACTCAACCATCCGTAACACCATCGACTGGGCAGAACAAGAAGAGGAAGTTGATCTCCGGCGACTATCTTCTGGTAGAGCTTCCCGAAGCCGCCGCCAACAAGGTCCCCAAGATCAACACTAAGAGCAGTCTGCTCCTGCAAGCCCTAGGGTTTGTACAGTTGAAGCAGACGCTCCCGACAAGCTTTGCTCCGGCAAGCTTGCCGGGGAACATCAAGCTCCAGCTGAGACACAAGTTCTCGCCGTAGAAGCGGATGTTCCCGCAGCAGCAGACGTGCCTTTAGTCCTCGTTGTCGAACCACAAGCACCAGCATGGGCACAGCAGATTGTCCGTTTCCTTCAGACAGGAGAGCTTCCCGAAGAGCAAGAAGAAGCAGAAAGAGTAGCCCGACAGTCGAGTATGTACAAGTTTGTCGACAACACACTGTACAGAGCAAGACTCAACGGTGTGAAATTGAAGTGTATTCCCCGGGAAGATGGACAGAAGCTGTTGGCAGAGATACACGGAGGCATATGTGGTCACCACATTGGTGCAAGAGCACTTGCCGGCAAAGCATTCCGGCAAGGTTTCTTTTGGCCAGAAGCCCTCCAGGATGCAACTGCACAAGTAACCAAGTGTGAAGCGTGCCAGTTCCATTCCAAGCAGATACACCAGCCAGCTCAAGCTCTCCAGACGATCCCTTTATCCTGGCCATTTTCGGTCTGGGGGCTCGACATCCTCAGCCCCTTTCCCCGCGCGCCCGGGGGCTTTGAGTACTTGTACGTTGCAATCGACAAGTTCACAAAGTGGCCAGAAGTGGAACCAGTGAGAAAGGTGACCGCACAGTCAGCAGTCAAGTTCTTCAGATCAATTGTTTGCCGTTTCGGGATCCCTAACAGGATCATCACCGACAACGGTACGCAATTCACGAGCCGCACCTTCATGCAGTACGTCCAAGATCTTGGCGCTAAGGTCTGTTTCGCTTCTGTTGCTCACCCAAGAAGCAACGGTCAAGCGGAGAGGGCAAATGCTGAAGTGCTGCGTGGACTCAAGACCAGAACTTTCGATAGGCTACACAAGTGTGGAAGAAACTGGATCGAGGAGCTGCCAGCGGTTCTTTGGTCGATCAGAACGACGCCATATCGAGCCACTGGACAGACACCCTTCGCTCTAGTCTATGGAGCGGAGGCAGTTCTCCCCACAGAACTCGTATACGGGTCACCTCGAGTGCTCGCTTATGATGAGCTCGAGCAAGAGCAACTGCGACAAGATGACGCGCTGCTCCTTGAGGAGGACCGTCTTCAGGCTGCTGTACGAGCTGCTCGCTACCCGCAAGCCTTGCGCCGCTACCATAGCCGCAAGGTTTACGCCAGAAGTCTCGAGGAAGGCGACCTTGTTCTTCGGCGCGTTCAGTCCGCCAAGAATTCCAACAAGTTGACGCCGAAGTGGGAAGGCCCTTATCGGGTGAAACGAGTCACTAGGCCTGGAGCTGTCCGCCTTGAGACCGAAGATGGCTTTCCGGTGAGCAATTCCTGGAACATAGAGCATCTTCGTAAGTTTTACCCATAAGGCGCGGTTGCCGTGACCCGCTCCGGCAACCACCTTTTGTACAAGTCTTGCCACTGTTGCATGTAATCCTTTGTACAAAGCCGGGCGCAGACCCCCTGCATCAGTAAAGCTTATGTGCCCCGCACAACTTGTCATTCCATGCTTTCTATTTTTCTTGCATGTATTATCTGACACTTTGTGCAGCACCTACCCCCGGTAAGCAATAACGAGCCCAAGGGCTCAATATCTATGTTTTCTCTTCCTTCTTCTTTTTCTTTTTCTCAAACAGAGAAAGGTTCCCTCGCGCACAAGTTTGCCGGGGGGGGGGGGAGGAGAAGATAGTGGTATGGACCAAGCGCGGTTCAAGAAAGCTTTGCCTTGCCGGGAAGCGAACGACACAAAAGCTAAGTTGCCAAAGTTTGAGCTATCGAATTTTTAAATTTTTTAAGTTATCTTCCTTGAACGACCGCACTTTGTATGGAAAACCTGTGCGCGGAGGAACCAACTCGTAGCTAGTTGCGCCCTTACTTTGTTTCGAGTTTGCTCAACAGCTTAAGTGTGCTGCGACTAGTGTCGCACCCTTACTTTGTTTTCGAGCCCGCTCAACAACCTAAGTGTGCTGCGACTAGTTGCCACAAGGTTTCTTGTCGGCAACGGCACCGCCAGCAGGCTGCTGAAGTTCCGCACTCAGCGCTCGCGGCAAAGGTGCCTACACCGTCAAGTTCCCTAAAAGCGTAGGGTAAAGACGTACAAAGCAAGGAAATCAAGTAAAGGAAATAACGTTGCGATTACTACCCAAAATGGAGTTATATTACAAAGTGACTTGTCGCAGTTCTAACAGACTATTGTTCATAACATGGTTGGCAGCGACAAGGAAAGAAGAAAATGGGCACGCTTAATCCGCGCGGTCACCCTCGACCCTCTTGATGCCGCTCACCTTGTCCACAATGGGTGCGACAAGGGCCTTGAGCGCTTCTTGGTCGGCGTCCGGCGGCAAACTCCTAAGGACGTTGGTGAGGTTGAGGCCTGGATTGCGGAAGGCCACCTTCACCAACACCTTCTGCAGGGCCCCCGCGCAGAGCCTGCGCGACTCGTCCGCCAGCTGCTTCGGGATCTTCTCCCGGAGTTGCTGGAGGGCCGTCTCCACGCCTCTGAAGAACAGAGTGAGCTTGGCGCTGGGGTGGAGGCTCTAATCGGTGGAGTACCCGAGATACTCCGCCCCTAGCTGCTCCAACTCCTTATCGATATCCGAGGCAACATTGACAAGACCTTCTGTCCAATGCTCCACGGTTTCCTTGAAGATGTTTTAGGTGACGGCAGCGCTCTCCAGCAGCGCCTTCTCGGCCCTGATCTCCTCCTTCAGGGTCGCCTCCCGCTCCTTGGCGCCGTCCAGCGTCTGGGTTAGGGTGGCCAGCTTCAGCTCGAGGTCGGCGATGGAGTCCTTGGCGACGGCGAGCTCCTTGCCCTTCTCGGAGAGGCGGACTTGCAGCTCGGAGTGGCTGTGGGCGTCCTTCTCTCGCTCGAGCTTAAGTGCGGCAACCTCCTCGCCGCTCGTCCTGAGGTTGGCCTCCAGTTGCGCCACCCTCGTCTCCAACTCCCTTTTCGCGGTCTCAGCGGCCGCGGCAGCATCCTTCGCTTCTTGGAGAGCTCCGCCAAGCGACTGCTCACGCGCGGCAAGTTCATCCTCGTGACCGTCGAGGTTGACCTTCCACTGCGCCAGCTCACCCTCCAGCGTGGACAGCTTCTCGGCGGCATGCCGCTGCTGCTCCTCCACTTCGGCCTTCTCCAAGATGAAGGCCTGCTGCGCCTCGGCAAGCTGCTCCCGCTCCTCCGCCAAGGACCGGAGAGCCGCTTGGTTGATGGCCCGGAGCTCCTCCGCGCGCTTCTCGATATCGGCTCCTGCCTTCGCGGCAAGAGCCTCGCGGGACTCCAGCTTGGCCTGCCGGGCGCGGTAAAGCGATAGCAACTTGCGCAGCAGCCGCTCCTCCTCGGGCTCGCTGCTGCTGCTTGGCGCGTCGACAAGTTTCAGCCCGGCGGAGGCAAGCACCTCCCAGTCGAAGACCTCTCCCTCGACAGGCGCCCTGGACATGGACGCCCAAGGGAGCTGGATGAAGACGTCGTCGCCGGCCTTTATGTAGGCGCCTGGCTCGGGCTCGTCGGAGCTGGGGGCTGCGGCAGCGGCGGAGGGGTCGGTGGCCGGTGTAGCGCCTGGCGCTCCTGCGGCCTCAGGGTCGTCAGTACGACCACCAGCCCCTTCGCCAGCTGCTGCGGCAGCAACCTCGGCGGCCTCTGCGCCGGCGGGATCGTCTGCAACGGCGGCGTCGTCAGCAACGACCTCCGTCTCCATTGGCTCAGATACGGACGGGTCTGATGGAAGAAAAAAAAAGAAAGACAGTCAAGCAAATATCCAAAAAGAAGAATCCCAAAGAAGAAAAGCCCAAGGGGAATTTTTAAAGCAAAGGGATTACCTGCGCGGGCCGGCTCTTCGGCGAGGTCCCTTGCCAGGGAGCTCTCCCTCGGCGGCGTGGTTGTAGCTCCCGCCGGCGGAGGGCCGCTGGCGCTATCCCTCGCCGGAGAACTTGCCCTTGGCGGGGTGCTCGCCCTTGGCGGGGTACTCGCCCTTGGCGGAGTGTTCTCCCTCGCCGGAGAGCTTCCCCTTGGCGGTGTGGTCGAAGCCTGCGGCACGTCGGGGGCGGTCTCCTGGCTCTACTGGTGCTGCTGCTCTGCTCCTACACACATCAACGACAAGACGCCAGTAAAGAAGAAGTGCCCACACACACCTAACAGCAGAAGACAAACCATACTTACGCTGGGGGCTGCGCTGGGGACTGCTCTGAAGAATAGTTGCCGGGTCCGGCAAGCTTGTCTCAGGCGCACCCCCTGCTGTCGCGGCGGGCTCGTCCTCGATGACAATCACCGGGACCTTGGCCCTCTTCGCTGCCCTCTGGGCCAGAGTTCTGAAAGAACAACAGGTTCAGAGTTAGGCGAAAAGAGATACAAGACAAAGCAGCAAAAAAATATAAGAACAACGAAGGCTTACTCTTGTTCCTCCTCGTCGGAGCTGAGCGCGGAGAAGTCGAAATCTGGCTCACGCGTCCCGGCGCGAGGAGGCGGAGGAGTGGGCTCCCTTGGCCGCTTGGCGGGAGCAGGGACGGTGGCCTGAGAAGACCCCGCTCCGGTTGCCGCCGAAGCGCGAGGGGCGGCGGGAGCAGAGTCGCCGGTCCGGGAAGATCCCGCTCCAGTTGCCACGGAAGCACGAGGTGCTCCCGTGGCAGCCCTGCTTGCCGTAGTGGCGCGCGCCGCGCGGCACTGCGGCTGTTGGCCCGTCTGCCGCTCCGTCATGTCCCCGGCCTTGCGGAGGCGCCTTCGCGGAGCTGGAGGCTCTGCTGGTGGCGGCGAGCTGCCTGAGGACGAGGAAGAAGAGTCACCGATCTCCAACGAGCCGCTCGTGTCCCCAACGGGCCCGCTCGATTCGACGCCCTGCTCGGCGGGCTCACTTGTCTCGGCGACCTTCCCGGCAAGCTTCCCCGCTTTGAGAAACTCTTCCTGCTCGGCAAGGCTTGTCGCCTCCGCTGCCTCCGCCTCCTCCACTGTGTACCCGAACTCGCCCGCGGCCGCAGCTGCCGCCGCCTCTTCCAGCCTGGTGGCAATATATGCCATCTCCTGGTCAGTGGTGTCGCGGGTGAGGCCTTTCTTCTCCTCGGGGTTGACTGGCTGTTCCACCAAGTTGTCGAAGAATGCCTGCACAGCTTCGTCAGAAGGCTCTTGCCAAGTGGGATCGATCCCGTGGGAGACGCGCAGCGGCATCACTGCGCGGATGCCGCTGAGCGACGAGCTGTTGCACAACGGAACTACGCCCCTCGGCAACGTGAACCATTCGGGGTGGTCGGAGTCGTACTTGAACAACGCTTGGAGCATTGAGTTGAGCTCCAAGACGGTGAAGTTATAATTAAGGCCCGGGCGCAGCCTCATGATATCTGCCGCGTTCTCGAACTCCCAGGCAGGCCTCTTCCTCTCCTGCAAGGGGGCGATGCGGCGGCGGAGAAAGTCCGCTACAACTGCGCCTACGGTCAGCCCGGCAAGCCTGAGGCGAAGGATCCGGGTAGTGGCGATCTTCAATCTACTATCCTCCGGGGCCAAGTCGCTCCAGTCGTCGCCGCGTGCTACTGGGGCTTGGCGCCGGGCGGTAAAGTGATGCGGGTTATCCTCTACGATCCAACACCAGTTGGCTCTCCACTCATCCCATTTGCCGCGAAGCTCTCCATTCAGATACGCCTCCTTCTTGTGGGTCCTCGAGATCCAAGAGATTCCGCCAGACAGAGGCTCTCCCCTCTCAACTCGAGGCGTGAAGTAGTGGCGGAAAAGAGCTACATTGGGGAAGACTCCGACAAAGTTTTGGCACAGATGTGCGAAAACGGCCATGGTGAGAACGGCGTTGGGGGTGAAGTCAAGGAGGTGGAACCCGTAGGTGTTCATGATGTCACAGAAGAACTCAGAGTAGGGCGGACAGAGCCCGCAGTAGAAGAACAGAGCAAAGAATGCATAGCCATTCGGGAACATCTCGCAAGCTACGGCCGGGAGTACCTTGGTGCGCGGATGCACCTTCGTCTCCCTCGACCAGAAAAGGTAGAAGGAATCCCTCAGCTCCTCCGCGTCAAGCTTGGGGGGAAGACCGCCTTCTTCTTCCGTATCGCCGCGAGCCTGAAAGCACATTTGCTACCTAGGTGGTTTTGGTAATTAATGACAACATACTTTGTGGTTGGACTAATGCTTTTATCCAGTATGTTTCAAGAAACTCAATCACATTGGCATGGCAAAAGGACTGAAGAAGTGGACCCCTCAAAATGCTAAGGCAAGCATTGGCAAAAGCTCAAGACTCCATTTTTGGTTTAGTGATCCAAGATCACATTGAGTCCATAGGAAAAGCCAATACTATTAAAAGGGGATGAGGTTGTGTTGATGATCTGGTTGCTCAAGTGCTTAGTGATATATCTCCTTAAACTATCAGCAACCTTCACTACAATATACACTCATAAGTAATCTCGGTCCCACCGATTATCCAAACTCAGTCACACCGAGATGAACCACCTCAGCCATAAGCCAAACCCTAGAAAAATCGGATATTCCGATTTTGAAATCGGTTTCACCGAAACATGGGCTGCCAAGCTTCTGTAACCTTCTGTCATCAAATCGGTGTCACCGAGATGATGAAGTCGGTCCCACCGAAACTGGCATGCTCCTGTCTTTACTCAAATCGGACTAACCGAGATGGTATTTTCGGTCCCACCGAAAACCCCAACGTTCACATTATTTGAACTTTCGGTCTCACCGAGTTGTCCACTTCGGTCCCACCGAGATTGCTCAAATATGTGTGTAACGGTTGGATTTTGTGTGGAGGCTATATATACCCCTCCACCCCCTCTTCATTCGTGAAGAGAGCCATCAGAAAGAACTACCACTCCTACCTTACATTTCTGAGAAGAGAACTACCTACCCTTGTGTTGAGATCAAGTTGCTCCATTCCTATCATATGAAACTTGATCTCTAACCTTCCCAAGTTGCTTTCCACTCAATCCTTTCTTCCACCACAGCCAAATCAGTGAGGAGAGTTGAGTGTTGGGGAGATTATCATTTGAAGCACAAGAGCAAGGAGTTCATCGTCATCTACAACATCTATTACCTTTTGGAGGGTGGTGCCTCCTAGATTGGTTAGGTGTCGCTTGGGAGCCTCCGTCATCGAGATGTGGAGTTGAACCAAGAAGTTTGTAAGGGCAAGGAGATCGCCTACTTCGTGAAGATCTACCCCGAGTAAGGCTAGCCCTCCGTGGGCGTAGGCCATGATGGAATAGACAAGGTTGCTTCTTCGTGGACCCTTCGTGGGTGGAGCCCTCCGTGGACTCGCGCAGCCGTTACCCTCCGTGGGTTGAAGTCTCCATCAACGTGGATGTACGATAGCACCACCTATCGGAACCACGGAAAAAATCATTGCGTCTCCAAATTGCGTTTGATCTTCTCCACTTCTCTTTACTACTTGTGCAATTTACTTTCCGCTGCCCATACTCTAAAATTGCATGTGTAGTGTGCTACTTGACTTGTGTGTTATGCAAAATCTGCCAAAATCTGTCCTTGATAAAAGACAGAATTTTTATCTTGTCGAGTAGTCTAATCACCCCCCACTAGACACTCTCACCTTCTCCGATCCCTCAATTGGTATCAGAGCCTTGGTCTCCATTGCTTTGGTTTACACACCATTGGAGGAAGATGGACGTGTCTACGTTTGGGAGTGTTAGCCATAGAGTGCCTATTCTTAATGGAGAGTCATATAACTCATGGAGGTCTGAAATGCTTATTATCTTTAAGAAGTACAATTTGTGCAAATATGTTGAGACCCCCTATGTGCCTCCATTTGACCCCTTGCACCCTACCATGGATGAAGAGCTTGATTTGCTTCGTAACCTTAGGACTGTAAATCTTATCATTAGAGGGTTACCCGATAACTTGCTTAAGCTCGTTACAAACTTTGAGTGTGCCTATGCTATGTGGAAGTTCTTGGAAGAACTTTATCCGGACTACTCTTTGAGAGGTCTTGATAAAATTCTATACAAGACTATTGAATTTGATATGATGCACCCAATGATCCCAACTTTGATAAATGCTTCTTTGAGCTTCGTGATCTTATGAAAAAGAAGGGTGATCCCGATCTTATCAATGTTTTAATTAGAAATGCTCTTGCATTGCATTCCGAAGATTATTGTCACATTGACAAAACTAATGCAAGTAGTTATCAAATTGACATAGGTGTTGATGATGAGCAATCTATGGGTCAATATGATGATGAGCATGAGCATGATGATGATTACTCCGATTCGGACACCGAGCTAGACAAGATCATGAAGAGTCTCAATCTTATGGCAAATCTGAGAGACTACATGTCCGGCGGAAAAGAGTGGATTCTTGATAGTGGATGCACCGACCACATGACCGGAGACAAAGACATGTTTCGAGAGCTTGCAAAGAACGATGGTCCACGCAAGTATGTGACTTTAGGAGACAACTCCAAGGGTAAGGTACTTGGCCTTGGTAAGGTGGCCATATCTCATGATAGCTCTATTCAAAATGTCATGCTTGTAGAATCTCTTGGATACAATTTACTTTCCGTGTCTAGATTAGCTGACTTTGGATTCAATGTGCTATTCACCAAAGTAGATTGCCAAGTCTTTCGTCGTGACAATCAAAACATGGCGTTTACCGGTATCCGTAGAGGTGATCTATATATTGTTGATTTCACTAAGAAAGCCCAACCTAGAGCTTGTTTCATTGCTAAATCCTCTAAAGGTTGGTTATGGCATAGAAGGCTTGGACATGTTGGTATGCGTAATCTAGACAAGCTGATCAAAGGCGATCATATTCTTGGCGTTAAAGATGTTTTCTTTGACAAAGATAGACTTTGTAGTGCTTGTCAAGCAGGAAAACAAGTAGGTGGAAGTCATCCCGTGAAGAACATCATGACCACAAGGAGACCGCTTGAGCTTCTTCATATGGATCTCTTCGGTCCCAATGCTTACAAAAGCCTTGGTGGTAACTCCTTTGGTCTAGTTATAGTTGATGATTATTCCAGATTTACGTGGGTACTTTTCCTTGATGACAAATCGCAGGTTCAGAGAATCTTCAAGACCTTTGCCAGAAAGGCCCAAAATCAATTTGAGGTGAAGATCAAGAAAGTTCAGAGTGACAATGGAACGGAGTTCAAGAACGCCAATGTAGACTCTTTTCTCGATGAGGAAGGGATTCTACATGAGTTCTCGGCTACGTACACTCCTCAACAAAATGGAGTTGTTGAGAGGAAGAACCGAACGCTCATAGAGATGGCGAGAACGATGCTTGATGAATACAAGACACCGAAGCATTTTTGGGGAGAAGCGGTCGAGACAGCTTGTCATGCTATCAACAGGCTTTATCTTCATAAGCTCCTCGGCAAGACATCATACGAGCTCCTCACCGGTAACAAACCCCAAGTGGGATACTTTCGTGTCTTTGGTTCAAAATGCTATATCCTTGATAAGCATCGTCGGTCTAAATTTGCTCCTAAATCTCATGAAGGCTTTCTCCTTGGTTATGGATCAAACTCCCACACCTACCGTGTCTACAATAATTTCACCCGAAAGGTTGAAGAGACGGTAGATGTGAAGTTTGATGAATCTAATGGCTCGCAAGTAGAGCAAATGCCTATTGATGTAGGAGACAAGGACCCATCGGAAGCTATCCAAGATTTATCTATTGGAAAGATCCGTCCCATGGAAGTGAAGGAGAGTACCTCATCTACATATGTGGAGCCACCTACCTCATGGCGAGATGAACCTCAAGGCAACATGGAGGCCTCCACAAGTGGAACTCACCAAGATGAGGAAGTGCAACAAGAAGATCCACCACAACCTCCTTCTCCACCGCCTCAAGACAACACCAACAACAATGAAGAAGAAGAAGAGGAAGATGAAGATGATGAGGAAGCTCAGCCACAACCTCAACAAAAGCTATCCCGAGTCCGAGCAAGAGTCAAGAAAAATCATCCCGTGGAACAAATGATGAACGACATCAACTCCGGGAGAATTACTCGCTCTAAAACTCGCTTAGCTAACTTTTGTGAGCATTACTCATTTATCTCTAGTATTGAACCTATGAAGGTAGAAGAAGCACTTGAAGACCCGGATTGGGTGAACGCTATGCACGAAGAACTACACAACTTCGAGAGGAACAAGGTATGGACTTTGGTAGAGAAGCCCAAGGATGATCAAAACATCATTGGAACCAAATGGGTGTTTCGGAACAAGCAAGATGAAGATGGACAAGTCATCCGCAACAAGGCTCGTCTCGTAGCTCAAGGTTACACACAAGTCGAAGGTATGGACTATGGTGAGACCTATGCCCCCGTTGCTAGACTTGAGTCCATTCGCATTCTTCTTGCTTATGCCAATCACCATGATATTACTCTCTATCAAATGGATACCAAAAGTGCTTTCCTAAATGGTGAAATTGAGGAGGAAGTATTTGTGAAACAACCTCCCGGATTTGTGATTCCCAAAAAGCCTAATCATGTTTACAAGCTGCACAAAGCTCTTTATGGTCTTAAACAAGCTCCTAGAGCTTGGTACAAATGCTTGACTAGCTTTCTTCTTGAAAAAGGTTTTGAGATTGGAAAGATAAACTCAACGCTGTTCACGAAAAGGGTTAATGGTGAACTATTTGTGTGCCAAATATATGTTGATGATATTATCTTTGGTTCAACTAACCCTCATTTTAGCAAGAAGTTTGGATAGCTCATGTCGGAGAAGTATGAGATGTCCATGATGAGTGAACTCAAATTCTTCCTTGGGTTGCAAATCAAGCAATCTAAGGAGGGTACCTTTGTCTCACAAACAAAGTACACCAAGGATCTCTTCAAGAAGTTCAACATGCAAGAAAGCAAAGGTATGAGTACCCCCATGCCTACAAGTGGACATAATGACTTGACAAAAGATGGAGAACCCGTTGATCAAAGGGTTTACCGATCTATGATTGGTTCTCTACTATATCTTTGTGCTTCTCGTCCTGACATAATGTTGAGTGTATGCATGTGTGCGCGATATCAAGCAGCCCCTAAAGAATGTCATCTTAAAGCTGTTAAAAGGATAGTGAGATATTTGATACACACACCAAACTTTGGCATTTGGTATCCTAAGAGGGCCTCTTTCGACCTTGTTGGCTATTCCGACTCGGACTATGCCGGTGACAAGGTTGATAGAAAGTCAACTTAGGGTACGTGTCAATTCCTTGGTCGATCCCTTGTATCTTGGTCCTCCAAGAAACAAAATTCGGTATCGTTATCCACTGCCGAAGCGGAATATATTGCTGCTGGTTCGTGTTGTGCTCAATTGCTATGGATGACACAAACGCTTAAAGATTATGGGATACATGTGAGACATGTTCCCTTGCTTTGTGACAATGAGAGTGCGATTAAAATTGGACACAATCCCGTGCAACACTCTCGAACGAAGCATATTGAAGTTCGTCACCATTTTATTCGTGATCATATTGCCAAGGGTAACATTAATCTTAAGCATGTTCGTACTGACAAACAACTTGCTGATATCTTTACAAAACCTCTCGATGAGAAGGTGTTTTGTCGCTTAAGGAGTGAGTTGAACATCATTGATGCTTCAAACTTGGAGTGAGAACTCCATTGATGCATGCAAGGCATGAGCCCTCTTGACTAATCCTTGATATTTCTCTTATGCTGGTGATCATATGTCTTGGACACATTTGCCTCCTTGTATTGCATCTAACTCCTTGCAGGTACTTGGATGATCTACATTCCACAAGATTACCACACACTCAAATCATGAGTAATCTTGTCATTGACCGAGTATCTAGCCCTTTGGGATGTTGAGTTCAAGGAACAAAATTCCACATATCCTTTTTGACATCTTATACATCTAGTATTTCACTCTTGTCATCTTGGATATCCTCGAGTATTTCCTTGCTTGCCTAACCCATGTAGGAAGATGAACTACACAAGTAGAAATGGCGCTCCAACTTCACATTCAATGAGCACCTACATCAAGTTTACCTACATGAGCAAAGCAACAACAAGCCCAAGGTATGTTCTTCACATCTTTAAGGAGCTTTGCTCAAAGTCATGAGTACAAGCAGCTTCATAAGATGTGCTCACATCAAATGCTTAATCGAAAAAAATGGCAACCCCATTTTGAGCTTAAATGATGAGTATGACCTATGATCAAATGTCCTCATTTGACTCCTAAGTCAATATACTCAAACATAGGTGACCTTGTCGCCGACCTTTATCTAGATGAAGTACATATGTTTTGGAGTCTTTCTATTTTCTCTTATGTTCTCTCATTGAGTTTTCTTTACAAAAAAAAAATCAAAAAAAAAACTTCATCTAGGAATCTTTTTCATTACTATTCTTCTGTCTTTGTGAATATCCTTTTGGCTCTGATCAATTCCCCGAAAATCTTTCACAAATTCACTGCAAATCCTTTGAAACATTCCTTGCAAGTGAGCTGAATTATTTCTGTATTTCCTTGGAATTAAATTCGGCCTCACCGATTTCAATATTTCGGTCTAACCGGAAAAGATCTACCCTAACTCAATTCGGTGTCACCAATTTTTCTTCCAGGATATCAACTTCTGCAGCTCCACTCAATGATTCTCTATGCATGTTCCTATTTGCCCTGTTGTGATTCTTAAGGATCCCACTTCTTTCTTTCCATCTTCCCTGACCTTCCTAGTTTGCTGTCCTTTTCGGCACTTGATGTCAAAGGGGGAGAAGACTTAGGGGGAGAAGAGAAGATTTAGGGGGAGAAGAAGAGCAATCTTACCTTAAGGGGAAAGGATCACATCAAAGCTTTGTCGTGTTTTACATTGGACATTACAATTGGCATCATTCTTTTGATTTTGCTCTTTCCATCAAACTCAAAGGGAGAGGAATCTTCACAATTGATATCTTATGGAAAGCAAAATCTCTCAGAGTTCATTGAAATTTTTTCAGTTTCGGAGACATGTTTGCTGATTCAAGCTTGTGCTCAATATGAGACACTCTTTATACATGTCATCCCTGGCTTGGTACTTTTGATGTTCTTGCAGTTGGTTGAAGAAATACTCTTGTGTTATCTAACCTTGTTTTCCCAAGTTTATCTCTTCAGGTACAATGCCAAGGAACCTCAAGGTAAGTATATGCACTTTGCAGAATGTGCATGATGGTGACTTGCTTGTGAATACTTGTTTGCAAGAAATCACCATGCACATATGCATTATCACTCACTTCTTTTCATCTGCTCTGATGCATATAGCCAAGCTGCATGTAGCACATCTTGCTTATCTCTCTTGTGTGCCTGTGGTAGTCCAAAACCAAAATTTATGAAAATCTTGCACACTTGTAGGGGGAGCCTGTGTACTACATGTTTGTCAAAGCTTTCGTGATAATTCTGTCTTTCTTCCAATAAGCTTTGATGTCTTGTTTAGTGTGATTTTAGTGTGTTGCCATCAATTATCAAAAAGGGGGAGATTGAAAGCACATTTGCTCCCTGGGTGGTTTTGGTAATTAATGACAACATACTTTGTGGTTGGACTAATGCTTTTATCAAGTATGTTTCAGGAAACTCAATCACATTGGCATGGCAAAAGGACTGAAGAAGTGGACCCCTCAAAATGCTAAGGCAAGCATTGGCAAAAGCTCAAGACTCCATTTTTGGTTTAGTGATCCAAGATCACATTGAGTCCATAGGAAAAGCCAATACTATTAAAAGGGGATGAGGTTGTGTTGATGATCTGGTTGCTCAAGTGCTTAGTGATATATCTCCTTAAACTATCAGCAACCTTCACTACAGTATACACTCATAAGTAATCTCGGTCCCATCGATTATCCAAACTCAGTCACACCGAGATGAACCACCTCAGCCATAAGCCAAACCCTAGAAAAATCGGATATTCCGATTTTGAAATCGGTTTCACCGAAACATGGGCTGCCAAGCTTCTGTAACCTTCTGTCATCAAATCGGTGTCACCGAGATGATGAAGTCGGTCCCACCGAAACTGGCATGCTCCTGTCTTTACTCAAATCGGACTAACCGAGATGGTATTTTCGGTCCCACCGAAAACCCCAACGTTCACATTATTTGAACTTTCGGTCTCACCGAGTTGTCCACTTCGGTCCCACCGAGATTGCTCAAATATGTGTGTAACGGTTGGATTTTGTGTGGAGGCTATATATACCCCTCCACCCCCTCTTCATTCTTGAAGAGAGCCATCAGAAAGAACTACCACTCCTACCTTACATTTCTGAGAAGAGAGCTACCTACCCTTGTGTTGAGATCAAGTTGCTCCACTCCTACCATATGAAACTTGATCTCTAACCTTCCCAAGTTGCTTTCCACTCAATCCTTTCTTCCACCACAGCCAAATCAGTGAGGAGAGTTGAGTGTTGGGGAGATTATCATTTGAAGCACAAGAGCAAGGAGTTCATCATCATCTACAACATCTATTACCTTTTGGAGGGTGGTGCCTCCTAGATTGGTTAGGTGTTGCTTGGGAGCCTCCGTCATCGAGATGTGGAGTTGAACCAAGAAGTTTGTAAGGGCAAGGAGATCGCCTACTTCGTGAAGATCTACCCCGAGTAAGGCTAGCCCTCCGTGGGCGTAGGCCATGATGGAATAGACAAGGTTGCTTCTTCGTGGACCCTTCGTGGGTGGAGCCCTCCGTGGACTCGCGCAGCCGTTACCCTCCGTGGGTTGAAGTCTCCATCAACGTGGATGTACGATAGCACCACCTATCGGAACCACGGAAAAAATCATTGCGTCTCCAAATTGTGTTTGATCTTCTCCACTTCTCTTTACTACTTGTGCAATTTACTTTCCGTTGCCCATACTCTAAAATTGCATGTGTAGTGTGCTACTTGACTTGTGTGTTATGAAAAATCTGCCAAAATCTGTCCTTGATAAAAGACAGAATTTTTATCTTGTCGAGTAGTCTAATCACCCCCCCTCTAGACACTCTCACCTTCTTCGATCCCTCAGAGCCGCAGCGCCTCACCGACTTCTTAGCTTTCCCCTTCTCGCCTTTCGGAGCCATGGCGGAAGCGGTGAAGGAGGACGACGGTGCTGGTGGTGCTGGTGGTGACAGAGGGCGGAACGCTGCTCTCTTTCGGCCTTCAGGAAGAAGGGGAGCGGCGGAGGTTTCTAAGGATTGAAGAAGCAACGGGCAGATGCACGAACTGCCCCTGTTTCCCCTGCTTATAAGGGGGAAGGGGGCGGACGTTCCGCATTTCCAATTAAAGAAACAAGCCACGATCTCCCCCACGACGCCGCATTAAACACGTGTTGTTAAGGGAGGGCGCGGTGGATACGGAGTGGGATACGGCGTGCCGCAGGCCGCACGTGCCCGTCCACTGTTTTGGGCCTGGCCCAACATCGCTCGGCACCGTGTATGGCCCAGGCCCGGGGGCTCCTGTCAGTGTACTAAAGTAGGGGTACCTTAGTATCCTGAACTTGTGCACGGGCAGTTGCAGCGTCCCACGGCAAGGCTTGCCAGGCGACCGCCAATATCCTCCATGGCTCCCTTGGAGCCATTCAAGAACAAAGTATTCAAGACAAAAAGACAAGACCCCGGTAAGAGGAGCTTGCCGGGATGACCACTCAAGGCACAAAACCACTCAAGGCACAAGACCCTGGCAAGAGGAGCTTGCCGGGAAGGCCAATCAAAGGCATCTCAAGGAACTTGCCGCGGCACGCCACGCGTCGCAGCAAGGCCCGGCGAGCGACAAGCTCCCAGAAGCGGCAAGATAGCAGCCGCGGCAAGGTGCTTGCCGCGGCAAACCTCCACTTAGTACCTGCGCTCCAGCGCATCCACCCACGTGTCGCCCTGGGGCCATCCCAGGCGCACGTGGCGGAAGGCTGTGCAGCCTGGGTACACGGTGGCAAGCAGCGATGACAAGGCCACCGTCGTGGCGGTCAGTGGCGCCCGTGACGGCCACTTTTTGCACTGTTTGGGCGACGGCGACGGGTATTTAATGCCCTTGTCCCCTGCCGTCAGGGTTAGGTACGGGACACTGTTCCAACTACCACCCTTTTTACTTTTTTACCCCCGTTTGTGTTGCCACCTGCCGGTGACCCCTTTGACCTATAAAAGGAGGCCCATGCGCAACGTAGAAGGGGTTCCGAACATCGATCATTCTCACGCCCGGTCTCGCTAGCGGTTAGAGTGTACAGTAGCTCTCTTCGCTCCCGACCAAGAACACAATACAAACCAAAGCAGGAGTAGGGTTTTACGCATTCGTGCAGCCCGAACCTGGGTAAACTGCTCGTGTGCACGCCTCGATCTGCTCTTCGTGCATCCTCCGCCCCCTGCCGTACCGAAAAGGGGCTCCGGTCCCATGGGTGTTCGTGGACGATCAGTTTCCCCGACACAAACACCCACCATATACCTTCCTCAAAACAGCCACTATACCTACCTATCATGGCATTTCCATAGCCATTCCGAGATATATTGCCATGCAACTTTCCACAATTCCGTTCATATGACACGCTTCATATTTTCATATTGCCATGCATGATCATGTAGTTGACATCATATTTGTGGCAAAGCCACCATGCATAATTTTTCATACATGTCACTCTTGATTCATTGCACATCCCGGTACACCGCCAGAGGCATTCATATAGAGTCATACTTTGTTCTAGTATCGAGTTGTAATATCGAGTTGTAAATCAATAAAAGTGTGATGATCATCATCATTAGAGCATTGTCCCATGTGAGGAAAGGACAAATAAAAAAAAGGGGATGGCCCAAAAAATATATAGAGAGGGGCTAAATAAAAAAAGAGAGAAAACCCGTCCAAAAAAAATGAGAGAAAAGAGAGAATGGACAATGCTACTATCTTTTTCCACACTTGTGCTTCAAAGTAGAACCATGTTCTTCATGATAGAGAGTCTCTTGTTTAGTCACTTTCATATACTAGTGGGAATTTTTCATTATAGAACTTGGCTTGTATATTCCAACGACGGGCTTCCTCAAATGCCCTAGGTCTTCATGAGCAAGCAAGTTGGATGCACACCCACTTAGTTTCTTTTGTTGAGCTTTCATACATTTTTAGCTTTAGTGCATCTGTTGCATGGCAATCCCTACCCACTCACATTGATATCTATTGATGGGCATCTCCATAGCCCGTTGATATGCCTAGTCGATGTGAGACTATCTTCCTCCTTTTTGTCTTCTCCACAACCACCATTCTATTCCACCTATAGTGCTATATCCATGGCTCACGCTCATGTATTGCGTGAAAGTTGAAAGGTTTGAAAGAATTGAGTATGAAAACAAGTGCTTGGCTGAAACCGGGGTTGTGCATGATATGAATATTTTGTGTGATGAAGAGGGAGCATAGCCAGACTATATGATTTTGTAGGTATAACTTTATTTAGCCATTTTATTTTGAGAAGACATGATATCTTTGATAGTATGCTTGAAGTATTATTATTTCTTATGTCAATATAGACTTTTGTCTTAATCTTTCGGATCTGAACATTCATGCCACAATAAAGAGAATTACATTGAAAATTTTGTTGGTTAGCATTCCACATCCAAAATTCTGTTTTTATCATTTACCTACTCGAGGACGAGCATGAATTAAGCTTGGGGATGCTTGATACGTCTCCAACGTATCTATAATTTTTTATTATTCCATGCTATTATATATATATGATGTTTTGGATGTTTAATGGGATTTATTATACACTTTTATATTATTGTTGGGACTAACCTATTAACCCAAAGGCCTAGTCCAGATTGCTATTTTTTTTTTGCCTATTTCAGGGTTTTGCAGAAAAGGAATATCAAACAAGTCCAAACGGAATGAAACCTTCGGGAGAGATATTTTTGGAACGATATCTTCACGGGAGACATGAGAACCAAGGGAGAGGGCACACGTGGCGTCCACGAGGGTGGGGGCGCGCCCCCTCCCCCTGGGCGCGCCCCCTACCTCGTGGGCCCCACGTTGCTCCCCGATGCCCTCCTTCCTCCTATATATACCCATGTACCCTGAAAACATCGAAGCAAGAGAGAAAACCCTAATTCCACCGCCGCAACCTTATGTTCCCGTGAGATCCCATCTTGGGGCCTGTTCCGAAGCTCCGCCGGAGGGGGGATCTTCCACGGAGTGCTTCTACATCAACACCATCGCCTCACCATGAGTTGTGAGTAGTTTACCAGAGACCTTCGGGTCCATAGTTAGTACCTATATGGCTACTTCTCTCTTTTTGGATCTCAATACCAAGTTCTCCTCGGTCTTCGAGGAGATCTATTCGATGTAATCTTTTTGCCGTGTGTTTGTCGAGATCCGATGAATTGTGGGTTTATGATAAAGATTATCTATGAGAAATATCTGGTTCTTTTCTGAATTCTTTTATGTATGATTATAATATCCTTGCAAGTCTCTTCAAATTATCGGTTTGGTTTGGCCTACTATATCTATAGTTCTAGCAATGGGAGAAGTGCTTGGCTTTGGATTCAATCTTGCGGTGTCCTTACCCAGTGATAGTAGGGGCAGCAAGGCACGTATTGTATTGTTGCCATCAAGGATAAAAATATGGGGTTTATATCATATTGCTTGAGTTTATCCCTCTACATCATGTCATCTTGCTTAAAGCATTACTCTGTTCTTATGAACTTAATACTCTAGATGCATGCTGGATAGCAGTCGATGTGTGGAGTAATAGTAGTAGATGCAGAATCATTTCAGTCTACTTGTCACGGACGTGATGCCTATATATAATGATCATGCCTAGATATTCTCATAATTATTCACTTTGCTATCAATTGCTCGACAGTAATTCGTTCACCCACCGTAGAATTCTGCTATCATGAGAGAAGCCACTAGTGAAACATATGGCCCCCGGGTCCATTCTCAACATATTAATCTACAATCGAATTTACTTTACTGTTTTTACTTTCTGTTCTCATATCCAAATATCAAACTATCATATCTATCAGATCTCACTTTCGTAAGTGACCATAAAGGGATTGACAACCCCTTATCGCGTTGGCTGCAAAGTTCTTATTTGTTTGTGCAGGTGCAAGGGACTCGCACGTGGTCTCCAACTGGGTTGATACCTTGGTTCTCAAAAACTGAGGGAAATACTTACGTTACTGTGCCGCATCACCCTGTCCTCTTCGAGGGAATACAACGCAAGCTCGAGAAGTAGCATTTACCATAGACATTCGGGGTCCATAGTTATTAGCTAGCTAGCTTCTTCTCTCTCTTTGAATCTCAATACAAAGTTCTCCTCGATCTTCTTAGAGATCTACTTGATGTAATACTTTTTGCGGTGTGTTTGTCGAGATCCGATGAATTGTGGGTTTATGATCAATATTATCTATGAACAATATTTGATTCTTCTCTGAATTCTTATATGTATGATTTAATATATTTGCAACTCTTTTCGAATTATAAGTT
Organism: Secale cereale; assembly: GCA_902687465.1. Lineage (NCBI taxonomy): Eukaryota > Viridiplantae > Streptophyta > Magnoliopsida > Poales > Poaceae > Secale > Secale cereale. The sequence continues at coordinate 435,018,584 of LR738709.1, forward strand.
TGGTTTGGCCTACTAGATTGATCTTTCTTGCAATGGGAGAAGTGCTTAGCTTTGGGTTCAATATTGCGGGGTCCTTTCCCAGTGACAGCAGGGGCAGCAAGAAACGTATTGTATTGTTGCCATCGAGGATAAAAAGTTGGGGTTTATGTCATATTGCATGAGTTTATCCCTCTACATCATGTCATCTTGCTTAAGGCGTTACTATGTTTTTATGAATTTAATACTCTAGATCCATGTTGGATAGCGGTCGATGTGTGGAGTAATCGTAGTAGATGCAGAATCGTTTCGGTCTACTTGTCACGGACGTGATGCCTATATACATGATCATGCCTAGATATTCTCATAACTATGTGCTTTTCTATCAATTGCTCGACAGTAATTTGTTCACCCACTGTAAGATTTGCTATCTTGAGAAAAGCCACTAGTGAAACCTATGGCCCCCGGGTCTATTGTCCATCATATTAATCTTCCGTCAACTAGCTATTTTTATCGTACTTTATTTTGCAATCTTTACTTTTCAATCTATACAACAAAAATACGAAAAATATTTACCTTATTATCTCTATCAGATCTCACTTTTGCAAGTGGCCGTGAAGGGATTGACAACACCTTTATCGCATTGGTTGCAAGGTTCTTAATTGTTTGTGCAGGTACTAGGGATTTGCGTGTAGTCTCCTACTGGAGTGATACCTTGGTTCTCAAAAACTGAGGGAAATACTTACGCTACTTTGCTGCATCACCCTTTCCTCTTCAAGGGAAAAACAACACATGCTCAAGAGGTAGCAAGAAGAATTTATGGCGCCGTTGCCGGGGAGACTTACGCCAAGTCAAGTCAAGATTTGATCTCCCGTCAACTTGCCAATTTCTGGCGCCGTTGCCGGGGAGATCTACGCAAAAGTTACATACCAATTACCCATCACAAAATCTTATCCCTCGCATTACATCATTTTCCATTCGCCTCTCGTTTTCCTCTCCCCCACTTCACCTTTGCCGTTTTATTCAACCTTTTTTCGTTCGCCTCTTTTCGCTTGCTTCCTTTTTTTGCTTGTGTGTTGGATTGTTTGTTTGTCACAATGGCTCAAGACAATAGTAAATTGTGTGACTTTTCTAATACCAACAACAATGATTTTATTAGAACTTCGATGGCTCCTATTACCAATGCTGAATCTTGTGAAATCAATGTTGCTCTGTTGAATCTTGTCATGAAAGATCAATTTCTGGCCTTCCTAGTGAAGATGCCGCTACCCATCTACACAACTTTGTTGATTTGTGTGATATGCAAAAGAAGAGAGATGTGGACAATGATATTGTTAAATTGAATTTATTTCCGTTTTCGCTTAGAGATCATGCTAAAACTTGGTTCACTTGTTTGCCTAAAAATAGTATTGGTTCATGGAATAAGTGCAAAGATGGCTTTATCTCTAAGTACTTTCCTCCCGCTAAGATCATCTCTCTTAGAAACGACATTATGAATTTTAAGCAACTTGATCATGAGCATGTTGCACAAGCTTGGGAGAGGATGAAATTAATGATACATAATTGCCCTACACATGGTTTGAATTTATGGATGATTATACAATTTTTTATGCTGGATTGGATTTTGCTGCTAGAAATCTTTTAGATTCGGCTGCGGGAGGCACTTTTATGGAAATCACTTTAGGAGAAGATACTAAACTCCTATACTTTATTATGGTTAATTATTCTAAATGGCACACCGAAAGATCCACTAGTAAAAAGGTTCATGCAATTGAAGAGATTAATGTTTTGAGTGGAAAGATGGATGAACTTATGAAATTATTTGCTAATAAGAGTGTTTCTTCTGATCATAATGATATGCCTTTGTCCACATTGATTGAGAATAATAATGAATCTATGGATGTCAATTTTGTTGGTAGGATTTTTTTGGTAACAATGCATATAGAGGAAACTTTAATTCTAGGCCGTTCCCTAGTAATTCCTCTAATAATTATGGTAATTCCTACAACAACTCTTATGGAAATTTTAATAAGACAGCCTCTGATTTTGAGACTAGTGCTAAAGAATTTATGAATTCGCAAAAGAATTTTAATGATTTGCTTGAATTTTTTTGCTTAAGATTGATGAGTTGGCCAGGAACGTCGATATAATTTCCCTTGATGTTGATTCTCTGAAACTTAGATCTATTCCACCTAAGCATGATATCAATAAGTCTCTCAAAGCCATGAGAATTTCCATTGATGAGTGCAAAGAAAGAACCGCTAGGATGCGTGCTCAAAGAGATTGCTTTGTGAAAGCGTGTTTTTCTAGTTTTCATGATAATAAAGATGAAGATCTAAAAGTGATTGATATGTCCCATATTAAATCTTTGTTTTCCAATATGAATCTTGATAAATATGGGACTAGACATGAATCAACTTTAGTTAAAAGGCGTCCCAATGATTCGAAGTTTTTAGATCTTGATGCAAAAATTGTTAAAAGTGGGATTGTAGAGGTCAAAACTTTACATAGCAATGAACCTACTATTTTGTATCTCAAGGAATTTAATTATGAGAATTTTTCTTTGATAGATTGTATTTCGTTGTTGCAATCCATGTTAAATTCTCCTCACGCTTATAGTCAAAATAAAGCTTTTACCAAACATATCGTTGATGCTTTAATGCAATCTTATGAAGAAAAACTTGAATTAGAAGTTTCTATACCTAGAAAAATTTATGATGAGTCGGAACCTATTATTAAAATTAAGATTAAAGATCATGAATGCTATGCTTTGTGTGATTTGGGTGCTAGTGTTTCCACGATTCCAAAAACTTTGTGTGATGTGTTAGGTTTCCATGAACTTGATGATTGTTCTTTAAATTTGCATCTTGCGGATTCTACGATTAATAAACCTATGGGAAGGATTAATGATGTTATTATTGTTGCCAATAGGAATTATGTGCCCATAGATTTCATCGTTCTTGATATAGATTGCAATCCCGCTTGTCCTATTATTCTTGGTAGACCTTTCCTTAGAACGATTGGTGCAATTATAGATATGAAAGAAGGAAATATTAGATTCCAATTTCTGCTAAGGAAAGGCATGGAACACTTTCCTAGAAAGAAAATCAAATTACCTTATGAATCTATTATGAGAGCCACTTTCGTACCAAAGATGGAAATACCTAGATCTATTCTTGTATCATGCCTAGCTAGGGGCGTTAGACGATAGTGCTTGTTGGGAGGCAACCCAATTTTATTATCTTTGCTTTTACTCCTGTTTAGTATTAAATAATTCATCTAGCTTTTGGTTAGATGTGGTTTTCTGTTTAATTTAGTGTTTGTGCCAAGTAGAACCTTTGGGAAGACTTGGGTGAAGTCTTTGCGATCTTCCTGTAAAAACGGAAACTTTTGCGCTCACGAGATTAGTTGCCAGTTTTTTTACTAGAGAGTGATTTTAAGTTGATTCTTTTTGCCGATGATTAATAGAAAAATTCCTCATGTTCAACAATTTATTTCAGATTTTTTAGAGTTACCGAAGTATTCGAAAGTTACAGATTGCTATAGACTGTTCTGTTTTTGACAGATTCTGTTTTTCATGTGTTGTTTGCTTATTTTGATTAATCTATGAGTAGTATCGGGGGGGGGGGTATGAACCATAGATAAGTTGGAATACAGTATGTTTAACACCAATATAAATAAAGAATGAGTTCAATACAGTACCTTAAAGTGGTGGTTTGTTTTCTTATACTAACGGAGCTTACGAGATTTTTTGTTAAGTTTTGTGTTGTGAAGTTTTCAAGTTTTTGGGTAAGGATTTGATGGACTATGGAATAAAGAGTGGAAAGATCCTAAGCTTGGGGATGCCCAAGGCACCCCAAGGTAAAATTCAAGGACAGCAAAAATCCTAAGCTTGGGGATGCCCTGGGAAGGCATCCCCTCTTTCGTCTTCGTCTATCGGTAACCTTACTTGAGACTATATTTTTATTCACCACATGATATGTGTTTTGCTTGGAGCGTCTTGTATGATTTGAGTCTTTGATTTTTAGTTTACCCCAATCATCGTTTCTGTACACACCTTTTGGGAGAGACACACATGAATCGGAATTTATTAGAATACTCTTTGTGCTTCGCTTATATCTTTTGAGCTAGATAATTTTGCTCGAGTGCTTCACTTATATCTTCTAGAGCACGGTGGTGGTTTTATTTTATAGAAATTATTCATCTCTCATGATTCACTTATATTATTTTGAGTGTCCTTTAGAACAGCATGGTAATTTGCTTTGGCTATAAAATTAGTCCTAATATGATAGGCATCCAAGATGGGTATAATAACAACTTTCATATAAAGTGCATTGAATACTATGAGAAGTTTGATGCTTGACGATTGTTTTGAGATATGAGGATGGTGATATTAGAGTCATTCTAGTAGAGTAGTTGTGGATTTTAGAAATACTTGTGTTGAGGTTTGCAAGTCCCGTAGCATGCACGTATGGTGAACCGTTATGTGATGAAGTTGGAGCATGATTTATTTATTGATTGTCTTCCTTTGTGTGGAGGTCGGGATCGTGCGATGGTTAACTCCTACCAACCCTTCCCCTAGGAGCATGCGTGTAGTGCTTGGTTTTGATAACTTGTAGATTTTTGCAATAAGTATATGAGTTCTTTATGACTATTGTTGAGTCCATGGATTATACACACTCTCACCTTCCACCATTGCTAGCCGCTCTAGTATCGCGCAACTTTCGCCGGTACCATACAGCCACCATATACCTTCCTCAAAACAGCCACCATACCTACCTACTATGGCATTTCTATAGCCATTTTGAGATATATTGCCATGCAACTTTCCACCGTTTCGTTTATTATGACACGCTACATCATTGTCATATTGCCTAGCATGATCATGTAGTTGACATCGTATTTGTGGCAAGGCCACCATGCATAATTTTTCATACATTTCACTCTTGATTCATTGCACATCCCGGTACACCGCCGAAGGCATTCACATAGAGTCATATTTTTTCTATCATCGAGTTGTAATTCTTGAGTTGTACGTAAATAAAAGTGGGATGATCTTCATTATTAGAGCATTGTCCTAGTGAGGAAAGGATGATGGCGACTATGATTCCCCCACAAGTCGGGATGAGAATTCGGACGAAAAAGAAAAAAAAGAGGTCATCAAAAAAAGAAAAAAAAGAGAAGGCCAAAAAATAGAGAGAAAAAGAGAGAAGGGGCAATGCTACTATCCCTTGTCCACACTTGTTCTTCAAAGTAGCACCAGGATCTTCATGATAGAGAGTCTCTTGTTTAGTCACTTTCATATACTAGTGGGAATTTTCATTATAGAACTTGGCTTGTATATTTCAATGATGGGCTTCCTCAAAATGCCATAGGTCTTCGTGAGCAAGCAAGTTGGATGCACACCCACTTAGTTTCTTTAGTTGAGCTTTCATACACTTATAGCTCTAGTGCATCCGTTGCATGGCAATCCCTACTCACTCACATTGATATGTATTGATGGGCATCTCCATGGCCCATTGATACGCCTAGTTGATGTGAGACTATCCTCCTCCTTTTGTCTTCTCCACAACCACCACCCCATTCCACCTATAGTGCTATATCCATGGCTCACGCTCGCGTGAAAGTTGAAAATGTTTGAAAAAATTAAAGTATGAAACAAATGCTTGGCTGAAACTGGGGTTGTGCATGATTTAAATATTTTGTGTGATGAAGATAGAGCATAGCCAGACTATATAATTTTGTAGGGATGAACTTTCTTTGGCCATGTTAATTTGAGAAGACATAATTACTTAGTTAGTATGCTTGAAGTATTATTATTCTTATGTCAATATTAAAATTTTCTCTTGAATCTTTCTGACCTGAACATTCATGCCACAATAAAGAGAATTACATTGAAAATTATGTTAGGTAGCATTCCACATCAAAAATTCTATTTTTATCATTTAGCTACTCGAGGACGAGCATGAATTAAGCTTGGGGATGCTTGATACGTCTCCAATGTATCTATAATTTTTTATTGTTCCATGCTATTATATTATCTGTTTTGGTTGTTTAATGGGATTTAATATGCACTTTTATATTATTTTTGGGACTAACCTACTAACCAAAGGTCCAGTGCAAATTGCTGTTTTTTTGCCTATTTCAGTGTTTCGCAGAAAAGGAATATCAAACGAAATCCAAACGGAATGAAACCTTCGCGTTGATCGTTTTTGGAACAAATGCAATCCAGAAGACTTGGAGTACACGTTTGGGAATCCACGAGGTGGCAACGAGGCAGGAGGGTGCGCCCAGGGGGGTAGGCGCGCCCCCACCCTCGTGGGCCCCTCGTAGCTCCAGCAACGTACCTCTTCCTCCTATATATACTAATATACCCTGAAAACAGCCGAGAGCACCACGAAACCCTATTTCCAACGCCGCAACCTTCTGTACCCGTGAGATCCCATCTTGGGGCCTTTTCCGGAGCTCCGTCAGAGGGGAAATCGATCACGGAGGGCTTCTAGATCAACACCATAGCCTCTCCTATGATGTGTGAGTACTTTACCACAGACCTTCGGGTCCATAGTTATTAGCTAGATGGCTTCTTCTCTCTCTTTGGATCTCAATACAAAGTTCTCCTCGATCTTCTTGGAGATCTATTTGATGTAATACTTTTTGTGGTGTGTTTGTCGAGATCCGATGAATTGTGGGTTTATGATCAAGATTATATATGAACAATATTTGATTCTTCTCTGAATTCTTATATGTATGATTTAATATCTTTGCAAGTCTCTTCGAATTATCAGTTTGGTTTGGCCTAGTAGATTGATATTTCTTGCAATGGGAGAAGTGCTTATCTTTGGGTTCAATCTTGCGGTGTCCTTTCCTAGTGACAGCAGGGGCATCAAGGCACGTATTGTATTGTTGCCATTGAGGATAAAAAGATGGGGTTTATGTCATATTGCATGAGTTTATCCCTCTACATCATGTCATCTTGCTTAAGGCGTTACTTTGTTCTTATGAACTTAATACTCTAGATGCATGCTGGATAGCGGTCGATGTGTGGAGTAATAGTAGTAGATGCAGAATCGTTTCGGTGTACTTGTCACAGAAGTGATGCCTATATACATGATCATGCCTAGATATTCTCATAACTATGCGCTTTTCTATCAGTTGCTCATCAGTAATTTGTTCACCCACCATAAGATTTGCTATCTTGAGAGAAGCCACTAGTGAAACCTATGGCCCCCGGGTCTATTTTCCATCATATTAATCTTCCGTCAACTAGCTATTTTTATCGTAGTTTATTTTTCAATCTATACAACAAAAATACCAAAAATATTTATCTTATTATCTCTATCAGATCTCACTTTTGCAAGTGGCCGTGAAGGGATTGACAACCCCTTTATCGCGTTGGTTGCAAGGTTCTTTATTGTTTGTGCAGGTACTAGGGATTTGCGTGTAGTCTCCTACTGGATTGATACATTGGTTCTAAAAAACTGAGGGAAATACTTACGCTACTTTGCTGCATCACCCTTTCCTCTTCAAGGAAAAAACAACGCATACTCAAGAGGTAGCACACCACTTTAAGTACCGTTGTGAACTCATTTTAATTTTATATTGGTTTTATATCTACTGTATTTCAACTTCTCCATGGTTCATACCCCCCGATACTACTCATAGATTCATCAAAATAAGAAAACAACACAATGAAAACAGAATCTATCAAAAACAGAATAGTTTGTAGCAATATGGAAACTTTGTATACTTCTGCAACTCTAAAACTTCTGAAAAATTCGTAAAGCGTGGGCAATTTGTATATCAATCTTGTGTAATAATTTCAAAAATTAGCACGCTTCAGTGAATTTTAGAATTTTCTGTATTAAATGCAAAAGTTTCCATTTTCTTACAGAATCAAATCTACTATCTTCCAAATCATTCCAAAGGTCTTACTTAGCATGAACACTAAATAAAATCATAAAAATACATCTAACTAGAGGCTAGAAGATATATTTTATTGTAGAACAGAAATAAAAAGGTAAAAATAAAAATAAAATTGGGTTGCCTCCCAACGAGCGCTATTGTTTAACGCCCATAGCTAGGCATAATGCAACGATCTAGGTATTGTAATAGAAGTGAGGGAGGTCATCCCTACTCATCTTATACTCCCTCCTTTTGGCAGCAAGCTTTCTTTGTGGCAATAAAATAATAATCAAAGGGAGTAAATTTAATAGGGTAAGGGTCTATAAGATCAAGTTTGGGAGGAATAGGTTCCTCTTTTGGCCATTTGTAATTGATAACTATCTCTTCATTATAAATGTTCCTTTGATTGAATTCCCTAAGTCTATTTCTAAGAATAAACCATAATCCGTTATTTTGTATAGCAAAATTATTATTTATTTCAAAGATTTTATCAACCAAAACATCAGTAGGGACCTTTTTTCTTAGGTTTTCATTATAAGCGGCATGATCTGGAGATTGTAATCTCATAATATATTCATGATTGAAAAGTGTCGGTGTCAAAACTGGCAGACCTCGGGGTAGGGGGTCCCGAGCTGTGGATCTTGGATCAATGGGGAACAACGGACGATGAAGATGGTGTTTACCCAGGTTTGGGCCCTCTCAAAGAGGTAATACCCTACGTCCTACTTGATCATATTGGATGTGTATATGCTTACAGAGTGGATCTACCTCGAGATCAACATGAGCTAAACCCTAAGGTGATGAGGTGTTGGATGTAGCCCTAGCCCTAAAGACTACAACCCTCGGTTTATATTGACACCGGTAGGGTTAGGGTTACATGTGATTGGTCAGGAAAAGAGGAAGATCCTGCCTATTCTTGACTTGGAGGGCATACTACAACTCTGAAGTATCCTAATCTGATCATGGGTCTGTAGTCAGTCTTGGATCCACAAGAGCCCATCAATCCGGCCCAAGCACAACAGGCCAGTGACCCGAGGACCCCTTAATCCAGGACTCCCTCAGTAGCACCCGAACTTGCCTCCAACGCCAGGGCTTGTGTCCGGCTGTGACAGCCTGATTTTTGCCCTCCTTTATTTGCCTCGATTTCATTTGAGTTTATTTTGAACCTAGGAATTTTTGAATCTTTTCATATGGACTTAAACACTTGGGTACCCTCGGCTTTCACCCAAGTGCCTCCTATCCATCTCAAATCATCTTTTCCCTCTGGTTCACTCTAATATAATTTATAGAATATTTTTCTTTATTGAAAAATATTCACTTTTCCCTCCAAAATCCGTGCTAAACCCTTTGTGCTCCAAAGCAACCCCTATTTTTCTGGCCCACAAAAATCTGAGGAAATTCATAGACATTCTTTGGACCCTAGGGCACCTTCCTGAGCAAAAATATTGCATCACTTTTTGGAATATTTTTGCTACATAAATTCTTTTCTATTCTGGACATAAATGGTAGTTTCTACAGCAACTACCATTTTACTTGCTCCATTGCTCCTAAAACTCCTTGTGCATCTTTACCTTAGTAACTCATGACTATCCTCCAAAGCACAGCCTCCAACTCCTAGCCATTTTACCTCAGTAAACTCTCAAAGTTTCTGACCAGAAACTTACCAGGCGTATGATTTTCTTTCTACTGCGTCTGGAAACAAACCAACCATGGTTAACTCTCCTATCTACCACAAACAACACACTAGACATAAACTTTGGCAGCAAGCAAGCTAGTAGGCAAAGTTCGCGCGGTGACCACGCGTGTGCACCATGCCATGGCTGCTTGTCGGCGCGCTCTGGATGCCGCCGAGGGCTTTATTGAGCGCGTGCTTGCTTCCGCGCCTGCCAGAGCGTACCAACCCATGCCACCATCTTCTTATTCATCGCTACAGCCCCCCTGGCGCTCGCCGACACTGGAGCTCGCCGCAGCGAGCACGGGTGCAGTCCGGCCAAGGCAACAATGCGGTGCGCTCTGTGCTCGTCGCCACCCCAACGCCCCTGTGCTCGTCTCCGTCCGTCCACAGCTCCCGTGTGACCCCGTCACCTTCTTCCCCCTCTCACTAAAGCCATTCATCAGTGGGCACATCGTCCAAGTGTCACCGACGGAGCCCCATTTTCCCCTTTCGGCTCGCCTATAAATGAGCCTCCTCCCAGCCTTCCCGAGCACCCAGCTCCACTCCCACACACACCTAAACTGCGTAGAACCCCGTGGCCCGGCCGGGCAGGCCACAGGCCGCCGTCCCTGAGCTCGAGCTCACCGGCGATCCCCTCGGGTCGTCGTGGTAGCTCCAGATCCTCTCAGGCCAGGGCGACCTCACCAGAGCCTCCGCCACTCTCTAGCGGAGCCATTCCACCAAGTTGGAGCTGCTGGAGACGCCGTTGCATGCCGTCTTCTTCAACTCTGGCAACCTCCCCGTCCTGCCTCCGCCTGCGAGCTCATTTCCTACACCGTCCGACCACCCCTAGCTACCCTATGGGTACAGACAGGTGCGCCTCGACCCCCTCTATCGATCTATCCCTCCCATCTTGGCCAAGGAGCCGTGTCGCCGGCGTGCGCTCCGGCAAGGCCGCGGCTGCCCCTGTTCTTTTCCCCCTCTTCCCCTTCACCTGACTAGCGGGGCCCGCTAGTTAGCCTCTCCGTACCCGCGTGAAGCGGTACGAGTGGTGGCGCCCTGGGCTTTTACGCCTTCGATGTCACCCCCCTAGTTTGTTTATTTAAATTTCTAAATTTAAATATATTCCAGAGAACTTCAAACTGCAATAACTTTTTAACCATAAGTCCAAATGAATTGATTCTTTTTGCATTGTGTTCTTTGTGAAGAAATATTGCACCACACCAAAAAATGAGACTATTTTGTGATGTATGGATTTTCTGGTGAATTTTTGAATGATTCTTGATATTTTCTTTTTGAACTTTTATTTATTTTCAGAAGGTGAAGCTTGTCTTGAGAATCACCAGGAGGTTTGTGAACCTCATTTGCACTAAGGCAAGCCACAGCAACATTTTCATGGTGCCATTTCAATATTTGTGATTTTCCAACTTGAATAAATGATTTAATTTAAGCATATGAATTATTCTTGTTAAATACTTTCTGTTGATTGCTGTATTTAGTTGTTTCATTTAGTTTACAGAAAGTTCGAATTGGGTTTAAGTTATTAAGATAACTAGAAGAAAGTTTGGATCATTGAGAACTATTATGGATATGCTTATAAATAGCTATGTAAAGTTATTTTATTTTACATAAGTATTATTGTAATTTTTTTGATAGAATATGTCCTGTTTTTAATTGAAAGTAAATCATAACCAGGATAATATTGAAGTTGTGATGCTTATCTTTATTAGAGTAAAGTTGACCCATTTTTTTTGTAATGCATTTGGTATGTTGCATTCCATGGCATGATATTACACCCGTTATTTACTTTTCTTTAAGTTGAAACTGTTAATAACTCAACTTGAATAACTTGTTGACTGGGTCATGGTGCCACTGAATCGAGTCTTACCCCAGTGCAACCACATTTGCCTTTATGGGAAGGTCTTTATTCGGTCCGTTGTCATGCCTCTTGTCGGTACCTCCAAATAGGCAAGGTTATGGGCATGCAGTACACTGGCCCGGTAAGCACACATAACCTTGTATGCCCGTTGTTTAGTTTATGGTACCGAGTCCCCATTTGGGACAATTGCTGTTTGGCCACGACGGTGGTCGGTGTGCCTTTGGTAGGCACATGGCCACCCAGGACTGTTCTAGTGGGGAAATGAGTCGGAGTGGCCGGGAGAGTGTGATGACAATGGAAGAGTTTTGTCGGAACGCCGTTGGGCCACCCGAATGGGAGAACGAGGCCATGGGTTTTGTGGTGTGGGTACAATGCACTACCTCTGCAGAGTGTAATTAATCTATCGATAGCCGAGTCCACGATCACGGACACGCTCAAAAGTAAGTCACACCATGGGTCAACATATAATAAAATTTTGCTTACTAAGTTCGAAATTTTGTACTGCATAAATGGTGGAAGAGCCACCGAGATGATTTGAGACCAAGTATGGTCAGGGTGGTGATCACCGGAAAGATCACGATTTATGTCCTGTTAATATGAACAAGTTTGTAGTTAAATAAAGATCATCATGGGTAAGTCAGACCGAGGTTCTGTTTTCACAAAGGCATGAGCACAACATGTTAGTTAATTATCCAAGTTTGTTGCTGCATTCTAACAATTGAATAATTATCATGATATTGTTTGTCATTATGATTTTGTTTGCTGTAAGCTTGCAAGTACATTCAATGTATTGACCTGGCGTGTCATGCCAGATTTCAGGAAAGTTCCGCTGGAAAGGAGTGCCGTCCGAGTCTAGACCGTGTCCACATCGGTGTCCATGTGAGATGGAGTTCCGCTACGAAGTCGCTCTACTGCTGCGTAGTTTTATGACCGAGGCCTTTTATGTTCACTAAATAATGTACATATTGTCCAGCCGCACCGTGTGTGCCGCTTGGCCTCGCTACCTATTGTAATGTAAAACTATGGTCTGCTAGTATCAATAAAGCGGTTGTTTTCTGTACCAAGATGTTGTGTTTTGCCAGAAGACAAGGTCTCTGGGCTGGAAATGCAAGGTAAACCAGTCGCTCTGATCCATGGTGCCACAACGCTTGGCATTAGACTAAGACATGCTAATTAAACGCCAGATACGCGCTTAGGTTGAGTGTCGGTAGTCTGTATAGCTGATTATTTGCTTTGCATGTACTTGTCTTATTTTTTTATGCTAACCCAATGATGGTTGTGAGTGTAGATGGATCCAGTGCCGTATCCGTGCCAGTTGCAGCTGATACCGTACACGTCACTGTACCTTCTTCGTAACGTGTGGCGTCGGCTGTACCCTCATGGAGACGACCCAGTTTATCGTACGTACCGGGAGCGGCTAGCAGGCTCAGTTTATGAATATCAGGCAGTGGTGACTCTGCGCGTCAGTTCTGACTCCAGCTCTTACACTCGTACCTCTCGGAGCGGTTATGCTTCTACCGCTTCGCAGGCCGTCCAATTTGCTTTATTCGAGATCCTTGTTGAGCTTCGGCACAGCAAGGTCCGCATGTAGAACCACCTAGGTTTCCAATACTATCCTTCTCTGCACGACAACGGTCGTGTTCATTTCCCTGAGATTGATCCGGAGTCTGATAGTGTTGCTAGCCATCTTTCCCATTATATTACTACTAGCTACCTCACGATCCACGAGCTGGCTCGCGAGTTGGCTAACACTCGTATTGCTTTAGCCAATACTAGGTCTGTCACCATTCCCGCCTCCATGAGATTTACCTCGTACGTCCCCAGTTCCGCTTCCCCTATTTCACCAGTAACCCCTCCCAGTAGCTCGGGCGCCTCGACCATAACTCCCCTTAGTGCCCCTGCTGAGTGGGTCTCACTCCTCACTACCCCTGAAGCTCCTATGATCCACCCTACTCCCGCCTCGGAAGGAGAGCCTCCGAGGCAGCGTCGCCGTGTTACCTTTAACCCCGAGGTTTTAGTTAACATCGTTAGTTCAGGATCCGAGTCCACTTCAGGAGAGGACCCCACAGCACCCGCAGAGCAGTAGAGCTCCGGAGTATTCGCAGTTGTCAGGCTGATGTACGAATGTAGATGTATGAGTCATGATGTTCCATGTATGAGAGTAGTGGAACCGGGCATATTAATTACTTTTCATGTATGCGTCCCTGTATAATTATGTTGAAGCTGTGTTTCTTTTACTTGATTTCTTTCCTCGCAATTTTGCTTTCCCTCGAGTTTTGTTGCTAGCTTTCCCCAAGTTTTTTTTCTTTTGAATGTTTCTCATCTCGGTTGTGCTGTCTTGGAAAAAATCCATAATAGGATGACGCGGGGAGGCAACAGTAGCAGCGCTCACAAGGATGTTCCTGTTCGTCGCTCCGCCCGACAGGCAGGACACTCCCCCGAGCCGTACATACCACCGCATCCACCGCCAAATCCGCCTACCATTGAGCAAATTCTGCGTATGTTTGAAGAAAGAAGAAGTAATGATCTGCTTGAGATATTAAAAAGTGTTCAATCTATGGTTGGTCAGAATGGACATCAGAACGGTCATTACTCCAAGCTATCAGATTTTCAGAGAACTCAGCCTCCCAGTTTCAGTCAGGCTGTTGACCCTTTGGATGCCGACGATTGGTTGCGAACCACTGAGAGAAAGCTTGAGATTGCCCATACTGCAGAAGAGGACAAAGTTCCATACGCAACTCACTATCTTGAAGGCGCTGCTGCCATATGGTGGGAAAATACAAAAGCCATGTGGCCTGCTGATGAAGCACTCACCTGGACAAAATTCAAGGATCTGTTTTGAAAATATCACATCCCTACTGGAATTATGAAAACCAAGCAGCGTGAATTTCTTGCACTCACACAAGGGAATCTGTCCGTGGGAGAATATTTGCAGAAATTCAACCACCTGGCCCGTTATTCCCTGTATGACGTGGCCACTGAAGGAAGAAAGATTGACAGATTTCCTGGAGGATTAAATTCGCAACTCAGGTGCACTCTCAGCATGCTTGATTTTCCAGACTTCCAAACTTTGTTAAATAAAGCTTTCATTGCGGAAAGAGAACACAAGCTCATACTGGACAACCGACCTGCTAATAACGAGCATAAGCGCAAGTTTGAACCAAGGAAAGAAGGGCAACCAGTGCAGAAGGCTCGAACCTGGCAGCAAACTCAGGTGGAATACAAGCCCAATTGGCAATAGAATGTTAACAAGACCACTGCCCAAGTCAAGAATGTTGTCACCAACCCAGTACACGACGAGCGTCAGCGCAATAATTCTTGCTTCAGTTGTGGGCAAAATGGACCCTATGCCAGGCAATGCCCCAAGAACAGCGAGGCAAACGCCTTATTCCGGCCACAAGTCAACTTCATGGGATCATACCCGAACCAGCAAAACATCACCGGGCACGTCCATCACCTCTCCGCAGATGAAGCCCAAGAAAACCCCGAAGTAGTCATCGGTATGTTTTCTGTTAATAGCATACCTGCAATAATTTTATTTGACTCAGGGGCTTCCCACTCTTTTATTTCTCGGAGTTTTGTTGCCCAGAACAAATTTTCTTGTTCTCTCTTGGGCAAAAATATGCTGGTACAAACCCCGGGATCTTTAATCAAGAGCAATCTGGTGTGCCGTGACTTAGAAATAAATATCAACGGGATGAGCTTTCCAACTTTTTTGATACTCACTGAGTCAGCACATTTGGATGTTATTTTGGGCATGAATTGGCTGACCCAATATCAAGTATGCATAAACTGTGCAACCAGAGAAGTCACTCTGACCAGTCAAGAAGGGCAGGCTACAAACTTCTATTCCCGTAGAAGCATACGAAAGAAGGGAATTATATTCACTGTTGTGGCTGTATTGGAATTAATTCCTGTGGTCAGTGAATTTCCTGATGTATTTCCAGAAGAACTGCCAGGCATGCCGCCAGTCCGAGAGCTTGAGTTTGCAATAGATCTGGTACCCCGAACCACACCGTTATTCAAGAAGTATTACAAGATGCCATCATCAGAATTAGTGGAATTAAAGAAGCAGCTCGATGAAATGCTCCAGAAAGGGTATATCCGTCCTAGTTCCTCACCATGGGGATCGCCTGCACTCTTTGTAAGCAAGAAGGATGGCAGCCTCCACATGTGTGTGGATTATCGTCAGCTGAATGATGTCACCATCAAGAACAAATATCCGCTGCCAAGAATTGATGATTTGTTCGATCAGATCAGTGGGGCCAAGGTATTCTCCAAGATTGACTTACGAACCGGATACCATCAGCTAAAAATTAAAAAGGAAGATATTCCTAAGACCGCATTCACCACTCTATACGGTCTTTACGAATATACAGTTATGTCCTTTGGTCTCACCAATGCCCCTGCGTTCTTCATGCACATGATGAATAAAGTATTCATGGACTTCCTCGATAAGTTCGTGGTGGTCTTTATCGATGACATACTTATATATTCAAAAAGTGAAGGGGATCACAAAGAACATCTCCGGGCAGTGTTACAACAACTCCGCGACCATCAGCTTTACGCCAAATTCAGCAAGTGTGAGTTTTGGCTCAAACAAGTTGGATTCCTTGGACACGTGCTATCCGCCGAGGGTATAGCCGTAGACCCAAGAAAAGTAAAAGATGTGCTTAATTGGTTGCCACCCACAACCGTATCTCAGATCAGGAGTTTCCTTGAACTGGCTGGATATTACCGACGCTTCATTGAAGGATTCTCCAAGCTTGCCAAACCCATGACAGAACTACTCAAAAAGGACAAGAAGTTTGAATGGACGAACGACTGTGAGATTTTTTTTAGTGAACTAAAGAAATGACTGACCACCGCACCTGTATTAACTCTTCCAGACATCTATCGCAGTTTTGATGTATACTATGACGCATTCAGACAGGGACTTGGTTGCGTACTCATGCAAGATGGCAAGGTAGTGGCATATGCATCACGACAACTGCGACCGCACGAAGGAAATTACCCTACTCATGATCTAGAATTGGCCGTGGTGGTGCATGCTCTCAAAATATGGAGGCATTATCTCATCGGGAAGAAGTGACAAATTTTTACAGATCAGAAAAGTCTCAAGTATATATTTACTCAGCCAGATTGAAATCTCCGTCAGCGAAGGTGGCTCGAGCTGGTTAAGGATTATGATCTTGGAATAAATTACCACCCGGGTAAAGCCAACGTGGTGGCTGACGCACTCAGTCGAAAGCCGGTCAGCCTAAACATCATATTAAAATCTTTGCCCGTTAAACTTCAAGAGGAGATTTCTCAACTCCATCTGAACATCGTTGAGGCTGGTCTCGCTAATATTTTGGAAGTTACCCCCACCCTGGAGGAAGAAATCCGTAAGGCCCAGCTGGAATATCCTGTCCTACAAAAGCATGCCAAGAATATGTTGGCAGGACGTACCCCTGATTTCTCAAAGGATCACTTTGGGACTCTCCGATTTTGTGGAAGGATTTGTGTACCAAATCAGTCGGACCTGAAAAAGAAAATCTTGTCAGAAGCACACGAATCCTCATACTCTATTCACCCTGGGAGTACAAAAATGTATGAAGACCTTCGCCAAATATCCTGGTGGGATGGAATGAAGAAGGACATTGCCTATTTTGTGGCTTGCTGCGACATATGCAACAAAGTAAAGGCAGAGCATCAGAAGCCAGCCGGACTTCTTCAACCGCTACCAGTTTCACAATGGAAATGGGATGATGCCTACATGGATTTCATCACACGACTACCCAAGACTCAGCGAGGCAATAATGCAATATGGGTCATCACGGACACTCTAACCAAGGTAGCACACTTTATTCCGGTCAAGACCACCTATCGAGCAGACCAACTTGCACAACTGTATGTGTCCAGAATAGTTAGTCTGCATGGAGTACCTCGAACCATCACTTCCGACCGAGGTTCACTCTTTACCTCCGCTTTCTGGACATGTCTCCATCGAGCCATGGGGATAGCCCTAAAATACAGTACAGCCTATCATCCTCAAACTGATGGACAGACAGAGCGGGTAAACCAAATACTTGAAGATATGCTGCAAGCTTGCGTCTTGGCCCAAGGATCTAAATGGGAAGATTGTCTGCCTTACGCCGAGTTCTCCTACAACAACAGCTTCAAAACCAGTCTAAAGATGTCACCATACAAAGCTTTATATGGCCGTAAATGTCGTACCCCGTTAAATTGGTCTTAGACTGGAGATAGCCGTATCTTCGGAATGGACCTCATGATGGAAGCTGAGAAACAAGTCAAGGAAATCAGAGATAGATTACAATTGGCCAAATCTCGACAAAAGAGTTATTACGATGACAAACACCGACAACTCAATTTTTAACATGGAGAGCATGTATACCTCCGAGTCACTCCTATGAAAGGAGTCAAGAGATTCCAGACTCGCGGGAAGTTGGCACCCAGATTTATTGGCCCCTTCCCAGTTATTTCTCGAGTGGGCAACGTTGCTTATCAGTTGGAATTGCCCCCGGAATTGTCCGATGTGGACAGCGTGTTTCACGTCTCACAGTTGAGGCGGTGATATGAAAAGGACTGTCATGACCGACATAGAACTGGCAAAGGATTTAACGTATGAGGAAAGACCGTTCAAAATTGGGGATCAGATGGAAAGGGTCACCCGTAGTAAATTAAGAAAAAATTATAAGGTCCAGTGGGAACATCACACCGAGTTGGAAGCAACCTGGGAACAAGAAGAATTCCTACAGACATATTATGCGGAATGGTTTTCCCAAGCAACCAAATCTCGAGGACGAGATTCATTCTAAGTGGCAGAGGTTTGTGACAGCCTCATTTTTTCCCTCCTTTATTTCCGTGGATTTCATTTGAGTTTATGTTGAACCTGGGGATTTTTGAATCTTTTCGTATGGACTTAAACACTTGGGTACCCTTTGCTTTCACCCAAGTGCCTCCTATCCATCTCAAATCATCTTTTCCCTCTGGTTCACTCTAATATAATTTATGGAATATTTTTCTTTATTGAAAAATATTCACTTTTCCCTCCAAAACCCTAGATAAACCATTTGTGCTCCAAAGCAACCCCTATTGTTCTGGCCCACAAAAATCTGAGGAAATTCATAGATATTCTTTGGACCCTAGGGCACCTTTCTAAGAAAAAATATTGCATCACTTTTGGGAATATTTTTTCTACAGAAATTCTTTTCTATTCTGGACAGAAATGGTAATTTCTACAGCAACTACCATTTTACTTGCTCCATTGCTCTTCAAACTCCTTGTGCATCTTTACCTTAGTAACTCATGACTAGCCTCCAAAGAACATCCTCCAACTCCTAGCCATTATACATCAGTAAACTCTCAAAGTTTCTGACCAGAAACTTACCAGGCGTATGATTTTCTTTCTACTGCGTCTGGAAACAAACCAACCATGGGTAACTCTCCTATCTACCACGAACAACATGCCAGACATAAACTTTGGCACCAAGCAAGCCAGTAGGTAAAGTTCGCGCGGTGACCACGCTTGTGCACCATGCCATGCCTGCTTGCCGGCGTGCTCTGGATGCCGTCGAGCGCTCTGTTGAGAGTGTGCTTGCTTCCGCGCCTGCCAGAGCATGCCAACCCGCGCCACCATCTTCGACTTCATCGCTACAGCCCCCTGGCGCTCGCCGATGCCGGAGCTCGCCGCAACGAGCACGGGCGCAGTCAGGCCAAGGCAACAGTGCGGTGCACACGGTGCTCGTCGCCACCCCAGCGCCCCTGTGCTCGTCTCCGTTCGTCCATAGCTCCCCCGTGACCACGTCGCCTTCTCCCCCCTCTCACTGACGCCATTCGTCGCCGGGCGCAGCGTCCAGGTGTCACCGACGGAGCCCCGTTTCCCCCTCTCGGCTCGCCTATAAATGAGCCCCCTCCCAGCCTTCTCGAGCACCCAGCTCCACTCCCACACACACCTAGACTGCGTAGAACCCCGTGGCCCGGCCGGGCAGGCCACAGGCCGTCGTCCTCGAGCTCGAGCTCACCGGCGATCCCCTCGGGTCATCGCAGTTGCTCCAGACCCTCTCAAGCCAGGGCGACCTCACCAGAGCTTCCGCCACTCTCTGGTGGAGCCATTCCACATAGTTGGAGCTGATGGAGACGCCATTGCACGCCGTCTTCTTCAACTCCGGCGACCTCCCCGTCCTGCCTCCGCCTGTGAGCTCATTTCCGACACCGTCCGACCACCCCAAGCTACCCTACGGGTATGGACAGGTGCGCCTCGACCCCCTCCGTCGATCTATCCCTCCCATCTTGGCCAAGGAGCCGCGTCGCCGGCGTGCGCTCCTGCGAGGCCGCGACCGCCCTTGTTCTTTTCCCCCTCTTCCCCCTCACCTGACTAGCGGGGCCCGCTAGTCAGCCTCTCCGTACCCGCGCGAAGCGGTACGAGTGGTGGCGCCCTAGGCTTTTACGCCTTCGACGTCACCCCCTAGTCTGTTTATTTAAATTTCTAAATTTAAATATATTCCAGAGAACTTCAAACTGCAATAAATTTTTAACCATAAGTCCAAATGAATTGATTCCTTTTGCATTGTGTTCTTTGTGAAGAAATCATGCATCACACCAAAAATGAGACTATTTTGTGCTGTATGGATTTTCTGGTGAATTTTTGAATGATTCTTGATATTTTCTTTTTGAACTTTTATTTATTTTCAGAAGGTGAAGCTTGTCTTGAGGATCACCATGAGGTTTGTGAACCTCATTTGCACTAAGGCAAGCCACAACAACATTTTCATGGTGCCATTTCAATATATGTGATTTTCCAACTTGAATAAATGATTTAATTTATATATATGAATTATTCTTGTTAAATACTTTCTGTTGGTTGCTGTATTTAGTTGTTTCATTTAGTTTACAGAAAGTTGGAATTGGGTTTAAGTTATTAAGATAACTAGAAGAAAGTTTGGATCATTGAGAACTATTATGGATATGCTTATAAATAGCTATGTGAAGTTATTTTCTTTTACATAAGTATTATGGTAAAAAAATTGATAGAATATGTTTTGTTTTTAATTGAAAGTAAATCATAACCAGAATAATATTGAAGTTGTGATGCTTATCTTTATTAGAGTAAAGTTGACCCAGTTTTTTTGTAATACATTTGGTATGTTGCATTCCATGGCATGATATGACACCGGTTATTTATTTTTCTTTAAGTTGAAACTGTTAATAACTCAACTTGAATAACTTGTTGACTGGGTCATGGTGCCACTGAATCGAGTCTTTCCCTAGTGCAACCACATTTGCCTTTATGGGAAGGTCTTTATTCGGTCCGTTGTCATGCCTCTTGTCGGTACCTCCAAATAGGGAAGGTTATGGGCGTGCACTACCCTGGCCCGGTAAGCACACATAACCTTGTGTGCCCGTTGTTAAGTTTATGGTACCAAGCCCCCGTTTGGGACAATTGTTGTTTGGCCACGACGGTGGTCGGTGTGCCTTTGGTAGGCACAGGGCCACCCTGGACTGTTCCAGTGGGGAAATGAGTCGGAGTGGCCATGAGAGTGCCATGACAATGGAAGAGTTTTGTCGGAACGCCATTGGTCTACCCGAATGGGAGAACGAGGCCATGGGTTTCGTGGTGTGGGTATAGTGCACTACCTCTACAGAGTGTAATTAATCTATCGATAGCCAAGTCCACGGTCACGAACATGCTCGAAAGTAAGTCACACCATGGGTCAACATATAATAAAATTTTGCTTAGTAAGTTCTAAATTTTGTATTGTATAAATGGTGGAAGAGCCACCGAGATGATTTGAGACCAAGTATGGTCAGGGTGGTGATCACCGGAAAGATCACGATTTATGTCCTGTTAATATGAACAAGTTTGTAGTTAAATAAAGATCATCATGGGTAAGTCAGACCGAGATTCTGTTTTCACAAAGGCATGAGCACAGCATGCTAGTTAAATATCCAAGTTTGTTGCTGCATTCTAACAATTGAATAATTATCATGATATTGTTTGTCATTATGATTTTGTTTGCTGTAAGCTTGCAAGTACATTCAATGTATTGACCTGGCGTGTAATGCCAGATTTTAGGAAAGTTCCGCTAGAAAGGAGTGTCGTCCGAGTCTAGGCCGTGTCCACATCGGTGTCCATGTGAGATGGAGTTCCGCTATGAAGTCGTTCTATTGCTGCGTAGTTTTATGACCGAGGCCTTTTATGTTCACTAAATAATGTACATATTGTCCAGCCACACCGTATGTGCCGCTTGGCCTCGCTACCTGTTGTAATGTAAAACTATGGTCCGCTAGTATCAAAAAAGCAGTTGTTTTCTGTACCAAGATGTTGTGTGTTGCCAGGAGACAAGGTCTCTGGGCTGGCAATGCAAGGTAAACCGGTCGCTCTGATCCGGGGTGCCACACCGGCATCCGCACACCAGATTGTCTTCAGCTTGCGAGGTGAGTTCTTCAATGTATTCCACACATGTTCGGAGTCAAGTGGTATTTGGAACCTGAAACGCCCATTTTACTTAGACCCGAAGGAAAAAACATCCGTTCAAGTGTGAATAGTGTCCTTGACTGACAACTTTTTCCTCTTTAACGAAGGGCCACAACCGGCCATAACTCCAGGCGGCAGGCCGTTCTTTATGCGCGGATCGAGGCCGACCCCTTATTGGCACGTCTCATCAAGGTGGAGATCGTGCTCCGTTTGCGGGGATATGATCAGATCCATATTCCCCACTCGCACATAACGTTATGAGATTATTGGGAAGTGGAGAAGCTTACAGCATGAAAAGAGGAACTTGTGGTCCTTTCGTGGCTTATAAAGGGGGGATAGCTGCAATTTGCATCCCACACCTTCTCCCACCCTCCGCTGTTGCTTACGCAATACTTCATAGCTCCAACGCCCCATCTCTCTGACTCACGGCGAATCCCACCCCGCTTGATGTCTACTACACAACCTTCTTCTTGTAGACACGTGTTGGGCCTCCAAGCGCAGAGTTCTGTAGGACAGTAGCAATTTTCCCTCAAGTGGATGACCTAAGGTTTATCAATCCGTGGGAGACGTAGGATGAAGATGGTCTCTCTCAAACAACCCCGCAACCAAATAATAAAAAGTCTCTTGTGTCCCCAACTCACCCAATACAATGGTAAATTGTATAGGTGCACTAGTTCTGCGAAGAGATGGTGATACAAGTATAATATGGATGGTAGATATAGGTTTTTGTAATATGAAAATACAAAAAACAGCAAGGTAACTAATGATAAAAGTGAGCACAAAAGGTATTGCAATGCTTGGAAATAAGGCCCAGGGTTCATACTTTCACTAGTGCATGTTCTCTCAACAATGATAACATAATTGGATCATATAACAATCCCTTAACGTGCAACAAAGAGTCACTCCAAAGTCACTAATAACAGAGAACAGACGAAGAGATTATTGTAGGGTACAAAACCACCTCAAAGTTATTCCTTTTGATCGATCTATTGGGCTATTCCTATAAGTGTCACAAACAACCCTAGAGTTCATACTAAAATAACACCTTAAGACACACATCAACCAAAACCCTAATGTCACCTAGATACTCCACTGTCACCACAAGTATCAGCGGGTTTGATTATACCACATGCATCACATGATTTCAGATTCATCTATTCAAACCAACACAAAAAACTTCAAAGAGTGCCCCAAAGTTTCTACCGGGGAGTCAAGACGAAAACGTGTGCCAACCCCTATGCATAAGTTCACAAGGTCACTGAACCCGCAAGTTGATCACCAAAACATACATCAAGTGGATCACGTGAATATCCCATTGTCACCACATATAAGCACATGCAAGACATACATCGAGTGTTCTAAAATCCTTAAAGACTCAATCCGATGAGATGACTTCAAAGGGAAAACTCAATCCATTACAAGAGGGTAGAGGGGGAGAAACATCATAAGATCCAACTATAATAGTAAAGCTCGCGATACATCAAGATCGTGCCAAATCAAGAACACGAGAGAGAGAGAGAGAGAGAGAGAGAGAAAGAGAGAGAGAGATCAAACACATAGCTACTCGTATATACCCTCAGCCCCGAGGTGAACTACTCCCACCTCGTTATGGATACCGTTGGGATGATGAAGATGGCCACCGGTGATGGTTTCCCCCTCCAGCAGGGTGCCGGAACGGACTCCCGATTGGTTTTTCATGGCTACAGAGGCTTGCGGCAGCGGCGGAACTCCAGATCTAGGTTTATTTTGGGGGTTATTGTAGTTATAAGAATTTTGGCACCAGGGACAAGTCAGGGGGACCCGCGAGGTGCCGACAAGGACGGGGGGCACGCCCTAGTGGGGGCGTGCCCTCCACCCTTGTGGTGGCCTCGTGGCTCTTCTGATCCATCTCCGGCACTCAGTGGGCTTCTTTTTGGTCCATAAAGAATCACCATAAATTTTTAGGTCAATTGGACTCCATTTGATATTCCTTTTCTGCGAAACTCAAAAACATGGAATAAAACTTAAACTGGCACTGGTCTCTAGGTTAATTGGCTAGTCCCAAAAATCATATAAAATAGCATATTAATGCATATAAAACATCCAAAACAGATAATATAATAGCATGGAACAATAAAAAGTTATAGATATATTGGAGACGTATCAAGCATCCCCAAGCTTAATTCCTGCTCGTCCTCAAGTAGGTAAATGATAAAAACAGAATATTTGATGTGGAATGCTACCTAACATATTTATCAATGGTATCTCTTTATTGTGGCATGAATATTCAGATCCATATGTTTCAAGCAAAAGTTTATATTGACACGAGAACAATAATATTTCAAGCATACTAGACAGTAAGTGATTAAGCTTCAAAAATTATTTGGCTAAAGAAACTTATTCCTACAAAATCATATAGTCTTATTATGCTCCCTCTTCTCAACACAAGGTAATCATGCCCACCCCGGTGTCAGCCAAGCAATCGTTTCATACTTTTTAACGTGCTCCAGCCATTTCAACTTTTAACGCTATACATGAGCGTGAGCCATGGATATAACACTATGGGTGGAATAGAAGGTGGTAATAGACAATAGTGGCGAGAAAGTCTCACATCTACTAGGATAATCAATGGACTATGGAGATGTCCATCAATTGATATCAATGTGAGTGAGTAGGGATTGCCATGTAACGGATGCACTAGAGCTATAAGTGTATGAAAGCTCAAAAGAAAACTAGTGGGTGTGCATCAGCTTGCTTTCTCATGAAGACCTAGGGCATTTTAGGAAGCCCATCATTGGAATATACAAGCCAAGTTCTATAACGAAAATTCCCACTAGTATATGAAAGTGACAACATAGGAGAGTCTCTATCATGAAGAACATGGTGGTATTTTGCAGCACAAGTGTGTAAAAAGATTGTAACATTGCCCTTCTCTCTTTCTCTCTCTCTTTTTTAAGACTCCTCCCCTTTTTTTGGAGTCCCTTTTTCTCCTTTTCCCCCATTTTTTTGGAGACTCTTTTAGCCTCTTTTTTTATTTGGCTCTTCTTGGCCTCTTTTTTTATAACCTCACATGAGACAATGTTCTAATAATGATGATCATCACACTTTTGTTTACTTAGAACTCGATACTAGAACAAAGATATGACTCTATATGGATGCCTTCGGCCGTGTACCGGGATGTGCAATGATCAAGATCGACATGTATAAAAAATAATGAAAGGTGGCTTTGCCACAAATACTATGCCAACTACATGATCGTGCAAAGCAATATGATAATGATGGTGCATGTCATAACAAACGGAACAGTGGAGTTACATGGCAATATATCTCAGTATGGCTAAGGAAATGCCATAATAGGTGGGTATGGTGGCTGTTTTGAGGAATAGTATAAGGTGGTTCGATGCATCGACGAAAGTTGCGCATCACTAGTGTGGCTAGCAAGGTGGAAGGGTGAGAGTGCGTATAATCCATGGACTCAACATTAGTCATAGAGAACTCACATATTTATTGCAAAAGGTTTATTAGCCCTTAAAGCAAAATACTACTACGCATGCCCCTAGGGGGGAGGTTAGTAGGATTTAACCATCGCACGCCCCAACCTTCGCGCAAAGGTAAATAATCAAGACACAATCCGCTTCAATTCGGTTACACAGTTAGGAGACCATACGTGCATGGTACGGGATTCACGAACCTTAACACAATTATTTCCCCAACCCCAAAACTTACTACCAGTATATATGATTCTAATATTACCATCTTCACATCTCAAAACAATTATAAGGAATCAAACTTTTCATAGTATTCAATGCTCTATGTGAAAGTTTTTATTATACCCTCTTTGGATGCCTATCATATCAGGACTAAATTCATAACCAAAGCAAATTACCATGCTGTTTAGAGACTCTCAAAATAATAAAAATTAAGCATGAGAGTTCAACGTTTTCTTCAAAATAAAACCATCGCCGTGCTCTAAAAAGATATAAGTGAAGCACTAGAGCAACTGAAAAACTACTCCAAAAAGATATAGGTGAAGATCAATGAGTAGTCAAATAATTAACTAGCTATGAGAAGACCCTCTCTCATTTAAGAATTTCAGATTTGAAGACTTTATTCAAACATCAAGCAAAACAAAATAAAATTACATTGCAAGGATAGCACATATCATGTGAAGAAGCAAAAACTTAGGCTCAACCGATACTAACCGACAGTTGCTGATGAAGAAAGGTGGGATGCCTACCCAGGGCATCCCCAAGCTTAGATGCTTGAGACTTCTTGAAATATTATCTTGGGATGCCTTGGGCATCCCCAAGCTTGATCTCTTGTGTCTCCTTAATTCTTCTTATGTCACGGTTTCCCTAAATCTCAAAAACTTCATCCACACAAAACTCAACAAGAACTCGTGAGATAAGTTAGTATAAATCAACTCAAACCCTTATCATTCTCTACTGTAGAAAATTACTAAAATTATAATTTGACATTGCATACTAAATGCCTCTGGATATTTATTACTCCTATCCTCAAATAGAATCAATAAACAAGCGAACATATGCAAACAATGCAAACATAACAGCAATCTGCCTAAACAGGATAGTCTGTAAAGAGTGGAATTGTTCTCATACTTCCCTAAATATAAAAATTCTTAAAAATTCCCACTTTACATAAAAATTATTCATGCTAACTTTTTAAAAGTTTCAAGGTTTATCATGTTCTAACTATCCATATGAATCCAGACAATGATAGAAAACTTTCTGTTTTCAAACACCAACATGTATACTTGCAAAATAAGCATGGTAAAGACTATCCTTGACACTTTTATTGGAAAAAAAGATACTAAAACTTATTCAAATTAACAAAAAGAAAATATAAACAAAATAAAATGATGCTCTAAGCAAAACACATATCATGTGATGAATAAAAATATTTCTCCAAGTGAGGTTACCGGTAATGTCGAAGACGAAAGAGGGGATGCCTTCCGGGGCATCCCCAAGCTTAGTTGCTTGGGTCTTCCTTGAATATTACCTTGTGGTTCCTTGGGAATCCCCAAGCTTAGTGTATTCCCACTCCTTATTCTCCTCATATCAATATCTCACCCGAAACTTGAAAACTTCGATCACACAAAACTTAATGGAACTTCGTGAGATGTGTTAGTATGATAAAGCAAATCATTCACTTGTGTACTGTCAAAGACAAGATTCATAATTGTTTTCACACAATGCCTACTGTACATTATCATTTCCATAATTTATATCACTTAATGTAAGCTATGGAAACGCTTAAACAAGCAAACTATGCATGGAAAACAGAATCTCTCAAAAACATAACAGTCTGTAATGATCTGGACAACCACCATACTTCTAAAACTCTAAAACTTCTGAAAAATTAGGAACACATAGGCAATTTGTATGTCAATCATGTGTGAAAATTTCAGCTAATTCCCACGTTCCAGTGATTTATTGAATTTTCTGCACTGGACGCAAGACTTTCTGTTTTTGCACAGAATCAAATCTACTATCATCCACACTATCCCAAAGGCTTTACTTGGCACTTTATTGAAACAAAATCTATAAAACATGATTACCATGGTAGCTTAATCATAGGAACACACAAAAATAGTAAGTAAAAGTATTGAGTTGTCTCCCAACAGGCGCTTGTCTTTAATGCCTTTTAGCTAGGCATGATGAATTCAATTATGCTCACGTAAAGATTGGAATTGAAATATAAAAGGGAGCATCATGAATCACATTGCAAGCACATTTAAGTCTAACCCACTTCCTATGCATAGGGATTTTGTGAGCAAACAATTTAAGGGAGCAATAATCAACTAGCATAGGAAGGCAAAACAAGCAATACTTCAAAACTTTCAACACATAGAGAGGAAACTTGATATTATTGCAATAGGTAGAAGCATATGTTCCTCTCTCATAATAATTTTCAGTAGCATCATGAATGAATTCAACAATATAACCATCACACAAAGCATTCTTTTCATGATCCATAAGCGTAGAAATTTTATTACTTTCCACATAAGCAAATTTATTCTCATGAATAGTAGTGGGAGCAAACTCAAAAAATTAACTAGCATGTGAGACTTGATTGACATCATGATAACAAGTTTCATGGTTATTTGTATTCTTTATAGCATAGGTGTCATCACTATAATCATCATAAATAGGAGGCATGCTTTCATCAAAATAAATTTGCTCATCAAAACTTGGGGGACTAAAAATATCATCTTCATCAAACATAGCATCCCCAAGCTTGTGGCTTTGCATATCATTAGCATCATAGACATTCAAAGAATTCATACTAACAACATTGCAATCATGCTCATCATTCAAAAATTTAGTGCCAAACATTTTATTGACTTCTTCTTCTAACACTTGAGCAAAATTTTCCGTTCCATCATTTTCATGAAAGACATTAAAAAGAGGAAGCATGTGAGGTAACCTCAATTCCATTTTTTGTAGTTTTCTTTTATAAACCAAACTAGTGATAAAACAAGAAACTAAAAGATTCAATTGCAATATCTAAAGATATACCTTCAAGCACTCACCTCCCCGGTAACGGCTCCAGAAAAGAGCTTCGTTGACGGGATGTGAGTGTAGCTTACCTATTCTCACCGGCAACGGAGCCAGAAAAGAGCTTGATGTCTACTACTCAACCTTCTTCTTGTAGACTTGTGTTGGGCCTTCAAGCGCAGAGTTTTGTAGGACAGTAGCAATTTCCCCTCAAGTGGATGACCTATGGTTTATCAATCCGTGGGAGGCGTAGGATGAAGATGGTCTCTTTCAAACAACCCTGCAACCAAATAATAAAGAGTCTCTTGTGTCCCCAACACACCCAATACAATGGTAAATTGTATAGGTGCACTAGTTCGGCAAAGAGATGGTGATACAAGTGTAATATGGATGGTAGATATAGGTTTTTTGTAATCTGAAAATATAAAAACGGCAAGGTAACTAACGATAAATGTGAGCACAAAAGGTATTGCAATGCTTGTAAACAAGGCCTAGGGTTCACACTTTCACTAGTGCAAGTTCTCTCAACAATGATAGCATAATTGGGTCATATAACAATCCCTCAACGTGCAACAAAGAGTCACTCCAAAGTCAGTAATAGCGGAGAACAAATGAAGAGATTATTGTAGGGTACGAAACCACCTCAAAGTTATTCTTTCTAATCGATCTATTGGGATATTCCTATAAGTTTCACAAACAGTCCTAGAGTTCGTACTAAAATAACACCTTAAGACACACATCAACCAAAACCCTTATGTCACCTAGATACCCCATTTTCACCACAAGTATCCGCGGGTTTGATTATACGACATGCATCACACAATCTCAGGTTCATCTATTCAAACCAACGCAAAGAACTTCAAAGAGTGCCCCAAAGTTTCTACGAGAGAGTCAAGACAAAAATGTGTGCCAACCCCTATGCATTAGTTCACAAGGTCACTGAACCCGCAAGTTGATCACCAAAACATACATCAAGTGCACGTGAATATCCCATTGTCACCACGGATAAGCACATGCAAGACATACATCAAGTGTTCTCGAATCCTTAAAGACTCAATCCGATAAGATAACTTCAAAGGGAAAATTCAATCCATTACAAGAGGGTAGAGGGGGAGAAACATCATAAGATCCAACTATAATAGCAAAGCTCGCGATAAATCAAAATAGTGCCAAATCAAGAACACGAGAGAGAGATCAAACACATAGCTACTGGTACATACCCTCAGTCCAGAGGGTGAACTAATCCCTCCTCGTCATGGCGACCGCCAGGATGATGAAGATGGCCACCGGTGATGGTTTCCCACTCCGCCAGGATGCCGGAACGGGATCCCGATTGGTTTTTCGTGGCTACAGAGGCTTGCAGCGGTGGAACTCCCGATCTAGGTATATTTTTGGGGGGTTATGTATTTATAAGAATTTTTGGCGTCGGGGACAAGTCAGGGGACCCACGAGGCGCCGACAAGGACGAGGGGGGTGCCTAGGGGGGGCGCCCTCCACCCTTGTGGTGGCCTCTTGGCTCTTCTGATCCATCACCGGCACTCCGTGGGCTTCTTTTGGTCCATTAAAAATCACCGTAAATTTTCAGGTCAATTGGACTCCGTGTGATATCCTTTTCCGCGAAACTCAAAAACAAGGAAAAAAGATAAACTAGCACTAGGCTCTAGGTTAATAGGTTAGTCCAAAAAATCATATAAAATAGCATATGAATGCATGTAAAACATCCAAAACAGATAATATAATAGCATGGAACAATGAGAAATTAAAGATACGTTGGAGATGTATCACCGCTCACCCCAGCAATGGCCAAATCTGGTGCCAACGAGAAGTGGGATGCGTTCATCGTCAGCGATAGTGACATCCTAAAGCTGAAGCGGGCTGGCTACTTGTCGGCCAACACCGCCCATTGGGCCCCTGAACAGGGCCTGATCGTCCCAACGCCCAGGCTGGGTGAAAAGGGTTGTATTCCTATCCCATTTACTTAGGGGGCTTGGGTTTCCCCTACACCCCTTTGTGAGGTGGTTGATGTTCTTCTACGAGCTAGATTTTCGTGATCTAGCCCCCAACTTCCTCCTCCACATCTCAACGTTCATTGTCTTCTGCGAGGTGCTCCTCCGAGTCCAATCACACTTGGATCTATGGCTGAAGGTGTCCAACGTCAAGCAGAAGGTGGTTGGCGGCGACCATGCGGACTGCGGCGGGGCCACGATCAGCTAGCTGACGCGGGTCCAGTGGCCAGAGGGAAAATTTATCGACACCGTCAAGGTGTGGAAAAAGGAATGGTTCTACATCACTGAGCCAAGGGATGCCACCTGGGGAGCAGCTCCCGCATTTAGATCCGGACCGCCCACCAGACTGGCCTCGTAGACCACTAAGAGTCTGGACTTGGGGTCCACTGTCAACTTGAAGGCGCTGCAGAAGCGCGTCATCAATGTAATGGGGACCGAAGTGAAGCTATTCGGCGTGGTCCAGATCATGCTCAACTGTCGACTCATCCCTTGCCAGGAGTGGGCCAAGACAATGTGGGAGCATGATCCTGCGGACCCGGCCACCCTGCAACACCTCTTTGGCACAAACCACGACAAAGTGTGGGGTCTGCTATTCAAGCCTTAAGAGGAGTGGCCGGTCGAGAGGAAAGGACATCGGCCTCGACACTACAAACCCTCCGTCGGACGTGAGCGGCATTCATTACAACACGTGTTCGAATATTCACACCGCGTATGATTCAATTTGAACCTCATTATGCGGATTTTGCAGGGCTAGATTACCAAGGCCAGGAAGATCAGTGGCCCGATGCCGCTACCCGAAGAGCCTCGATCAGAACAACTAGAGAAGCTGTTGGTCGTGGTACCTTACAAGGCGCCCGACAAGAAGGGCCTCTGCCACAGAGGTCGTTCGAGCAACCGGTCCGGAGACGCTGCAACCCCATCCGCATAAGATGGGGACGAGGATGAGGACGAGTAGGAAAACTCCTCCTCGCATTCCAAGAAGAGGGTGGTGTCTGAGAGCATCAAAGAGGTAAAATCTCCTTAGGCCTAGAAGAGGCGGTGCTGGCCCAAGATGGTCCTGCCTGACAGATCTGACAAGGAGTCTGAAGCGTCCGAAGATGTTCCGAAGAAGGGACCCAGGGTCAAGCCCCCGGCCGGCAGGTATAGCGCTAGTATTTTTAGCTACTTTGTTTTTGTAGTAATTCATTTTGGTCGGAGGCTAACTCTTTAGAATTGCAGCCCTCCACGCGACCGCCTCATCGAGCAGACCTTGAAGGGGACGTCTCTGCCCGCTGAACAAGCAGACAACAGGTATGCATCACGCTCCGCACCTCCCTTGATCCCTCAAGAGATCAGGGAGGTGTTATCCTAAAGGACCCTTCCTCCTCCCAACACGTAGAAGGAGGTCGACACCGTCATGGCTGAGGCTGACGCGTCGGTTGCTGAAGACCAGGAGGGCGCATCCCTCCTAGCCGGTGCAGGAAAGGAGTCCGGATCATCTGGACCCCCTCAGGCGTCCGCTCCCGAGCCTCCGAGGCCCTCGACGACACTGGTTCCTCCTTTCGGCGGAGGAGCGATCGGGGGGGGGGGGGCAGCGTCCACGTCGAACACCTCTACATGAGCGGCGGTAGCCTGGCGGGACATGCTAGAGGAGTTAGTTGGAAACTTTGTCATCGTTGACGGGCACCGCACTCTCATGGGTGTGGTTATACAGGGTGTTCGGTCCGTCCAATCTGGAATGAACGACGCCGTACAAGGCCTACTGACAGGCTTTGAGGTAAGTCAAGTAATACTCTTTTATCATAAAGTTGATTTAGTCCTTAGTTTAAGTATGCCGTATTTGTAGTAGCCCCCGAGACTCTGCAAGGAGTTCAGATAAGCTTGCAGAGTATCAAACTCTATAGGTCGAATATTCAAGTAATGTGAACGTTCTTTGCTGACACATGCATCTTCCTTGGCTGTGGCTGCTAATGTCGCGGCACTAGAAGAGATGGACCAGAAGCTCAAGCGCTCCAATGAGGAGCTTGACCTTGTCAACAAGCGACTTGACTACACGCAAGGTAATCTTTTCGTTAAGATGTGTAATTACATGGTGTCAGATCCTAACGCTCCAAAATGTACCCTGACCTTATCATGTTATGATCCTGCAGCCAACGCTACCGAGGTCGAGGGATTGGAAGTGGCCCTGAAGAAAGCCAAGGCCGAGGCGGCCGCAAAGAAAAGGGCCACTAACAAGGAGGTAGCTGATCTCGAGAAGGCCAAGCTCCCTGGTGAGTAGCACGAGGCTCGAGTAGCGGAGGTGCAAGTGGAACTCAAGGATGCCGTCAACAAGCTTGAGGCCCTTGAGAAGGAGCAGGGGAGCGGTCCTCCTAGCTGGACAAGGCGGAGAAAGAGCTCCAGGATGTGAGGACCAAAGTGCGAGGTGTCCGGGAGGAGCTCCGCCAAGTCGGGCAATTTACAAATAGTAAGCAATACTAACTGCAGAGGGTGTTTGGAGGCAACATGTTTGCCTTGCTGACGCGGGTCTGGCACTCCGCAGGTGTCTTTGCTGAACTTCAGAAGAATGTGGCAGCCACTGTGGAACATTATGCCACTCACGAGGAGGACTTCGAGCAACGTCTCTTCTGGTGATAGTTTCCGTCCCCCAAGCATCCTCCCCTCCTCAGCAACCAGATGAAGTAGTTGATGGAGCTGCATCGGATGTCCGAGCTAGCGCTGAAGGATCTGTGTGTCCAGCTGTGGCATGCCAAGCCAATTCCAGAAAGCTACTTTGGCCTGGTGTAGAGGCTGCATGAAGCACCGCTTTGCATTGACACCGTGAAGTGATCTACATGCCTTGAGGTGGCTAGGCTGGCGTTTGCGAACACCATGGTGCATTGGCTAAATATTAAGTCGCTGGACATGGCCACTGGTCCTCCGCCTACGAGAAAGGAGCATCGCCATCCTGAGCTATACTTTGCATAGGTGATAAAGGGCGCGCGGGCGATAGAGGGCCAGTGCTCTAAGGATGTAATTATTTAGCGATTGTAATGGGTTTATCAACTTGACTTTATGCTTTATAATGCGTCCGCCTGTCTTATTATATCTTGTCATGAATTAATTTTGAATCCTGTGCGGCCGTATGTTTATTCTTAAAGCTACCAGTCGTCTGCTTCAAACCTCAGGTGAATATCACGAGGGGTGTTTTGTCTCCGCACTGTTATCCTTAGCCAATGTCTTGGTGCCCGGAGGCGGTAGTGTGTGAGCGAAACAAGGCAATCAGACTATTCGGCTTTATTGCTTTCACTTAGCCTTAGGAGCATGATTGTGGGGGCTAAGGACTAGTCCCTAGTGCTTTATGATGTACTTGGGAGCCAAGTCCTACCCCTTCCGATCACGTGGTTTGTGTTAAGACGAACCCTTCTTGTGACACAGCGAAATCGCCAACGATTTTTGGAGTCAAAACCTCATTATCAGATCGCTAACCAGTTCGCACCTACTATGACAGTCAGTTTTCTGCTTTCTCCTCCTGAGGTACTTGACCGGGGAGCCAGAAGTATAATCGCAGGGGTTCCCCCTTTGCACTCTTAGCCGAAGATGCGGAACATAAGGGGCAAACACAGGAGCCGGCCAACCCAACTATTGACCCAAGACATAGTTTGGACTTGATGCATATAGTGCAATATCCGGGACGTCGAACACTCAGCGGAAAGCGGTGTCGGACTTGGTACGAGGAGCTGATGAGGAAATCGAGCTCTTGGTTAGTTAACCGGTCATGTTTTCATACCGGGCTGTTCGAAAAGCAGGTGGAGAATTGGAAAGGAAAGAGACGATCGCAATGTGCAGATATCCAAACACCATAAAGGATGTTTTTATTATTTCTCGTAGGCTCAAGACATCTAACCGTACAATTCAAACTGCCAAGGAATTTATTTGTAAAAAATAAAAAAATTACAGAGTAAAGGTTTACATAGGGGCTTGATGCGTGAGTCAAACCCTCAACTATGCCCAGCTGCACGCCTGCGCCTTTGCTTCTGAGAGGTGGGGGTTGGGAACTTCAATGAAACCTTGAGGGGGGGAGGTCCTGCCGATGAAGCTTGATTCTAGGGGGGGGGGGTCCGGAATTGACCCCCGTACCGTCCAAAGACAAGATGATTCCGAAGTTCGGGTTAGCCAAGTACATGGTGTAGGCCTCACGACTGCCCATGGTATTTTGAGCGCGAAATTGTGCTGACGAGGCATGTGGAGCGCAAAGATATTGGGTGTGCTGTGGGGCACGCATCCCTATTTGTGACGAATGCATGGGGGTTCCCATGACGAGGAACGGGTTCGGACCCATTTACTGTTGTCGTTGGCCTTTACAGTGGGCCAGTATCGGGACCCATACGGGCCGGTTTTTCCTTCGGCCGCTAGGGGCGCAATGTGCTCTTTGGTCTGAAGTGAGCATTTTGTGTTGCCGTTGATAGTTATGACGCCCGAAGGACCGAGTATCTTCTACTTGAGGTACGTGTAGTGTGGAACGACATTGAATTTAGCAAACACTGTTCGACTGAGGAGGGCGTAATAGCCGTTGCGATAAGGTGCAATATCGAAGATCAAGTCCTCACTTCGGAAGTTGTCTGGAGAGCCAAACACTACTTCAAGCGTTACCATGCCTGTGCAGCGGGCCGCCACTCTGGGAATGACCCGCTTGATGGTGGTGTTACTGGGTTTGATCCTTGACGGGTCGATCCCATCTTCCTCACTATGTCTTTGTATATCACATTGAGGCTACTACCTCCGTCCACTAGGACTCCAGTGAGGTGGAAGCCATTGATGATGGGGTCGAGCACTAAGTCTGTAGACCCTCCATGGTGTATGCTGGTTGGGTGATCCCTGTGATCGAAAGTATCGGGTAGGCCGACCATGGATTAAACTTCGGCACCACGGGCTCGACGACATATACGTCCCACATCGCTCGCTTCATCACCCAACAGTTACGGTTGGAGTGGTTGGCATGATTCTTTGATTTGTAGTGGATCTGGCAGGGCCTGTCGAAAATTGTGTCTAATCTGCATGGGCCATCACCGTTGCCTTTAGAGGCCTTCATTCCGGATCCGGACTTAGGGTTTCGGAATCCTCCATTGACTACCATATCCTCGCCATCGTCGTTGTTGTGGTGACATTTATTCTTGCTGCATTGCGCCTTTCCGTTTCCGCCCCGAACCTCAGAGGTACCGGGTGCATTGGGATTGGTGTTTTTATGAGCGAGCCAACTGTCTTCACCTACGCAAAAGCGAGTCATGAGAGAATTAAGGGTTGCCATCATTCTTGGTTTGTCCTGGCCGAGCTGTCGCACGAGCCATTCATCCTTGACACTATGCTTGAAAGATGCCAAGGCTTTGGCATCCGGGCAGTCGACAATCTTTGTTCTTCTTGGTCTGGAATCGGTTCCAGAATTGTCGGGCAGATTCCCTAGGTTGTTGTGTGATGCAATTTAGGTTGTCGGCGTCCGCTCGAAAAGTGTACTCAAGCTCTTCCCAATAGCCTATAGAGTCTTCGGGAAGGCCATTCAACCAGTGTCGAGATGATCCTTTAAGCTTTAGTGGCAAATACTTAATGGCGTGGAGGTCGTCTCCTCGTGCCATGTGAATGTGGAGGAGGAAATCCTCTATCCATACAGCCGGTTCTGTGGTTTCGTCGTATGGTTCGATGTTCATGGGCTTGAAGCTTTCCGGGAATTGGTGCTGCATCACCCTCTTTGTGAAGCACGGGGGGGGGGTGTGGTGCCCCGAACTCGGGCTATATCGCGTCGGAGGTCTTCGGCCGTCCGAGTCCGCTGCTGCTCCCGAACTCTATCGTTTCGGTTCAGCCAGTCGTAATATCCTTCCCGGTGAGCAGGCGGGTCTTCTCTGGGTCCATAGATGGACCTGGTATGGCCTCCCCGAGCGTCCAGGTCATGGAGGAGGTCATATTCATAGGCAGACTGCACTTTATCCTTACCGTAACGACGAGGTGGGGCGGTGGGGTGCTCGGCCTCGTCAGCTTCTCTGTCCCGCCCTCTAGGGGACAGTCCAGCTGTTCGACATGGGCTTGTGTTGGACGAGTTGGCTCTATGGCCTCGTCGTCGAATTGCGGCAGTAATCTTCGCTTGGGGTAACTTTTGATTGGCCGTTCGCGGCCGTACCCTTCTTTAGCAGCTAGGAATTTAGTCCATCAGTCATTGATGGTGTCTTGTTCGGCCTTTATTTTGCATTTTTGTTTCTTCAGGCTGCGGGCAGTGGCTATAAGCTTCCACTTGAACTGTTCCGGCTCCAGCGGGTCTTCGGGGACATTGAAATTTTCATCCCCAAGACCGGCCTCCTCTTCAGTGGGTGGGAGGTAGTTGTTATCTTTGGAGTAATCGAGGTCTTCTAGGTTGAGCGGGTCCTCCTGCCCCACGGGGTCATGATGTCTACTACACAACTTGTTCTTGTAAACTCGTGTTGGGCCTCCAAGCGCAGAGTTTTGTAGGAAAGTAGCAAATTTCCCTCATGTGGATGACCTAAGGTTTATCAATCCGTGGGAGGTGTAGGATGAAGATGGTCTCTCTCAAACAACCCTGCAACTAAATAATAAAAAGTCTCTTGTGTCCCCAACACACCAAATACAATGGGAAATTGTATAGGTGCACTAGCTCGGTGAAGAGATGGTGATACATGTGTAATATGGATAGTAGATATGTGTTTTTGTAGTGCGAACAATAAAAAACAACAAGGTAGTAAATAGTAAAATGGAGCACAAACGGTATTGCATTGATGGAAAATGAGGCCTAGGGTGCATAATTTCACTAGTGCACTTTCAACAATGCTAACATAGTTGGATCATATGATTATCC
This sequence comes from Secale cereale, assembly GCA_902687465.1. Lineage (NCBI taxonomy): Eukaryota > Viridiplantae > Streptophyta > Magnoliopsida > Poales > Poaceae > Secale > Secale cereale. Next base: position 435,055,792 of record LR738709.1, read on the forward strand.
CTCAAAGTACAATAAAGAATCACTCCTGAGTTCCTATTAGCGGAGATCAAAAGATAGAAATTATTTATAGGGTACGAATCCACCTCAAAGCTATTCTTTCCGATCAATCTATCCTAGAGTTCGTACTAAAATAACACAAAGCTATTCTTTCCGATCGATCTAACCAAGTGTTCATACTAAAATAACACCATATGACACACGTCTACCAACTCTAATGTCACCTAGATATTCGAATGTCACCACATATATCCATGAGTTGATTCTACGATATGCATCAAACAACTTCATGATCATAATATTCAATCCACACAAAGAACTACAAGGAGACCCCAAAGTTTCTATTGGAGAAAAGACAATAAAAACATGCATCAACCCCTATGCATAGATTACACCAATGTCACCGCGGGAATATGCAAGTTGAGTGCCATAACATGCATCAAGTGAATCAATATGATACCCCATTGTCACCACGAGTATTCAATTGCAAGACATACATCATGTGTTCTCAAATCTGAACATTCAGTCTGACATGAAAAACTTCAAAGGGTAAAGATTCAATTCATCACAACAAGAGTAGAGACGGGAGAAACATCATATGATCCATCTATGTTAACAAAGCCCATGATATATCAAGATCGTTACATCTCGAGATCGCGCTATAGGGAGATTAAACACATAGCTACTGGTACAAACCCTCAGCCCCGAGGGTGGACTACTCCCTCCTCACCATGGTGGCCGGGAGGATGATTAAGATGGCCATCGGTGACGATTTCCCCGTCCGACGGAGTGCAGAAAAGGGCTCTAGATTGGATCTTGTGGACTACAGAGCCTTACGGCGGTGGAACTTCTGATCTAGGGTCACCCCCCGAGGGTTTTTGGAATATTTGGGAATTTATAGGGTAAAGAGGGGGTGCGGGAGGCCACCGAGGTGGGCACAACCCACCTGGGCGCGCCAGGGGGGCCTGGCGTGCCCTGGTGGGTTGTGTGTAACGCCCAAGATGCGACTATATCTCCTACGTGTCGACTTAGAGGAATAATCGCATTTTGGTATGATCGCAAGATGGTTATCTTCACACATTCCCATGTACAAGAACAAAGGGAAAAACATAGTTGGCTTACAATGGCCACTTCACACAATGCATAAATAAGTCATACATTCATCCAAGTACAATCATGGTCCGGCTACGGACAAAACCAAGTGAAACAAGATAACCACCCAATATGCCCGATTGGCCCTAGTAGGAACCACTACTGATCATCGGGGAACGTCACATACATTCGCCCACGTTCCTCATCGAACTTCCACTTGAGTTCCTGGCCATCACCTGATTCGTACTCGGTTGTACTTGCACCTGTGTTTGTTGTAAACCGTGAGTCACGAGGACTCATCAATCCCATTACCGGTTATCAAAACTATCAAAGCCTTTGGGTAAGGAGAAGTGTATAAGGGGCTGCTGCAAGCGCTAAGCGTAGATGAGGTGGCTAGCTTACGTATCAGCAGAGCGAGACGAGAAGTGAAAGCTATCGGTCGTGAACTAATTCATGATCACTAGATGATCATGTCTACCTACGTGTCATCCATAACCCATCCGTGTTCTCTTCCCGAACTCCCTAGAAAAGAGACCATCATGACTACTCACACGATAGTGTATTAAGTTTGAGTTTTTGTGTAAAGTTGTCTACAACCGGATATTTACAAACTCCAATCCGCCACACAACCACGGGCACGGCTTTCGAAAGATCATAGCCCTACAGGGGTGTCCCAACTTAGACCATCACAAGCTCTCGTGATCAACAAAGGTAACAACCCCTTATCTTAGGGACAACCCGATCAGACTCGGAATCCCGATGTACAAGATATTTCGACAATGGTAAAACAAGTCCAGCAAGACCTTCCGACGTGCCGACACCCTGATAGGAGCCGCGCGTATCTCGTCTCAGGCCACAATCGGATAGGTCAGCTGCTACTTCTCGAGGTTGCGTTGTATTCCCTTGAAGAGGAAAGGGTGATGCAGCACAGTAGCGTAAGTATTTTCCTCAGTTTTTGAGAACAAAGGTATCAATCCAGTAGGAGACCACGCGCGAGCCCCTTTCCCCTGCACAAACAAATAAGAACCTCGCAGCCAACATGATAAAAAGGGTTGTCAATCCCTTGTTGGTCACTTACGAGAGTGAGATCTGATAGATATGATAAGATAATATTTTTGGTATTTTTGTTATAGAGATTGAAAGTAAATAATGCAAAGTAAAGTAAATAGTTGATAGAAGATTAATATGATGAGAGTAGACCTGGGGGCCATAGATTTCACTAGTGGCTTCTCTCATGATAGCAGATTTCTATGATGGGTGAACAAATTACTGTCGATCAATTGATAGAAAAGCGCATAGTTATGAGAATATTTAGGCATGATCATTGTATATAGGCATCACGTCCGTGACAAGTAGACTGAAACGATTCTGCATCTACTACTATTACTCCACACATCGACAGCTATCCAGCATGCATCTAGAGTTTTAAGTTCATAAGATCATAGTAACACCTTAAGCAAGATGACATGATGTAGAGGGATAAACTCATGCAATATGATATAAACCCCATCTTTTTATCCTCGATGGCAACAATACAATACATGCCTTGCTGCCCCTACTGTCACTGGGAAAGGACATCGCAAGATTGAACCCAAAGCCAAGCACTTCTCCCATTGCAAGAAATATAGATCTAGTAGGCCAAACCAAATTGATAATTCAAAGAGACTTGCAAGGATATTTAAATCATACATAAAAGATTTCAGAAAAGAATCCAATATTGTTCATAGATAATCTTGATCATAAACCCACAATTCATGGGATCTCGACAAACACACCACAAAAAGAATTACATCAAATAGATCTCCTCGAAGATCGAGGAGAACTTTGTATTGAGATCCAAAGAGAGAGAAAAAGCCATCTAGCTAATAACTATGGACCCGAAGGTCTATGGTTAACTACTCACAACTCATCGGAGAGGCTAGGGTGTTGATGTAGAAGCCCTCCGTGATCGATGCCCCCTTCGGTGGAGCTCCGGAACAGGCCCCAAGATGGGATCTCATGGGTATAGAAGGTTACGGCGGTGGAATTAGGGTTTCGTGGATGTCCTCGATGTTATTAGGGTATGGGAGTATATATAGGCTGGAGAGGCACGTGAGGGGAGCCACAGGGGGCCCACGAGGGTGGGGGGCGCGCCTACCCCCCTGGGCGCACCCGTGCCCTTGTGGCCGCCTCTCTCGCTTCTTAGCGTGTACTCCATGTCTTCTGTGTTGATATTGTTCCGAAAATAACTCTCCTGAAGGTTTCATTCCGTTTGGACTCCGTTTGATATTCCTTTTCTGCGGAACACTGAAATAGGCAAAAAAACAACAATTAGCACTGGGCCTTGGGTTAGTGAGTTAGTCTCAAAATAATATAAAAGTGTATAATAAAGCCCATTAAACATCCAAAACGGAATATATAATAGCATGGAACAATAAAAAATTATAGATACGTTGGAGACGTATGAAGCGTCCCCAAGCTTAATTCCTGCTCGTCCTCGAGTAGGTAAATGATAAAAGCAGAATTTTTGATGTGGAATGCTAACTAACATAATTCTCAATGTAATTTTCTTTATTGTGGCTTGAATGTTCAGATCCGAAAGATTCAAGACAAAAGTCTATATTGACATAAGAATAATAATACTTCAAGCATACTAACAAAGCAATTATGTCTTCTCAAAATAACATAGCCAAGGAAAGTTCATCCCTACAAAATCATATAGTTTGGCTATGCTCCATCTTCATCACACAAAATACCCAAATCATGCACAACCCTAGTTTCAGCCAAGCAATTGTTTCATACTTAATTTTTTTCGAACTTTTCAATTTTCACATAATACATGAGCGTGAGCCATGGATATAGCACTATAGGTGGAATAGAGTGGTGGTTGTGGAGAAGACAAAAGAGGAAGATGGTCTCACATCGACTAGGCGTATCAATGGGCTATGAAGATGCCCAACAATAGATATCAATGTGAGTGAGTAGGGATTGCCATGCAACGGATGCACTAGAGCTATAAATGTATGAAAGCTCAACAAAAGAAACTAAGTGGGTATGCATCCAACTTGCTTGCTCACAAAGACCTAAGGCATTTGAGGAAGCCCATCGTTGGAATATGCAAGCCAAGTTCTATAACAAAAATTCCCACTAGCATATGAAAGTGACAAAACAAGAGACTCTCTATCATGAAGATCATGGTGCTACTTTGAAGCACAAGTGTGGAAAAAAAGATAGTAGCATTGTCCCTTTTTTTCTTTTTTTTCTTTTTTTTGGGCCTTTCTTTTTTTCTTTGGCCTTTCCCCTTCTCTTTTTTTCCTTTTTTAGGACAATGCTCTAATAATTATGATCATCATACTTCTATTGATTTACATCTCGATATTACAACTCGATACTAGAACAAAGTATGACTCTATACGAATGCCTCCAGTTGTGTACCGGGATGTGCAATGAATCAAGAGTGACATGTATGAAAAATTATGCATGGTGGCCTAGCCACAAATACGATGTCAACTACATGATCATGCATGGCAATATGACAATGATGAAGCGTGTCATATGAACGGAACGGTGGAAAGTTGCATGGAAATATATCTCGAAATGGCTATGGAAATGCCATGATTGGTAGGTATGGTGGCTGTTTTGATGAAGGTATAAGGTGGGTGTATGGTACCGGCGAAAGTTGCGCGGTACAAGAGAGGCTAGCAATGGTGGAAGGGTGAGAGTGCGTATAATCCATGGACTCAACATTCACATACTTATTGCAAAAATCTACAAGTCATCAAATCAAAGTACTACACACATGCTCCTAGGGGAAGGGTTGGTAGGAGTTCACCATCGCGCGATGCCGACCTTCACACAAAGGATGACACTCAATGAAATACCTCATGCTTCAAATTTGTCACACAACGCTTACCATACGTGCATGCTACGGGACTTGCAAACCTCAACACAAGTATTTCTAAAATTAACAACTACTCTACTAGCATGACTCTAATATCACCATCCTCATATCTCAAAACAATCATCAAGTATCCAACTTCTCATAATATTCAACGCACTTTATATGCAAGTTTTTACTATACCCATCTTGGATGCCTATCATATTAGGACTAATTTTATAACAAAAGCACATTACCATGCTGTTCTAAGAGACTCTCAAAATAATATAAGTGAAGCATGAGATATCAATAATTTCTATAAAATAAAACCACCACTGTGCTCTAAAAATATACTCTCTCCGTCCCAAAATAAGTGACGCAAAAATGACACAACTTTGTACTATTCGTAGTACAAAGTTGAGTCATTTTTGCGTCACTTATTTTGGGACGGAGGGAGTATAAGTGAAGCACTAGAGCAAAACTATCTAGCTCAAAAGATATAAGTGAAGCACATAGAGTATTCCAATAAATTCCGATTCATGTGTATCTCTATAAAAAGGTGTGTATAGCACGGATGATTGTGGTAAACAAAAAAGCAAAGACTCAAATCATACATGCCGCTCCAAGCAAAACACATATCATATGGTGAATAAAAATATAGTCTCAAGTAAGGTTACCGATAGATGAAGACGAAAAAGGGGATGTCTTCCCGGGCCATACCCAAGCTTAGGCTTTTGGTTGTCCTTGAATTTTACCTATCGGTGCCTTGGTCATCCCAAAGCTTAGGCTCTTGCCACTCTTTTTTCCATAGTCCATCAAATCCTTACCCGAAACTTGAAAATTTCACAACACAAAACTTAGCCAAAAATCTCATGAGCTTCGTTAGTATAAGAAAACAAACCACCACTCAAAGGTACTATAATGAACTCATTATTTGTTTATATAGGTGTTAAACCTAATTTATTCCAACTTCTCTATGATTCATACCCCCCCGATACTACTCATAGATTCATCAAAATAAGCAAACAATAAGAACAAAAACAGAATGTGTCAAAAACAGAACAGTCTGTAGCAATCTATAACTTTCGAATGCTTCTGTAACTCTAAAAAAATTGAAATAAATTGGTGGACGTGAGGAATTTGTCTACTAATCATCTGCAAAAAGAATCAACTAAAAAGCACTCTCCAGTAAAAAAACGGTAGCTAATCTCGCGAGCGCTAAAGTTTCTGTTTTTTATAGCATGATCGCATAGACTTCACACAAGTCTTCCCAAAGGTTCTACTTGGCACAAATACTAATTAAAACACAAAACCACATCTAAACAGAAGCTAGATGCAATATTTATTCCTAAACAGAAGGAAAAGCAAAGAAAATAAAATTGGGTTGCCTCCTAACAAGCGCTATCGTTTAACGCCCCTAGCTAGGCACGATACAAGAATAGATCTACGTATTGCCATTTTTGGTAGGCAATCCATAAGTGGCTCTCATAATAGATTTATAAGGTAACTTTATTTTCTTTCTATTAAAGTGTTCCATGCCTTTCCTTAACAGAAATTCGAATCTAATATTTCCTTCCATTATATCAATAATCGCACCAATCATTCTAAGAAAAGGTCTACCAAGAATAATAGGACATGTAGGATTGCAATCTATATCAAGAACAATGAAATCTACAGGCACATAATTCCTATTTGCAACAATAAGAACATCATTAATCCTTCCCATAGGTTTCTTAATGGTAGAATCCACAAGATGCAAATTTAAAGAACAATCATCAAATTCATGGAATCCTAACATATCACACAAAGTTTTTGGAATTGTGGAAACACTTTCACCCAAATCACATAAAGCAAAGCATTCATGATCTTTAATCTTAAATTTAATAGTAGGTTCCCACTCATCATAAAGCTTTCAAGGGATAGAAACTTCTAGTTCAAGTTTTTCTTCATAAGATTGGATTAAAGCATCAACGATGTGTTTGGTAAAGGCTTTATTTTGATTATAAGCATGAGGAGAATTTAGCAGGGATTGCAACAAGGAAATACAATCTATTAAAGAGCAATTATCATAATTAAATCCATTGAAATCCAAGATAGCGGGTTCATTTCTATGTAATGTTTTGACCACTTCAATCCCAATTTTAACACTTTTAGCATCAAGATCTAAAATCTCTGAATCATTGGGATGCCTTTTAACTAAAGTAGACACATCTCCAGTCCCATCTTTATCAAGATTCATACTAGAAAACAAGGATTTAATAGGAGACACATCAATCACTTTTAGATCTTCATATTTATTATCATGAAAACTAGAAGAACACGCTTTCACAAAGCAATCTCTTTTAGCACGCATCCTAGCGGTTCTTTCTTTGCACTCATCAATGGAAATTCTCATGGCTTTGAGAGACTCATTGATATCATGCTTAGGTGGAATAGATCTATGTTTGAAAGAATCAACATGAAGAGAAATTCTATCCATGTTCCTAGCCAACTCATCAATCTTAAGCAATTTTTCTTCAAGCAAAGCATTGCCACTCTTTTGCGAATTCATAAATTCTTTAACACTAGTTTTAAAATCAGAGGACATCTTACTAAAATTTCCATAAGAGTTATTGTAGGAATTACCATAATTATTAGAGGAATTACAAGGGAAAGGCATAGAATTAAAGTTTCCTCTATAAGCATTGTTACCAAAATTATTCCTACCGACAAAATTCACATCCAAAGATTCATTATTATTCTCAATCAACGTGGACAAAGGCATATCATTAGGATCAGAAGAAGCACTCTAGTAGCAAATAATTTCATAAGTTCTTCAATCTTTCCACTCAAAACACTAATCTCTTCAATCGCATGTACTTTTTTACTAGTAGATCTTCCGGTGTGCCATTGAGAGTAATTAACCATGATATTATCTAGGAGTTTGGTAGCTTCTCCTAAAGTGATTTCCATGAAAGTGCCCCCCCCCCACGGCTGAATCTAAAAGATATCTAGAAGAAAAATTCAAGCCAGCATATTTTTTTTGTATAATCATCCATAAGTTCAAACCATATGTAGGGTAATTACGTATCATTAATTTCATCCTCTGCCAAGCTTGTGCAACATGCTCATGATCTAGTTGCTTAAAATTCATAATATCGTTTCTAAGAGAGATAATCTTAGCGGAAGGAAAATACTTAGAGATAAAGACATCTTTGTACTTATTCCATGAATCAATACTATTTCTAGGCAAAGAAGAGAACCAAGTTTTATCACGATCTCTAAGCGAAAACGGAAATACCTTCAATTTGACAATATCATTATCCGTATCCCTCTTCTTTTGCATATCACACAAATCAACAAAGTTGTTTAGATGGGTAGCGGCATCTTCACTGGTAAGACCAGAAAATTGGCCTTTCATGACAAGATTCAACAGAGCAACATTGATTTCACAAGATTCAGCATCGGTAATAGGAGCAATCGGCGTGCTAATAAAATTATTATTGTTGGTATTGGAAAAATCACACAATTTGGTATTGTCTTGAGCCATAGTGACAAGCAAGCAATCCAAATCAGAAGCAAACAAGAGACAACCGAATGGTAAAACACACGGAAAAAAGAAGGGCGAATAAACCGGCAAAGGTGAAGTTGGGGAGAGGAAAAAGTCAAAAGGCAAATAATGTAATGCGATGGATAAGGGTTTGTGATAGGTACTTGGTATATGATTTTTGTGTAGATCTTCCCGGCAACGGCGATAGAAATTCTTCTTGCTACTTCTCGAGCTTGCGTTGTATTCCCTCGAAGAGGAAAGGGTGATGCAGCACAATAGCGTGGGTATTTCCCTTAGTTTTTGAGAATCAAGGTATCAATCCAATAGGAGACCACGCGCGAGTCCCTCGCACCTGCACAAACAAATAAGAACCTCGCAGCCAATGCGATAAAAGGTGTTGTCAATCCCTTCTCGGTCACTTACGAGAGTGAGATATGATAGATATGATAAGATAATATTTTTGGTATTTTTGTTATTGAGATTGAAAGTAAATAATGCAAAGTAAAGTAAATCGTTGATAGAAGATTAATATGATGAGAATAGACCCGGGGGGCATAGATTTCACTAGTGGCTTCTCTAATGATAGTAGATTTGTACGGTGGGTGAACAAATTACTGTCCATCAATTGATAGAAAAGTGCATAGTTATGAGAATATCTAGGCATGATCATTGTATATAGGCATCACGTCTGTGACAAGTAGACCGAAATGATTCTGCATCTACTACTATTACTCCACACATCGACCGCTATCTAGCATGAATCTAGAGTATTAAGTTCATAAGAACAGAGTAACGCCTTAAGCAAGATGACATGATGTAGAGGGATAAACTCATGCAATATGATATAAACACCATCTTTTTATCCTTGATGGCAACAATACAATACGTGCCTTGCTGCCCCTGCTGTCACTGGGAAAGGACACCGCAAGATTGAACCCAAAGCCAAGCACTTCTCCCATTGCAAGAACTATAGATCTAGTAGGCCAAACCAAACCGATAATTCGAAGAGACTTGCAAGGATATTTAAATCATACAGAAAAGATTTCAGAAAAGAATGCAATATTGTTCATAGATAAACTTGATCATAAACCCACAATTCATCGGATCTTGACAAACACACCGCAAAAAGAATTAAATCAAATAGATCTTCTCGAAGATCGAGGAGAACTTTGTATTGAGATCCAAAGAGAGAGAATAAGCCATCTAGCTAATAAGTATGGACCCGAAGGTCTGTGGTAAACTACACACAACTCATCAGAGAGGCTAAGGTGTTGATGTAGAAGCCCTCCGTGATCGATGCCCCCTCCGATGGAGCTCCGAAACAGGCCCCAAGATGGGATCACACTGGTACAGAAGGTTACGGCGGTGGAATTAGGGTTTCGTAGATTTCCTCGATGTTTTCAGGGTATGGGAGTATATATAGGCTAAAGAGGCACGTCAGGGGAGCCATAGAGGGCCCACGAGGGTGGGGGGCGCGCCTACCCCCTGGGCGTGCCCCCTGCCCTCGTGGCCACGTCTCTCGCTTTATGGCGTGTACTCCAAGTCTTCTGTGTTGATATTGCTCCAAAAATAACTCTCCGGAAGGTTTCATTCTGTTTGGACTCCGTTTGATATTCCTTTTCTGCGAAACACTAAAATAGTCAAAAAACAACAATTTGCACTGGGCCTTGGGTTAGTTGGTTAGTCCCAAAAATAATATAAAAATGTATAATAAATCCCATTAAACATCCAAAACAGAATATATAATAGCATGGAACAATCAAAAATTATAGATACGTTGGAGACGTATCATCAGCCTACAGGTATATACCAAATACCTCGGGTTTCCCCAAGGCAACCCCGCAGTCTGCCTGGTTTGGACCAACACTGATGAGGGGCACTGGCCCGGGTTGTTAATTAAGTCCTCGGGTGCTAGCCGGTCCCTATGCATGTTTTAGTTATTAGGCAAATGGTAAAACAAATGTTGGGCCTTGCTAGAGGAGTATTATTCAAAGCAAACTATCAAGGGGGGCCATAAACCCCAACCGCGTTAGGAACGCAAAATCAAGACACACAACACCGGTTTCGGTTATTAAGGCGGCATGAGTGGAACAAAACACCGAGCAAAAGGCCAAGCCTTCCACCCATTGCCAAGTATATATGTGCATTAATGTAAATAATAGATATTGTGTCATTCCCAAAAACCCAATCCACATGGAGCAAACTTCATCTTCACCTGCAACTAGCAACGCTATAAGAGGGGGCTTGAGCAAAAGCGTAACTTAGCCAAGCAATGGTTTGCTAGGTGGGTAGCTAGAGGTTTCATGGCAAGGTGGGGGCTGATATACAAAAGGATAGGTATCGCGACAAAGCAATAGAGCGAGGCATCTAGCATAGCAACAATAGAGGTGATATCAAGGAATGGTCATCTTGCCTGGTAAGTCTTCGGTGTTATCGGGACCTTGCTCTTCGTAATCGTACTCAGCGGTTGTCTAAACCTCAGACTCGAACTCGTCTCCCGGTGCTACCCAACATAAACAAGCATGCAAATAAACACACTTGACAAGAAAAGAACACATGCTATGCAAGAGAGATGCAAGTATGATGCTACGGAGCAACCGATATGAAAGAGATGAAGCTGGGAATGACATGTGGAGACATGATGAATGTGGGTAAGATCTTGGCAAACAAAGCATGCCACTGGATAGATTGAAATATTTCGGTCGAAACCGATTTAAAGATCATTGGAATCAGATGCACGGTTTGCAAACGCCAAGCAAAACAAGATGCAACGCAAAACTGAAGTTAATAGCAACATGGCATCTTTGGAGCAAGGTTTAAATATGTTACACCACCCAAACATGATGACAAAAGGCATGGATGTGAAGTAGACATGATTCTCAACATAAATGCACTCAGTGGACACCCAGAAACTTACTGGAACACAATTAAACTAGCATGGCCAGATTCAATAAGTTAACAGGTTTTCAGACTTGGTGAAAATTACTGGACATGCAACCAGGAACAATATGTTGCTGCCTTTGGAGACACATAATAACAAGCAAAACAATTATAACAAGAATGAAAATTACATGGGCATGAAGAAGACATAACATACTTCCAATTCATTCAAAGAAAAAATTCATTCCATTCAAGGGTTGAGTGACATGAGCTTTGCCAAATTGGAATATTCTGTTAACAGGCTGACAGTTCATATTTCAAGCATTTTGAGAGCAAGATAACAACAAGCTAAATTAGGGAATATATGCAAACAAAGGCATGGATTGATAGACAATTACATGGACATCAAGACATGATCACTGGTCATTCCAAAACATGCATGGAAAAGATTGTAGCATCAAGTTTACATGGCAAAATGTTATAACAGATTCCAGACTTAGCAGTTTTTCACTAAGTGTAAAAACAGCAACAATGACATGGCATGTTTACAAGCTTGTTCTAGTCACCATAGGGCATATCATGAATAACCAATTACACCATTTCAAAGATAATATGATTATGCTCCTAAAACATGTTGACATGTGGCTCAAAAGAAAATCGCACAAAATGCTACGAAAAAGACAAAATAACAAGTTATAACAATTTCAACATCTTAACAGCAACAAGCACTTTTGTAACAGGGATAAACATGGCATAATGCAACCTAACATGTATCGAAATGCATCCATCATGAAGAGCATCACTAGACGAACATTTTGACATATCATACACTCCATTTGGACCAATATGCACAAAGATACACCATGTTAAACATGCACACATGCTGTTGACAGACAACTTCAGCTCAAATGTAACAGCAACATCAGTTTGGCAACGAAGATTAACACATCAAGATGAACCCTAACGAGCATGCAAATGATAAAAACATGTAGAGCACTCTAAGACGAACAAATCCATAGATCATACATGCAAATCGGAGCAACGTGCACGAAGATACGACAAGGCAAAGAGGGCAACATGATATTAGGGATCAAGGACTTTGTGGAATTATACCCTCGTGAAAAGTCAACGGGACGGAGAGGAACCAGGACGGAGGGATCCGGGACGAGGGCGGAGTTTGGATGGGATCCCGGTGGATCTAATCCACCCGGGCCGATCCGGACCCGGCCCGACCGGAGTTCATGGAGACGGCGGCGGGGCTGGCCAGCGACGGCGGGGACGATGGCGGCGGCCGGCGAGGTCGCGGTGACGGGGCGAGGCGGCGCCGGCGGGGACGATGCCGGCGGCCGGCGAGGTCGCGGTGATGGGGCAAGGCGGCGACGGCGTCGGAGGGAGCCGAGGCGGCGAGATGCGGCGGCGGTGGTGCGGGGTCGGCGGGGTGAGGCGTGACGGTCGGCGAGGTGGCCGGGGCGGCGAGATGCGGTGGCCGGCGGCGGTGGTCCGAGCGGGAAGCTTGCGGCGGCGGTGGAGGGAGCCGGCGGGGGAGTCACGGCCGGGCGAGCGAGGCTCGGGCGGCGGCGGGCGAACGGGCCGGTGGACTGGCTTCGGGCCCCGCGGGCCCGTGCGGTGGTTGTCGCGGATCTGGTGCGGGGGCGCGGGCGTGTCCGGCACATTCGGACACGTCCGGCAGCGTGGATCCCGAGGCGAGGCTGGAGCTAGGAGGAGGTAGGTTTTCCTTCGAATTTTGGACGGGGGAGACGTTTTTATAGCTAGAAGGAGCTAGGAGAGGAGTTTTTCAGAGCAGTTTTAGCCCACGCGATCATGATCCAACGGCGAAGAGCATGAGGGGTGTTTAGATGGGCTAGTGGGCTAGTGAGAAGGGGTGCTGTGGTAAAAGAGAAAAGGCTTCCGGCGGTTACCACGGTTAACCATTGGGGGCATCAAACGACCTCCAAATGGAATGAAATTTGACAGACGGTCTACCGGTGATATACCAAAACCACTTGACAAATCTCGGCCCATTCCGAGGATGTTTTTCTCCCGCTTACGAAACAAATACTTGAGAGGTGCAACGTGTGCCGTGTGAGAGAGTCGGAATCTGAAACGGACAACGGAGAGGACGGAGACGATGCAACTACACACGGATGCAATTGAGACTATGCCAATGCAATGGACATGATGATGATGACATGGTGATATGTAATACATGCTCAAAGTAAAACACAAAAGACCTGAAATGATGAAGCCCAGAATGGAATTGATTATGTCAACGATGAATATATTGCCATATTGGGAATTGTTACATTTGTGGCGTTACAAACTGTCCTCCACTACAAAGAGATCTCGTCCCGAGATCTAGGACTGAAAGAACTCCGGATATTCGGAATGGAGGTGATCCTCGCATTCCCACGTAGTTTCAGGAATTTGATTGATTTGTTGCAAGTCTTGCGCTCAGTCTCTTCAAGGATGGCAACGGGGTGCTCATGATAAGAAAAGTCAGCTTGAAGATCAATTTCTTCGAAGGCGACAGTGCGCTCGGGAATCTTGAAGCACTTGCGGAGTTGTGACACGTGGAACACGTCGTGCACGCTCGAGTTGGTAGGCTAGATCAGCTCTTTTCCCAACAGTCTTGAAAGGGCCCACTTATCTTGGAGCTAGGTTGCCCTTGATACTGAACCTCTGAGTGCCCTTCATAGGAGACACACAGAGATATACATGGTCTCCAATGTCGAAAGACAAGTCACAATGCTTGCCGTCATAGTAGCTCTTCTGGCGCGATTGCGTGGCCTTGAGATTCTCACTTATGACTTTGCACATTTCTTCGGCCTCTGAGATCAAATCATTTCCAAGGAGTTGACATTCACCAGTCTCAGACCAGTTGAGAGGGGTATGACACTTTCTGCCATAGAGAATTTCAAATGGTGCTTTGCCTGAACTTGCTTTGAAGCTGTTGTTGTAGGAGAACTTGGTAAATAGAAGACAATCTTCCCATTTCATACCGAAGGAGATGACACATGCCCTAAGCATATCTTCGAGTATTTAGTCCACCCTCTTGACTTGACCACTTGTGTGAGGATGGAAAGCTATGTTGAAGTGAATCTTGGTACCCATAGCCGACTGGAAGGAATCCCAGAATTTGGAAGGAACAAGCTTCCACAATCCGAGGAGATTACTCGAGGGATACCATGCAAAGAAACAATTCTGGAGGTGTACAACTCTGCCTGTTGGGCTACGTTGATGGATTCCTTGACTGGAAGAAAATGAGCCACTTTTGTGAGCTTATCAATGACCACAAAGATAGCATCGTTTCCTCGCTTGGACTTAGGGAAGCCGGTGACAAAATCCATCTCAATGTGATCAAATTTCCACTCGGGAATAGGCAAAGGTTAGAGAAGTCCAGCTGGATGTTGATGTTCTGCTTTGACTCTGCGAAAGACATCACGCTCGTTGATGAATTGAGCAATTTCTCTTTTCATGTGAGTCCACCAATAGGATTGGTTGAGGTCATGATACATCTTGGAGCTGCCTGGATGTATCGAGAGAAGGGAATTATGAGCCTCGTTCTTTATGACCATCCGTTGGTCACCTTTTGGAACCACAATCCGGTCCTCAAAGAATAAGGTGTCCTTGTCATCAATGCGGTAGCACTTGTACTTTGGAGTACCTTTGGAAATACCATGCTTCACTTTTTTCACCATAGCATCAAGAAGTTGAGCTTCATGGATTTGATCCACCAAGGTAGGAGTGACTTGAAGGTTGGCAAGAAATCCTTGCGGAACAACTTGAAGGTTGATTTTTCGGAAAGCTTCACAAAGATCCGGTTGGAACGGTTTGAGGATAAGACTGTTGCAATAAGCCTTTCTGCTAAAGGTGTCTACAATCACATTGGCCTTGCCAGGAGTGTACTCAATGCTTGGGTTGTACTCTTGAATCATTTAGACCCAACGAATCTGATGGAGGTTGAGATTTCGTTGTGTGAAGATATACTTCAAACTCTTGTGATCAGTGAAGATGTCAACCTGCCTGCCCAACAAGAGGTGTCTCCACATGATCAAGGCGTGGACAACTGCCGCTAACTCAAGATCGTGAGTGGGGTAGTTCTTCTCGTCTGGCTTCAGTTGCCAAGAAGTGTAGGCCACTATCTTCTTCTCTTGCATAAGGACACCACCTAGACCTTGCAAAGAGGCATCGCAAAACACTTGGTATGGTTTGGATTCATCAGGAGGAGTCAGAACTGGAGCTGAGACAAGCTTCTCTTTGTGTCTATTGAAAGCCACATCACACTCAGGAGTCCAAGAATACTTGACATTCTTTTGCAACAGGTTGGACAGTGGCTTGGGAATCTTGGAGAAGTTCTCGACGAACCTTCTGCAATAGCTTGCAAGCCCGAGGAAGCTTCAGAGTTGCTTGACATTTTGAGGTGGTTCCCATTTAACAATAGCTTCAACCTTCTCGGGGTTAACTGAAATGCCCTTGGCACAGATAATGTGACCCAGATGGAGAACTTCATCAAGCCAGAATTCACACTTTGAGAATTCCGCATAAAAGCGGTGCTCACTGAGCCCGTCGAGAACCAAATGGAGGTGCTTGGCGTGGTCTTCTTTTGTCCTGGAGAATACCAAGATATCATCGAGATAGACGAGGACGAACTCATTGGTGTAGGGGTTGAATACGAAGTGCATCATTCCAGAGAAGGTGGGAGGGGTATTTGCAAGCTCGAAGGACATGATTGTGTACTCGTAGGAGCCAAAACTTGTCCTGAATGCGGTCTTTGGAATATCCTGCTCACGGATACTAATTTGATGGTAGCCCATTTGGAGATCAAGCTTCGAGAAAACCTTGGCTCCTTTGAGCTGCTCAAACAGTTCATTGATGTTGGGGAGAGGGTACTTATTCTTAATTGTCTTCTTGTTCAATGGACGGTAATCAATGCAAAGCCGCTCCGTGCCATCCTTCTTCTTGACAAAAAGAACACCGCAGCCCCAAGGAGAAGAACTCGGTCTGATCAAACCCAAGCATTCGTGCTCGTCGAGTTGCTTCTTCAATTCCTTCAACTCTTTAGGAGAAAGTTTGTACAGACGTCAACAGGCTGGCTCCGTACCAGGTTCAAGTTCAATGACAAATTCAACTAGATGGTTGGGAGGCATCCCTGGCAATTCTTCAGGAAATACGTCTTCATATTCGCAAACCACCAGAATCTGGGATTTGGCATTAATCTCGCCCTTGTCATGGAGAGAGAATAGCCTGATTGTGTTATCTCGAGCTACGAAGATAATCACGTCTTTGGAAGGATGAGTTAGATTGACCTCTTTGTTTGCACAATCAAGAAGAGCATTGTGCTTAGAGAGCCAATCCATTCCAAGAATGAGATCAATGTCCGAATTGTCGAGAACAACTTCGGAAGCTAGAAATTTATAATCGCCCATCTTGATACTCACATCTGGAGCTAACAGGCGGGAAGTCATGTGCTTGCCGGAGGAATAATTGATAACTTCTTATCCAGATATGCCGAATTGAAATCATGCTTGGCAAAGAATGGACTTGACATGAAACAATGTGATGCGCCAGAATCAAACAATACTTTTGCAGGAATTGAGTTAACTGGAAGTGTACCCATGATCACTTGAGAGGAATCTTCTGCTTGAGATGAGTTCATCAGGTTCACTCTTGCATACTTGGGATTATGCTTGACAATAGCATTGCTTGACGGATTGATAGGAAGAGGAGGCGGAAGGCGCCTTTGGGTGTACTTGTTAACATAGTGACCTTTCTTACCACACTTGTTGCACGTAACCTCAGAGGTGGCCGATGATAAGGACCGCTTGGCCTTGGCCTTGACCGAATCTTCTGCTGTTTAGAAACCACTTGTGAGGAGGAAGAGGAGCTGACTGCATCTCTGATTCTTTTCTTTGAAGCCTCGCACTTGAACTGGGCAGCTTGTTGTTTGAGAGCCATGTTGTAGAATTGATCAAATTCGGCTAGCTCGAAGGGAGTGAGAGCAAGATGGAGTTCATCTTTCGGACCACCTCAGAATTGGTAGATCTTGCTCTTGGCATTGGGAATATCTTCCTTTGCATATGGGGCCAGATTCTGGAACTTGACATTGTACTGGTAGACAGACATGTTGCCTTGCTTGAGGTTGCGGAACTGCTCACACAAGACTTTAATGACACTGGTAGGGATGTGGTGTGCACGAAAATCACGACAAATGTCGGTCCAGCTGACCACTTGACCCTCCCTAGAGTCTTTGTACTGTTGCCACCAATCTGCAGCTTGGTCTTTCAGCTGAAAGGATGCGAACTTGACATAGTCCACTGGGTTGACATTACAGCACTCGAAATGCTTGTTGATGTCAGTGAGCCAATCTTCGGCATCGAGCGAATCGACACAGTAGCAGAAGGACTTGGGCTGATTTGCAAGGAATTGATTCAGAGTAGCAAAGTGGGGCTGGTTGTTGAAGTTAGCTTGGCCTTTATTCCCTTGAGTGTTCTGGTTGTTATGAATAGCTTGAAAAGCTTGCATCATCTGAAGCATTATCTGAGTATTGGCAGTGGTGGCTTGCATCACAGCCCGCCATGCCTCAGGCAGAGGAGGAGGGGATGGTGGTTGTTCATCCTCAACCTCTGGGTTCTGGTTCGGAACTCTTTTAGGTGCCATCCTGGAGATGACGACAACCGTTAGAATCCCAATTGCAAGATAAATAAGCTGAGTCAAAGGCTAGAAATGGTGTAACATAAATCTTCACAATATCATCCGAACAGAGCAATGTACGAATGAATTCCATAAGATTAAATGACACATCAACTTGTTGAGAAGCCACGTGAATAGATTGAAGAATAAACCAACAAGGTAACAGCTATAACAAATACAAGATAGTGGTTTCGTCCAAAATTTTCGTGATGAGGCCCCCCGGGCACGACGTTACAAAGGACGTTGCAACCCCAAATCAGCATAGCTAAGGATTCATTAAGATGCAACCCCAAGTGTAAAATCGACCGTGATGAACGAACCACTAGACGTTCAACCCCAACCTCATATCATGCATCCGTGGGGAAGATTTACTAAGAGCTACTTGAATTCCCACCTATTAATTCCCGAAGCTTTCTGGTTATGCAATCTGGTGTTGGGGATACAGGGGAAGCACCGTATAACACACAACTAACAAGTCCTGCATCCAGCTGTATCCATCCGTGAACACATAACCAGGCACCTTTGGAAACCGTTTACCTCAGACCTTCGAAAAGCATCCGCTATACTAGCTGTGGCAATAGTCCCAAACTACCCCCCCCAATACTGGGTGACATCGGGGTTATCTCACCACCAGACATGCATAGAAGCATTTTCGGTGTCGGCCATCTCTGGTATTCCAGAACTGCAAGAATACAATTGTGACGACAACACCTCGGAGCTCAACTGCCCGTGACACTACCACAAGCCCTAAATGACAGGAGGCACCAAGAACAATGTTCTCGTCACAAAGATATCGAAACGATCCCAACAATACCCGCGTGATCCTAAAAAAAATTAGTGGAAAAGAGGGTAGGAAGACAAAACTTCTACGTCAGGAGTCCTCACCAGAGCGATGAAGGGGATAAGGAGAAAAAGAATTCCTACTCTCCGATATATATAATCCTAAGACTCAAAATTTTTTTTAAATTCTAGACTCAACATCAGCAGCGGTTCGGTCAAGCAGTGGCTCCTAGGTCGGGGAAGGCCCTGATTACCAACTTGTAACCCCAAGATGCGACTATATCTCCGACGTGTCGAGGCACGACTTAGAGGCATAATCGCATTTTGGTATGATCGCAAGATGGTTATCTTCAC
The DNA here is from genome assembly GCA_902687465.1 of Secale cereale. Taxonomy (NCBI): domain Eukaryota; kingdom Viridiplantae; phylum Streptophyta; class Magnoliopsida; order Poales; family Poaceae; genus Secale; species Secale cereale. The sequence continues at coordinate 435,074,971 of LR738709.1, forward strand.
ACAATCCCATGTACAAGAACAAAGGGCAAAAAACATAGTTGGCTTACAATCGACACTTCACACAATGCATAAATAAGTCATACATTCATCCAAGTACAATCATGGTCCAGCTACGTACGAAACCAAATTAAAGAAGATAACCACCCACTATGCCCGATCAGCCCTAGTAGGAACCACTACTGATCGTCGGGGAACGTCACATCGAAGTCCCACTTGAGTTCCTAGCCATCACCTGATTCGTACTCGGTTGTACCTGCACCTGTGTTTGTAGTAAACCATGAGTCACGAGGACTCAACAATCCCATTCCCAGGTATCAAAACTATCAAAGCATTTGGTAAGGAGAAATGTATAAGGTGCTGCTGCAAGCGATAAGCGTAGATGAGGTGGCTAGCTTACGTATCATCAGAGCGAGAAGAGAAGTGAAAGCCATCGGTCGTGAACTAATTCATGATCACTAGATGATCATGTCTACCTACGAGTCATCCATAACCCAACTGTGTTCTCTTCCCGAACTCCCTCTAAAAGAGACCATCATGATTACTCACACGATAGTGTATTAAGTTCGAGTTTTTATGTCAAGTTGTCTACAACCGGATATTAATAAACTCCAATCCGCCACAAAACCACGGGCATGGCTTTCAAAAGATCATAACCCTGCAGGGCTGTCCCAACTTAGCCCATCACAAGCTCTCGGGATCAACAGAGGTAACAACCCCTTATCTTAGGGACAACCCAATCACACTCGGAATCCCGGTGTACAAGATATTTCGACAATGGTAAAAAAAGTCCAGCAAGACCTACCGACATGCTGACACCCTGATAGGAGCCGCGCGTATCTCGTCTCAGGCCACAATTGGATAGGTTAGCCTACATGTATATACCAAATACCTCTGGTTTCCCCAAGCCCAAGGCGGCCCCTTAGTCTACCCAGTTTGGTCCAACACTCATGAGGAGCACTGGCCCGGGTTGTTAATTAAGTCCTCGGGTGCTAGCTGGTCCCTATGCAAGTTTTAGATATTAGGCAAATGGTAAAACCAATGTTGGGCCTTGCTGGAGGAGTTTTATTCAAAGCGAACTATCAAGGGGGGCCATAAACCCCAACCGCGTTAGGAACGCAAAATCGAGGAACATAACACCGGTTTATCGGTTCTTAAGGTGGCATGAGTGGAACAAAACACCGAGCAAAAGGCCAAGCCTTCCACCCATTGCCAAGTATATAGGTGCATTAATGTAAATAATAGATATTGTGTTATTCCCAAAAACCCAATCCACATGGAGCAAACTTCATCTTCACCTGCAACTGGAAACGCTATAAGAGGGGGCTTGAGCAAAAGCGTAACTTAGCCAAACAATGGTTTGCTAGGTGGGTGGCTAGAGGTTTCATGGCAAGGTGGGGACTGACATGCAAAAGTATAGGTATCACGACAAAGCAATAGAGCAAGGCATCTAGCATAGCAACAATAGAGGTGATATCAAGGAATGGTCATCTTGCCTCGTAAGTCTTCGGGGTTAACGGGACCTTGCTCTTCGTAATTGTACTCAGCAGCCGTCTCGACCTCGGACTCGAATTCGTCTCCCAGTGCTACCCAACATAAACAAGCATCCAAATAAACACACTTGACAAGAAAAGAACACATGCTATGCAAGAGAGATGCAAGTATGATGCTACGGAGCTACCGGCATGGAAGGAGATGTAGCCGGTAAGTACATGTGAAGACATGATGGATGTGGGCAAGATCTTGGCAAACCAAGCATGCCATTGGATAGATTGAAAGATTTTGGTCAAAATCGATTTAAAGATCATTAGAATCGGATGCACGGTTTGCAAACGCCAAGCAAAACAAGATGCAATGCAAAACTGAAGTTAACAGCAACATGGCATCTTTGGAGCAAGGTTTAAATATGCTACACCACCCAAACATGATGACAAAAGGCATGGATGTGAAGTAGACACGATTCTCAACATAAATGCACTCAGAGCACACCCAAAAACTTACCGGAACACAATTAAACTAGCATGGCCTGATTCAATAAGTTAACAGGTTTTCAGACTTAGTGAAAATTACTGGACATGCAACCAGGAACAATATGTTGCTGCCTTTGGAGGCACATAACAGCAAGCAAAACAGTTATAACAAGCATGAAAATTACATGAGCATGAAGAAGACATAACATACTTCCAATTCATCCAAAGAAACAATTCATTCCATGCAAGGGTTGATTAACATGAGCTTTGCCACATTGAATATTCTGCTAACAGGCTGACAGTTCAGATTTCAAGCATTTTGAGAGAAAGATAACAACGAGCTACAGTAGGGCATATATGCAAACAAAGGCATGGATTTATAGACAATGACATGGACATCAAGACATGCTCACTGGTTATTCCAAAACATGCATGGAAAAGATTCTAGCATCAAGTTTACATTGCAACATGTTATAACAGATTCCAGACTTTGCAGTTTTTCACTAAGTGTAAAAACAACAACAATGACATGGCATGTTTACAAGCTTGTTCAAGTCACCACAGGGAATATCATGAAAGACCAATTACACCACTTCAAATAACATGATTATGCTCCCAAAACATGTTGACATGTGGCTCAAAAGAAAATCACACAAAATGCTACAAAAAAAGACAAAACAATAAGTTATAACAATTTCAGCATCTTAACAAAAACAAGCACTTTTGTAACAGGGATAAACATGGCATAATGCAACCTAACATGTATGCAAATGCATCCATCATGAATAGCATCACAAGGCGAACATTTTGACATATCATACACTCCATTTGGACCAATATGCACAAAGATACACCATGTTAAACACGCACACATGCTGTTGACAGACAACTTAAGCTGAAACATAACAACAACATCAGTCTGGCAACAAAGATTAAGACATCAATATGAACCATAACATGTATGCAAATGATACCAACATGTAGAGCACTTTGAGCCGAACAAATCCATATATCATATATGCAAATTGGAGCTACGGGTACGAAGATACGGCATGGAAAAGTGGGCAACATGATATTAGGGATCATGGACTTAGTGTAATTATACCCTTGCGAAAAGTCAATGGGACAGAGAGGAACTGCAACGGAGGGATCCGGGACGAGGGTGGCGTTTGGATGGGATCCTGGTGGATCTGATCCACCTGGGCAGATCCGGATCCGGCCCGGCCGGAGTTGACGGAGACGGCAACGGGGCTGGCCGGCGACGACGGGGACGATGGCAGCGGTCGGCGAGGTCGCCACGAGGAGGTAAGGCAGCGCCGGCGTCGGAGGGAGCCGGGGCGGCGAGATGCGGCAGCGATGGTGCGGGGTATGCGAGTTAAGGCGTGGTGGCGGCGGCGAGATGCTGCGGCCGGCAGCGGTGGTCTGAGCGGCGAGCTCGTGGCGGCGGTGGAGGGATCCGGCGGCGGAGTCGCGGCTGGGCGAGCGGGGCTCGGGTGGGTGAACGGGCCGGCGGGCCGGCTTCGGGCCCCGCAGGCCCACGCGGTGGTGGCGGCAGATCTGGTGCGGGGGCGCGGGCGTGTCCGCCACGTTCGGACACGTCCGGCAGCGCGGATCCCGAAGCGAGGCTGGAGCTAGGAGGAGGTAGGTTTTCCTTCGAATTTTGGACGGGGGAGACGTTTTTATAGCTAGAAGGAGCTAGGAGAGGAGTTTTTCAGAGCGGTTTTCACCTACGCGATCGTGATCCAATGGCGAAGAGGATGAGGGGACTTTAGATGGGCTAGTGGGCTGGTGAGAAGGGGTGTTGGGATAAAAGAGAAAAGGCTTCCGGCGGTTAACACGGTTAACCATTGAGGCATCAAACGACCTGTAAATGGAACGAAATTTGACAGGCGGTCTACCATTGATATACCAAGACCACTTGACAACTCTCGGCCCATTCCGAGGATGTTTTTCTCCCGCTCACGAAACAAAGACTTGAGAGGTGCGACAAGTGCCGTGTGAGAGAGTCGGAATGCGAAACGGACAACGGAGAGGACGAAGACGATGCAACTACACATGGATGCAAGTGAGACTATGCCAATGCAATGCACATGATGATGATGACAGGGTGATATGCAACACATGCTCAAAGTAAAACACAGAAGACCAAAAATGATGAAGCCCAGAATGGAATTGATTATGTCAACGATGGATATATTGCCATACTAGGAATTGTTACATCTGGGGCATTACATTACTCCCCCTTGGGGCACCCTCCAGGTGCAGCTCTGGACCATTGGGTGTCTTCTGGCCCATAAAAAATCTCGGAAAAGTTTCGCGGTGTTTGGACTCCGTTTGATATTAATTTCGTGCGATGTAAAAAAACATGCAGAAAATAGCAACATGCACTTGGCACTATGTCAATAGGTTAGTACCAAAAAATGATATAAATGACTATAAAATGATTGTAAAACATCCAAGAATGATAATATAATAGCATGGAACAATAAAAAATTATAGATATGTTAGAGACGTATCAGGTCATCCTGCTGATGTTGGTTGGCTGCGGCTCCGGCAAGGTCATGTGTATTATTCACGGTGCCTTTTTCCGCGGAGTCTGTGTTGCTTGCATGGCTTCGACGTGCCTTTGATAAGCGGCGTTGTCTGCGGCGTTTGGGTGGCTCATCTCGGGGCCTGTTATTGTCCTGATTGGGAGTGCCATCGCCGTCCTTGGGGGTGTCCACCATGTAGATATCATAGGTGGACAAGGCCGACCAGCGGCCGGTGATGGAGGGGGCAACATCAGTGCTAGCCATGGCTCCGCTATCCTCATCTATGTATTCGTCGGTTTCCAAATTATAATCTAGCATGCCGGTTAAATCTTCGATAGTGGCTACCAAGTGGGTGGTGGGTGGGACATAAAATTCCCTATGGTGCGCCTCGAAGGGTTGCTGATTGTGGGTTGAGGGCAGGTCCTCCCGGATGGTCATTCTCTAAATTCGGTCCGGCGCCTCGTTTAACATAGCGAGGGGTGTCGAATTTGAGGGCTCTAGGCCAAATCTTGTCTTAACGAGAAGCGGGCATGCTTCCTCGCTACTTTCACGAGTTTGCATTGGGATTTCCCTTGAAGATGAAAGGGAGATGCAACAAAGTGAAGTAAGTATTTCCCTCGGTTTTGATAACCAAGGTATCAATCTAGTAGGATATTACACACACGTCTCCAAATACCTGCACAAACAATCAAACAACTTGCACCCAACGCTATAAAGGGGTTGTCAATCCCTTCTAGGTTATTTGCAAAAGCGAGATCTGATAGAGATAGATAAACAAGTAAAGTAAATATTTTTGGCTTTTTGATTTATAGATTGGAAAGTAAAAGATTGCAAAATAGTAGATCTGAAACTTATAAGATGGAAAGTAGACCCGAGGGCCATAGGTTTCACTAGAGGCTTCTCTCATGATATCAAATATTACAGTGGGTGAACAAATTACTGTCAAGCAATTGATAGTGAATAATTATAATGACATCTATGGCAATGATCATGAATATAGGCATCACGTCCGAGACAAGTAGACCGACTCATGCCTGCATCTACTACTATTACTCCACACATCGACCGCTATCCATCATGCGTCTAGAGTATTATGTTCATAAGAACATAGTAACGTTGTAAGCGAGATAATATGATGAAGAGGAATTAACACAAGCAATATGATGAAAACCCCATCTTTTTATCCTCGATGGCAAGAATACAATACATGTCATGTCCCCTACTGTCACTGGGATTGAGCACCGCAAGATTGAACCCAAAGCAAAGTTCTTCTCCCATTGAAAGAAATATCAATCTAGTTGGCCAAACAAAATTGATAGTTCGAAGAGAATTACTAAGATATAAGATCATGCATAAAAGAATTCAGAAGAAACTCAAATATTATTCGTACATAATCTGATTATAAACCCATAATTCATTGGATCTTGACAAACACACCACAAAAGAAGATTACATCATACAGATCTGCAAGAACAACGAGGAGAACATGGTATTGAAGATCAATGAGAGAGACTAGCTATGGACCCGAAGGTCTGTGGTAAACTACTCACACTTCATTGGAAGGGCAATATGGTTGATGTAGATGCCCTCCGTGGTTGATTGCCCCTCTGGCAGAGTACCGAAAAAGGCCTCTAGATGGGATCTCACAAGAACAGAAGGTTACGGCGGCGGAAAAGTGGTTTCGATGGATGTTCTGATGTTTTTGGAATATATGGGTATTTATAGGCGGAAGAAGTAGGTTAGGGGAGGCACGAGGGGCCCACAAGGTAGGGGGAGCGCTCTACCCCCATGCGCGTGCCCTCCACCCTTGTGGCCACCTCGCAGATCCCCTGACGTGTACTCCAAGTCCATTTGATGTCTTCTGGTCCAAGAAAAATCTCCAAAAAGTTTCGTTCCGTTTGGAGTCCGTTTGATATTCCTTTTCTGCGAAACTCAAAAACAAGGAAAAAACAAAAACTGGCACTGCGCTCTGGATTAATAGGTTAGTCCCAAAAATCATATAAAATAGCATATAAATGCATATAAAACATCCAAGATAGATAATATAATAGCATGGAACAATAAAAAATTATAGATACGTTGGAGACTGATACGTCTCCAACGTATCTATAATTTTTGATTGTTCCATGCTATTATTTATGAAGTCTTAGCTGTTTAATGGGCTTTATCATTCACTTTTATATCATTTTTGGGACTAACCTACTAACCCAAAGGCCCAGTCCAGATTGCTGTTTTTTTGCCTATTTCAGGGTTTTACAGAAAAGGAATATCAAACGGAGTCCAAACGGAATGAAACCTTCGCGAGAGATATTTTTGGAGGAAATCACGCAGGATAGACCTCGGGGCCAAGCCAGGAGACAGAAGGGCCACCCTCGAGGTTGGGGGGCGCGCCCCCCTTCCCATGGCGCGCCCCCTGCCTCGAGGCAGCCCCGGTGGCCCCAGGTGCCCCTCTTCTTCCTATATATACCTACGTACCGCAGAAACTCCGAAGGAAGAGAGAAAACCCTAATTCCACTGCCGTAGCTTCTGTTCCTGTGGAGATCCCATCTTGGAGCCTGTTCCGGGAGGGGGATCCATCACGGAGGCCTTCATCATCATCATCATCGCCCTCACCATGAGTTGTGAGTAGTTTACCATAGACCTTCGGGACCATAGTTAGTATCTAGATGGCTTCTTCTCTCTCTCCGGATATCAATACAAAGTTCTCCTTGGTCTTCGAGGAGATCTATTCGATGTAATCTCTTTTTGCGATGTGTTTGTCAAGATCCGATGAATTGTGAGTTTATGATCAAGGTTATCTATGAAAGATATCTGGTTCTTCTCTGAACTTTTTATGTGTGCTCATAATATCCTTGCAAGTCTCTTCGAATTATTGGTTTGGTTTGGCCTACTAGATCTATAGTTCTAGCAATGGGAGAAGTGCTTGGCTTTGGGTTCAATCTTGCGGTGTCCTTTCCCAGTGATAGTAGGGGCAGCAAGGCACATATTGTATTGTTGCCATCGAGGGAAAAAAATGGGGTATTCATCATATTGCTTGAGTTTATCCCTCTACATCATGTCATCTTGCTTAAGGCGTTACTCTATTCGTATGAACTTAATACACTAGATGCATGCTGGATAGCGGTCGATGTGTGGAGTAATAGTAGCAGATGCAGGCAGGAGTCGGTCTACTTGTCTCGGACGTGATGCCTATATACAATGATCACGCCTAGATAGTCTCATAATTATTCGCTTTTCTATCAATTGCTCGACAGTAATTTGTTTACCCGCCGTAGAAAATCGCTATCACGAGAGAAGCCACTAGAGAAAACTATGCCCCCCCGGGTCTATCTCTATCATATTACTTTCCCGTTAATTTCTTTTGCCACTTTTATTTTGATATTTATTAAACTAAAAAAATACCAAAAATATAAACTATCATCTCTATCAGATCTCACTATCGCAAGTGACCGTAAAGGGATTGACAACCCCTTATCACGTTGGCTACGAAGTTCTTATTTGTTTGTGCAGGTGCGAGGGACTGGCGCGTGGTCTCCTACTGGATTGATACCTTGGTTCTCAAAAACTGAGGGAAATACTTACGTTACTGTGCTGCATCTCCCTTTCCTCTTCGAGGGAATACAACGCAAGCTCAAGAGGTAGCAAGAAGAATTTTTGGCGCCGTTGCCGGGGAGGCTTACACAAAAGTCATATACCAAGTACCTATCACAAACCCTTATCCTTCGCATTACATTTATTTGCTTCTAGTTTTCCTCTCCCGCACTTCACCCTTGCCGTTTTATTTGCCCTTCTTCTGTCGTGTGTTTATCGTTCGCTTGTTTCTTGTTTGCTTGTGTCTCCATGTTCCTTCTATGTGCTTGCATCTTTGCTTGCTAAAAATCTATTGTTATGGATCACCTTAAAGTGTTCTACCTGGATCATCTTCGATCCCTTCGCTCTCGTGCTGAAACCCCAACTAGCCTAGTTGATGGGAAATCTTTAGATGAGCATGCTCATTTTGTGCGCGTCACCGTTTGTCTGAAAAAGGGAGACTCTTATGGGATCAAATAAACATATTGATGTGTTATGCTTGGAATCTTTGTGAAATTTGTGATTTTACTTGTTGCTCTAAGAACCCTAAAAAACACCTACCCTACCTATGTGAGTTTAATGATAATGAAATCTTATCCTCTTATGCAAAGGGTGTTTATAGTTACTACAATATCGAACAAACTGAAGAATTTATTGCTTTTAAGGGTGCTTATGAAGTTGCTTCTTTGATTGAAAAGTATGATATTACTCTCTATGAATCTGAAATTTTTGACATACTTAAATATTGCTATGAAAACTATGCTCATAATGCCAATATCAAAGAATTTATTGAAAGAATGACTGCTGCTTTAAAAGAAAATAATGATATGCATGAATCTATAGATAATTTTGATTCCGATGATTTGATTGAAATATCCCTTGATGAACATGATGCTTGCTATCCTTGTGGCCATGATGCCAATATTTATGAAGATGAATTTGCTATAGTTCCTTGTGTTAAACATGAGATCGTTGAAATTGCACCCATACTTGATACATCCTTCGATGAAAAGCATGATTGCAATGATGTTATTATAAATTCTCTTAATGCCAATTGTGTTAATGATATGCAAAACCCTAAGCATGGGGATGCTAGTTTTGCTATGACTACTATTTGTTGCAATGATCATGATTGGGGTGATTCTTCTTATGATGTTGAAAATTTATTTAAGCCCCATGATGAATATGAGATTGATAATAATGTTTGCAATAATATTGAAAGTGGGTTTGGAAGATTGTCAACTTGAGATCCCACATATTTGGAGAATGTTCAATCTTATGAATTTTTTTTGATAAAAATGGGTTTGGAGAGGTCATGATTTTATTTAATGTTAATCCCACTATTTTGGAAGAGTGTCAACTTTGCATGCATGTGGATCGTGTTGAAAATATGTTATGTGATAGCTATTTTGTTGAATTTGATCATGATCCTACATGCAATTATTATGAGAGAGGGAAATATGGTTGTAGAAATCTTCATGTTACTAAATTACCTCTCTTCATGTTGAGATTGATCTTGTTTCTTTCTTCTTCCTTGCATATGCTAGATCTTGCTTGTCTTGCTAATTTGTTTTCCTATAAAATTCCTATGCATAGGAAGTATGTTAGACTTAGATGTGTTTGTCACATGTTTTATGATGCTCTCTTTCTGCCTTAATTCTTGTCTTTCATGTGAGCATCATTGAATTATCAATGCCTGGCTAGGGGCGTAAAACAATAGCGCTTGTTGGGAGGCAACCCAATTTTATGTTTTTTGCATTTGTTGCTATTGGGGAATAAATATTGCATCTAGCCTCTGATTAGATGTGTTTTCATTTTTTGTTTAGTGTTCGTGCCAAGTAGAACCTTTGGTAAGACTTGTGTGAAGTTTATTTGATCTTGCTGTGAAAAACAGAATCGTTAGCGCTCGCTAAAGTAGTCTTGAGATTTTACTGGAGCATGTTTTTTAGTTTATTCGTTTTTCTGCTGATTTGTAGACAAATTGTGCAAATTTACCAATTTAGTTTGAGTTTTTTGGAGTTCCAGAAGTAGGCGAACCCAGTAGATTACTACAGACTGTTCTGTTTTTTACAGATTCTATTTTTCGTGTGTTGTTTGCTTATTCCGATGCATCTATGAGTAATATTGGAAGATATGAACCATAGAGAACTTGGAGTACAGTATGTTTAACACCAATATAAACAATGAATGAATTCCTTGTTGTACCATTGACTGTTGGTTTGATTTCTCTTACTAACGGAGCTCACGAGAATTTTTGTCTAAGTTTTGTGTTGTGAAGTTTTCAAGTTTTGAGTATTGCTTTGATGGACTATGGAACAAGGAGTAGCAAAGGCCCAAGCTTGGTGATTCCCATGGCACCCCAAGTAAAATCAAGATAATCAAAAGCCTAAGCTTGGGGTTGCCCCGGGAAGGCATCCCCTCTTTCATCTTCATCCATCGGTAACTATACTTGGAGCTATATTTTTATTCGCAACATGCTATGTGTTTTGCTTGGAGCGTCTTGTATAATTTGAGTCTTTTCTTGTTAGTTTGCCACAATCTTCCTTGCTGGACACACCTATTTGTGAGAGTTAAATATGCCCTAGAAATTATTAGAACACTCTATGTGCTTCACTTATATCTTTTGAGTTGAATAGTTTTTGCTCTAGTGCTTCACTTATATCTTTTAGAGCATGGCGGTGGTTATATTTTTTAGAAATTTTTGAACTATCATGCTTCACTTAGATCTATTTGAGAGTCTATTAAAACATCATGGTAATGTGTTTAGGCTAAAGAAACTAGTCTTCACATGATAAACATCCAATGTCAATTTAGTAAAATTTTCACATCTAGTGCATTGAATAGAATGAGATGTTGGATGCTTGATAATTGTTTTGAGATATGAGGATAGTGATATTAGAGTCATGCTAGTGGAGTCATTATGAAATTGAAGAATACTTGTGCTAAGGTTAGTGATTCCCGTATCATGCACGTATGGTGGATCGCTATGTGACGAAGTTAGAGCATGAGGTATTTGTAGAGTGCCAACCTTTGTGTGGAGGTCGGGGGGCGCACGATGGTTAACTCCTACCAACCTCCCCCCTAGGAACATGCATTGATTACTTTGTTTTTGATGACTCATAAATTTTTGCAATAAGTATATGAGTTCTTATGACTAATGTTGAGTCAATGGATTATACGCACTCTCACCCTTCCATCATTGCTAGCCTCTCTTGTACCGCGCAACTTTCGCCGGTACCATAAACCACTATATAACCTTCCTCAAAACAGCCACCATATTGTTCCTCAAAACAGCCACCATACCTACCTATCATGGCATTTCCATAACCATTCCGAGATATATTGGCATGCAACTTTCTACCGTTCCGTTCATATGACACGCATCATTTTGTCATAGTGCCATGCATGATCAGGTAGTTGACATCGTAGTTGTGGCAAAGCCACCATGCATAATTTTTCATACATGTCACACATGATTCATTGCTTATGCCGGTACACCGCCGGAGGCATTCATGTAGAGTCATACTTGTTGTAGTATCGAGTTGTAATATCGAGTTGTAATAAAAAGTGTGATGATCATCATTACTAGAGCATTGTCTCGTGTGAGGAAAGGCCAATAAAAAAAAGAGATGGCCCAAAAAATAATAAAAATAGAGAGGGGCTAATAAAAAAATGAGAAAGCCCCTCCAAGAAAAGAGAGAAAAGAGAGAAGGGACAATGCTACTATCTTTTTTCCACACTTGTGCTTCAAAGTAGCACCATGATCTTCATTGTAGAGAGTCTCATGATTAGTCACTTTCATATACTAGTGGGAATTTTCATTATGGAACTTGGCTTGTATATTCCAACGATGGGCTTCCTGAAATGCCCTAGGTCTTCATGAGCAAGCAAGTTGGATGCACACCCACTAGTTTCTTTTGTTGAGCTTTCATTCATATTTAGCTCTAGTGCATCCGTTGCATGGCAATCCATACTCACTCACATTAATATCTATTGATGGGCATCTCCATAGCCCGTTGATACACCTAGTCGATGTGAGACTATCTTCCTCTTTTTTGTCTTCTCCACAACCACCTCTATTCCACCCATAGTGCTATATCCATGGCTCATGCTCATGTATTGCGTGAAAGTTGAAAGGTTTGAAAAGAATAGAGTATGAAAACAAGTGCTTGGCTGAAATCGGGGTCACTACAAGAGATCAGGCCTACTATGACGAGCCAAAAAATGTCATCGAATAGCTAATAATGTCACAAATTACCCCCGAGTGACGTTTTATGGGCGTCACAAGCATCGTCATAGAATCCCCGTCACAGATTACTCCTAGTGACGACGCGCACCAATAAATGTCACTGAAAATGGTACCTTCGGTGACGTTTTCGAGAACGTCAATAACTTGCTATTTCTATGACAGTCGACTAAATGTCACATGTTAGGAGCAAGTATGGCATAATCTACCATATTGAGTGACGATGCAATGTCATGACTTATGCCATGCCAACACCAACCAAACTATCCTACGGCCACAAAACGTAGTTGACAACCTAATCATATTATAAACTCAATAATTTCAGCCAAATCATCCTCAAAATAACAGTAGAAAAACAACTTGATTTACAAGTTTGACAATCACGACAATATACAAGTTGGAAACTAATATTTAGATAACTAAAGACCACAAAAGTGTTGGCATGATGATTTGTGTGCATCATTCAACAACTATCCTTCATCACAAAAGGATAACCTTCATACACCATCAGGTCTGGACAAGGACTACTAAGTTACTAGAGCCCTTGATTGAGAGAAAAGCAATAAGATCTACATTCCTTGTTGCTTCTTTTCCAAGGCTTCCCTCTTGTCGTGCTGGCTCTTCTTCACATCTTCAAAGTTTCTTGATTCTTCCTCCCCATCTCGTCAAGTGCTCCATCGTATGATTCAAGTCTTGAAGCTAACTTCTCCCGGTACCTATAAATTGACGAAACACAGTAGCGTTGCATGCTCATTAGATGCAAACAAACAAGACAAGATGGTGCAAGAGTACCACTAAGAAGCTTACAATCTATTAAAATACGAATCTAAAATGAGAAGTACCTTATTAAATGTCTAGGCAAATATGCAAATGGGCCAATGAGACAGTAAATGCGGTAACAAGTTATAGTGATTAAAGAACATGCATAAGGAAGAGCAAGATTTCATCTATCAGTCTTGAAAAGTAGCAAGCTTTGACAACAAGTCAGTAACCCATCTGCGCATTCAATTTCACTGTCATGAGTGTAGTGTGCACAAAAAGATGGAAAATAAGAAACATAAAGGGAAAAACATAGGAGTACATGCCAAGAAGTGGACCTCCTAGACCTGCTGTATTTCTGTATTTGGTATGGTAGAACCTTCAAAGTGTTGGGTCAAACAAGTTAGAGAAAAAGAAGCCAGTGAATCAACATTGATTTATGCAAGTCAAAACTAGTTCAAATAGGAAGGTACCAAACAGAGAAAGCTTCAGATAGATTAATAAGTAAGAGTAAAAGAGTGGATGGGCAGAAATTGAATCAATGTACAGGTAACTAGTAAAATATTTATAGTAATTTATTATGATACAAGGAAGAAGGAATTAAAGTGAATGAATCCATACTGATGTACTAGCTCTCCATCTCTCTAATACTCCCTCCGTCCCAAAATAAGTGTCTCAACTTTGTACTAGCTCTAGTACAAATTTGTACTAAGCTCAAGACGCTTATTTTGGGACGGAGGGAGTATATATTTAATCGAGAAATAATATATTTAGCTTGTACGAGGTGATTGCTTATAGTTTTGCATGAGAATAGTAGTGTCAAACCTGTATGGCGTTTTTACCGTAATGATAGATAATGGCTCAACTAATAACAACAATATGGATGACAAAAAGATCAAATTTGAGTTTATTTGTACACGAGTCAAAGGTAAACATCATTCGAAGGAAAGGTAAAATCTGTGTATAGTTCGTAGAACCCTTAATGACAAGGCCACTCTCTATATCTCCACTAATGTTCACCAATTTGTATGATTTGATGCCTAACAAATATTTAATGTTCAGACTAACCTTCACTACACTGGTTGGCGACGTGAGCGGTAAGCTATCTCAAAACATATCAACAAAGAAAGAAAGACTAACCTTGCCTTTTAGGAAAAGACCTTCTGAACTTAATCTCAATTAGATAATTTATGGTCTTGTGCGTTACGATGCAGTTAGCATAATCTTTCCAACTAAATGCGGTAATTGTGATCATGTTAGACTGGCAAAACTGAAATAGGTCTATAATATGAATTCTAAGTAGTAAAAATAGTCAGCCAAAATCAAATTTCAAGTTATAAAAGGAGACTACCCAAAAAACAAAGGCCTTCTAAAAAGATCTTTAGCATGAGTTCTTCACGACCAATACCATCTGCTTGGTAGAGTATAGATACTAAATGTTTGGATGACTGAAGGAATAACATCTACATTCATAACAGTGTTATTGGTACAGGGTATTGCGTCACATATAATTGACAGGGGCTAAGAGAGTAGCTGAAAATAAACTTTAGCACAATTGTGCAACTAATACATTGAAAAGGGATTTTAAAAAGGCACTGTAAGTTGTTTCCCCGCTCGCAATTAATCACATCTTCATCTTTGATCTAGCTTACCTAGATCTTCTGAGTATATACCGCACAACCTGCAAAGAGGACCCCCACTGTGAACATGGGAAAGAGTAAAACGACCGCCAGAAATTAAGCTGGACTAATCAGTTTTGGGCACCACAGATGGAATTTTCAGAAAATACCTAGTACAAAAAAAGGAAGGTCATATAGAGCAGAAAAGAAAGAATCTGCGACCACCGCCGTCCTTAGTTAGAGCCTCTCGCTCCAACTCCGCCGCGACGACGAGTCGTGTGCATATGACTCCATGCCGCCGTCATCAGGGTCATCAGTCATAGCCTCCCAATGCCAATGGCAACCGGAAGAATATCGCGTGGTCGTGAGAGCCGGACTTGGAGGAAATTGTGGCGATGCCGGCACTACGGTCTGGTCGACGCGGGAGCCTCTGACCATGGCCGACGAGGATGAGGCGAGATATTGATGTCGCCTGTACAGGCTGGCATCTGCGATGTCGATCGGCCAGGCGTGGCGGTTGGTCCTTGCGAGGAGAGAACGCGGAGGTCGGGGTTTGAAGGAGGACGGGCGAGCAGCCATGTGGTTGAAGGCGCGGTGCTCCGGCGATCGAGAGCGCGTCGGCGACAACATGCAAGTTGCGCCACCGGGATCCTCCAATCTCGCCTAGCCTCTGGATGCGATTGTGGGGGAGATGGGCTGGGGAGATAAGGCCGCTGCCAATGCATGGGTTCTTAGATGAGGTGCTAAGCACATTAAATAGCTTAGCAACTATACTCTCCAATGCATAGGTGCTTAGCTTATGGTTGCTAAGTTTGCTTCATTTAATGATTTAGCAACTAAAGCTCTTCATGTATTGGTGGGCAGCCTTTCTTTAAATGTTTGGCCTAGGTTCACGCGCTTAGCATTGTTTCTTCCTGGGGTCACCACACTCATCTCTCTCCTCTTAAATAACTTGCCACATCAGATTTTTTGCCTATGTGGAAGGCTTAGCACCTGTACAAGGTGGAGCATTGGGAGGGGCCTAAGGTAGATATCGGGCGAGGTAGTTTCGCGCGGCTGAAAAAAAAACAAGACCATAGGGAATGGGCAAAATTTTAGAAAAATGGAGGTCAACGTATTTTTAGTCGAGGTGGAGCGGGCGGCTCGGGCTAAGGACGGTGGTGGTGGTTTTATTTTTAGAGTCAGATATAAATGCAATTTCTTATTAAGCATAATTTAACAGAAATAGCAAATTATGGAAAATAACATATGTAGAAAAACATTAGGGCGACGCTAGGCGCCGGCCCTACAAATCTACCACCTCACCAACCTTGGGAATGGACCACCTCACCAACGTCAGCGTTGACTGCACAAATTCGCTTCCAAAACATCAATCGAACAATTTGAGTACGTGACCGTCAGGGTGATTTCGAATGTTTACATTGCTCAATAAAAATTAATGCAACCCGGTGTAGTGACGAGACCTCAAACAGTCTGATCTCTGTGCATCAGTGTCATCCCTGGATCAGTAATGCTGACATGCACAGTACTTAAAGGATTTATAACAGAGTAGCAATCACATACTTATTACATCGATAGTCCAACGATGAATTTATTACAAATAATATGGCTGAAGGCCATCTAGTACGATAACAGCAGAAGCTTGGAAGATAAGTGAGTCCATCAACTCCAGCGGCATCACTGAGTATAGAACCACGACCTAAAAGGGGCATCTTACTCGTCGTCTGAAAAGTCTACAACATGAAACGTTGCAGTCCAAAAACGGGTCAGCACATGGAATATGCTGGCAAGGTAACACAAGAGAATGCAATGGAATTAAAGCTATACTATATGCAATATGGCTGGTGGAAAGCTCTATGGTTAAGTTTTTGCGTAAAGCCAATTTTTCCCTAATTCAAAGGAATAGATTTTAATTAACTTTCATGGTAGTTGAAACATCGTTGAGAAGATAAACATCCTCTCAACCCCAATTAAAATAATAATTAAACCCAACAAAATTAATTAAAGTAACATGATGAGATTCACATGATAATCCAAGTACTAGATACTCAAGACGTCCATAACCGGGGACACGGCTAATCATGATCAGTTTGTACACTCTGCAGAGGTTTGTGCACTTTTCCCCACAAGACTCGATCGCCTCCGTTTGGTTTCTCGCACTGCATGGTGTGTGAGAAACGGATGACTGAGACACAGTCTTTCCGAAGAGGTCCCCTTAACCATATAGATAGGCTGGTACACCTACAAAACCCACTACATCTGCTAGCCCATCATGGAAAGGTTTCCCACAACTTACTCAACTATGCCAGAGCCCATATTGGCATGTGGCTGCACACGGAAGTTTCTAGTATGAAAAATCTCATGATCCCTTTGAGCCTGGGTGGCGGTCCAAAAGAAAAACAGGCAATCACTGGAATACCGAGATGCCTCAATCCACCTAGATGTGTGTTAATGTTGCCACCTTAAGTTGAACCATTAATTAATAAACTCACATCTGTCATGGATTTCACTCAAATCCAAACCACGTCTACGAGCATAGCATGGCCTAACAGCAAACGTAGAAGTAACTCCCAGGGGTTTGAATGTAATGCAGGTAATAGGTACTACCTCAATCTACTTCCCAATCCCACAAGTTAATTGATCCTACTCATGCAATGTGTGAGGGTTGGACTAATGCAATGAAAATTGGGTAATTGGAAAACATGATCAAAGTGTTACTTGCCTTGCTGATGATCCGCAAAACCTAGAGACTCAAAGTAGCAAGCGGCGCACTCCGGGTACTCTATCGCAATCAAACAAGCACACAATAAGTACTTAACTAATGCACGGGTAAAACTCAAATAAGAGATCTAACCAGAAAGTTCAACTTAAGAACTCCGGTTTGCAAAAGAATCAACTCGAAAGAAGCAACGAAACTCAAACTGCAAAAGAAACGAGCTCCGGTTTACTAGTTGGCCTAAAGTCAAATTTTACAGTAGCCAAAATCTTGTTCTAGTTGATTAAACATATAGAGGGCATCGAGACGAAGATCTGGGATTTTGAATCACCTTATTCCGACTCTCGAGCGAAAAGAAAAACGCAAAACAAGATCAGGGCAGAAATCTCGATCAGAATAATCGCGGATAAATACCCCGAAAAGAAAAACGGACGAACAGGCTAACGAACGAACGTTCGCTGTATGCGGTTAACTGACGAAAACCGTTCGTTAAAATGAACGTACGGACGAACGTCCGCTAAATAACTAAACCGACGAAAAACCGAACCGATCTAATCTAATAAAAAAACAGATCTACGGTTTAAAAAAAAAAAACCGAACGGTTCTAGAAAGGAAAAAAAACGGCATCTACCTCGCGAACTCGGGCAAGACGGCAGCGACGGTCCGGCAGTCCGGCGTCGGGCGACGGGGCGGTGGGGCGTGCGGTGGTGCCGGCGGCAGCACGCGGCGGGCGGCGGCGGCAGTCGCGGGCGGCGGGGCAGCGGCGGGCGGAGGCGGGGCGGCAACTGGCGGCGGCGGCGCAGATTGCGAGGCGCGGCGCGGCAGGTAGGGTTAGGGCAGGGGCTGGGCGAGGTGGCGGACTGGAGGCGAAACGGGCCGGGGCGCTGGCTTATATGCCCAAAGTCCTACTCCTATACGAATCCTAAGTCGGTTCACTTTTTTTTTATAAAAGAGTTCCGGCGCAGAAAAACTAACGAAAGAAATGCCAAATGGACTCCAAAATTCCCGAAATAAATTTTCACCGTCCTCTAATAATATTTAGGACAAAGTGAACATTTTTCCCAGACCTAAATACAATTTTGAAAACGCGCATTTTTCCTATGCAAATAAATCCGCAAATAAATCCAGAAAAAATACCAAAAGTGATTTTAACATTTTTCCTCCAATATTTCTGATATTTTGGAGAAGTCATATTATCTCCGCTCATATTTTGTATTTAGAAATATTTTTAGGAGATAAAAAAAATTAGAATCACATTGTCCTCGTACCGGTATTCGAGTGAACTCAAATACGAAAACGGTAAAATTCCCAACTCTCTCCGTAGGTCCTTGAGTTGCTTAGAATTTCGAAGAACACCACAACAAAAATGTAAAAGAACATGCAATGCAATATGATCTATGTATAACATTCCAAATTGAAAATTTGGGATGTTACAAACCTACCCCCCTTAGAATGAATCTCGCCCTCGAGATTCGACTTGGCTAGAGAACAGGTGTGGGTGGTCCTTGCGTAGATCATCTTCTCGTTCCCAGGTGGCTTCTTCCTCGGTGTGGTGACTCCACTGAACTTTGCAAAACTTAATAACCTTACTGCGGGTAACTCTGCTCGAAAATTCGAGAATCTTAACAGGCTTCTCCTCGTAGGTCAGATCACTGTCCAACTGAATTGCTTCCAGGGGTACGATGTCTCTAAGCGGTATATCGGCCATCTCCGCATGACACTTCTTAAGCTGCGATACGTGAAAAACGTCGTGCACTCCTGACAATCCTTCGGGCAATTCCAACTTATAGGCAACGTCTCCCATGCGTTCCAAAACACGGTAAGGTCCCACAAATCTCGGGGCTAACTTCCCTTTAACTCCGAAATGTTTAACTCCTCGCAGAGGCGATACTCTCAAGTACGCTCTGTCTCCGATCTCATAGACTATCTCCTTGTGCTTCGAGTCTGCATAACTCTTCTACCTGGACTGAGCTACCTTTAGTCTATCTCGGATCAACTTCACCTTCTCCTCAGACTCTTTGATTAAGTCTGGTCCAAACAACTGTCGATCTCCAACTTCATCCCACGACAACGGTGTTCGGCATCTCCTTCCATACAATGGCTCGAACGGTGCCATCTTCAAACTGGCTTGGTAACTGTTGTTGTATGAAAACTCCGCGTACGGCAAGGTGTCATCCCAACTAGATCCATAATCTAATGCACATGCTCTCAGCATATCCTCCAAAATCTGATTGACTCTCTCCGTCTGTCCATCTGTCTGCGGGTGAAACGCGGTGCTAAACTCTAGCCTGGTACCCAAAGTTTCATGTAACTGATTCCAGAAGTTTGAGGTAAACTGGGTTCCTCTATCTGATACGATGCTCCTCGGAACTCCATGCAGACATACAATTCTGGTCATGTATATCTTTGCCAACTTTGCACTGGTATATGTGGTTTTCACAGGAATAAAGTGGGCTACCTTCGTCAATCGGTCTACTACTACCTAGATTGAATCATATCCTGCTTTGGTCCTGGGCAATCCGGTGATAAGATCCATGCCAAGCTTCTCCCACTTCCATTCGGGTATTGGCATAGGTTGTAACAATCCGGGTGGCTTTTGATGTTCTGCCTTTACTCTCTGACATACATCGCAAACTGCTACATACTCCGCAATATCCTTCTTCATACCGGTCCACCAGAAAATATCCTTCAAATCCAAATACAACTTAGTATTTCCTGGGTGAATCGAATATGGTGAATCATGGGCCTCCTATAGAATCAACTTCCTGATCTTCGGGTCATTAGGCACATAGATTCGATCCTCAAACCATAGGGTGTCGTGTTCATCCTCACGAAAACCTTTAGCTTTTCCTTCGCTCATCCTCTCCTTTATAGAGGCAATCTCTTTGTTAGCTTTCTGAGCTTCTCTGATTTTATCCATCAGGGTTGACTGGATTTCTAGCGTTGCTACATAGCCTCTCGGAACTATCTCCATACGTAGTTCTCGTAGGTCCTCGGCTAACTCCTTTGGAAATTCCTCCATCATTAGGGTATTGACATGGCTCTTACGGCTTAGCGCATCGGCTACTACGTTAGCCTTTCCGGGATGATAATGCAATCTCATGTCATAATCCTTAATGAGTTCCAGCCATCTCCTTTGCCTAAGATTCAGCTCCTTCTGAGTGAATATATACTTCAAACTCTTGTGATCCGTATATACTTCACAATGGTTTCCAATAAGAAAATGTCTCCACGTCTTCAATGCATGCACTACGGCTGCTAACTCCAAATCGTGGGTGGCATAGTTCAGCTCATGAGGTTTTAGTTGTCGTGAAGCATACAAAATAACTCTTCCTTCCTGCATAAGAACTGCTCCAAGTCCTCGACATGAAGCGTCGCAGTACACCTCATAATCCTTATGTTGATCTGGCAGAATCAACACAGGTGATGAGACCAATCTTTTCTTTAATTCCTGGAAACTGGCCTCACATTCTTCTGTCCAGCTGAACTTGGTGTCCTTCTTTAACAACTCCGTCGTTGGCTTTGCAATCCTCGAGAAATTCTCGATGAATCTCCGGTAGTATCCTGCGAGTCCAAGAAAACTCCGGATCTCTCCAACTATCGTTGGTGCTTCCCAATGGGTCACAGTGTCCACCTTGGCGGGATCTACTGCTATTCCTTCTCTAGATATACCATGTCCGAGAAATCCGACTTCCTTCAACCAAAACTCGCATTTGCTAAACTTGGCATATAACTGATGTTCTCTGAGCTTCTCCAACACCAAACGCAAATGCTCTGCATGCTCCTCTTCATCCTTCGAGAAGATCAATATATCATCTATGAACACTACGATGAACTTATCCAAATACTCCATAAACACTTTGTTCATCAGGTTCATAAAGTATGCCGGTGCGTTCGTCAGACCAAACGACATTACGGTATACTCGTACAACCCATACGTAGTGGTAAAGGTCGTCTTAGGTATATCCTGCTCTCGGATCTTCAATTGATGGTACCCTAATCGCAGATCGATCTTAGAAAATATCTTAGCTCCTTGCAATCTATCAAACAGATCATTGATCATTGGTAATGGGTACTTATTCTTGATCGTTAGTTCATTCAATCCACGGTTGTCAACAACCATCCTTAACGATCCATCCTTCTTCTCCACTAGAAGTACTGGCGAACCCCAAGGCAAAGAACTTGGGCGTATGAATCCTTTATCCAGTAACTCCTTAATCTGTTTCTTTATCTCCTCCAAATCCTTTGCGGGCATCCTGTATGGTCTCTTAGAATTTGGCCCGGTGCCTGGCAAAAGTTCAATCAAAAACTCTATATCTCTATCTGGTGGCATGCCAGGTAACTCCTCTGGAAACACATCCGGATAATCCTTCACTACTGGCACTTCCTCCTGAACAACTCCCGTGAGAGAATGTACTTGAGTCCTTATAGGCGAATGCCTAGATACATACTTAATCCTTTTTCCCTCCGGGGTGGTGAGCAAAATAGACTTACTGGCACAGTCAATGTTACCTCCATACTCGATAGCCAATCCATACCTAATATCACATCCAATCCTTGTGACTCCAGGACTATTAGGTCAGAGGGGAAAGTATGGCGTCCTATGATCAATGGCGTCTGAAAACATCCTTGGTGTGCCATATAATCTGCTCCAGGTGAACTTACTAACATGGGGGTCTTAAGAACTCGGGTGGACATCCTATGTCTATTTACAAATCCCCTTGAAATATATGAATGCGATGCACCAGTATCGAAAAGAACTATTGCGTAAAGGTCTTAACCAAAAACTTACCGACAACAGCATCTGGTTGCTCTTCTACCTCCTCCACGGTCACGTGGTTCACTTGTCCTTTGTTGAACGGGTTGGGCTTCTTCCTGGCGCTTCCATTGCCGTTCCCATTCTTAACTTCTGGGCATTCATTGGCATAATGTTCATTCTTCCCGCACTTGTAACAAGTGACATGGCTGAAATCCCTCTTGGTGGGTGTGGACGGTGTAGGGCGGTTCTGGTTTCTATTAGCTCCATTCCCATTTCCATTTCCATTCTTGGTGCCATTGTGGTTGTGCGAGCTACTTCCTCCATGGGTATGCTGAAACTGTCCTACCGCTTTAGGGGAAAAACGGGGCTTCTGCTGAGCTCCAGAATTATACTTTCCTTGCCCATACTTCCTCTTGTGACTCTCAATCTGTTGATGCTTCCTTTCAGTCATTAGGGCGCGGTCAACCAACTCCTGGTAGTTATTGAAAGTTTCTACCATCAACTGTACACTCATCTCATCATTCAGCCCTTCCATGAATCTCTCCTGCTTCTTGGCATCTGTGGCCACATCATCTGGGGCATAACGAGATAGGGTACTAAACTCATCCACGTACTGAGCCACAGTACGATTTCCTTGGCGCAAATTGCGAAACTCCTGCTTCTTCATACTCATGGCTCCAGTTGAGACATGGGTTGTACGAAAAGCTTGCTGAAACTGATCCCAAGTCACATTGGCTACGGGGTAAGTGGCTGTGTAATTCTCCCACCATGCTGCGGCTGGTCCAGATAACTGGTGTGCGGCAAATCGCACCTTCTCAGCATCCGAGCAATTGGCGGTGGTCAAATCCCTTCCAATCTTGCGTAGCCAGTCATCAGCCACTATTGGTTCGATGCTGCTAGCAAACACGGGTGGTTGCAACCTTAAGAAACGTGTCAGGTTATCCACGGGTGGTGGTGGTGGAGGGTTGTTGTTGTTGTTGTTCTGGTTGTTCTGAGTGTTCTGGACAAGAAGTTGCATCTGGGTGTTCTGCTGCTGGATCAACTAGGTGAGCTCAGGGGGAAACTCAAATTCACGTCTTGGAGGCATCTAATGGGTGTAGAGGGAAGAGATTAGAATAGAAAGGAGGTCTAAGGGAAAATCACTACCCATATGCACATGAGGCAACACACAATCATATCACACCAATCAATTTCAAACAAGGTCTTACAAATCTAACGATCGTTACAAAAGTGCTCTAAATCTAATATATGGGGTAAACTACTAGTCACAGGGTGGTCATCTAAAAATATTGATCGGCAGAGGATTCCATAATATCTACTCCAGCTTCATCTTCATAATCTTCGTCCTTGCTATCCTCAGCTTCCGAATCTGTGTCATTTATGATGATGTAGTCTTCTGGTGGAATCTCCTTGGGTTCTTCTTCCTCGTCTTCTTCTCCCATGAGTATCCCTAACTTCCGTGTCAAGTCAACATTCTTCTCCACAAGTATCTTCATCTCCTCCTCGTATCCATCGCGTGTAGACTTGAGTTCTTCCTCTAACTCCAAATTCCTATTTAGGGCCTTCTTCAAATCTATCATCCCTGCACACATCTGGTGCTCCTGGCGACGAATGTGATGGTTCAACTCCTGGATAAATGCCGCAATGGACCTACCCTTCCGGGTGCTAATCATATCCCAATTCTCATCTCGGCATCCACAAATCTGGTAGATAGTGTCCTTTAGCTCCTGCTTGTAGACTTCTCCAATCCTTCCCATAGCAATGTGGGCTGCCATGCTCCTTCCTAGTCTCCATGTAGGCGCATTAAAGAAAAATGCTATGAGTGAGGTGACGGATGCGAACGTCCTTCCTGGAACTTGAGCTTGAATCAACCAACGCTCCTCCTCAGGTAGAGTGGCATTGTAGGTTCCGGTGAAACTTGGTAGTCCAATGTTTAGATATCTGGTGACTTCCTTCAGGTGTCGTCCAAATGGCGTATCATCGTCCGGTTGCATAAACTTGTGCTTTGCTTCCACCATCCTAAAGAGTAGAAAAGATGAGGAGTCAAAAAAGAGAAGAGTGAATTGTGCTCTAGGGCTTGTCTTAGTGGTCGTGTCCTACAGTCAGCGTGTGCTCTAATATCATCTTGTAGCAACCAGACCTCAGACAGTCTGATCTCTGTGCATCAGTGTCATCCCTGGATCAATAATGCTGACACGCACAGTACTTGAAGGATTTATAACAGAGTAGCAATCACACACTTATTACATTGATAGTCCAACGATGAATTTATTACAAATAATATGGCTGAAGGCCATCTAATACGATAACAGCGGAAGGCTTGGAAGATAAGTGAGTCCATCAACTCCAGCGGCATCACTAAGTATAGAATGACGACCTAAAAGGGGCATCTTACTCGTCATCTGAAAAGTCTGCAACATGAAACGTTGCAGCCCGAAAACGGGTCAGCACATGGAATATGCTAGCAAGGTAACACAAGAGAATGCAATGGAAGTAAAGCTATACTATATGCAATATGGCTGGTGGAAAGCTCTATGGTTAAGTTTTTGCGTAAAGCCAATTTTTCCCTACTTCAAAGGAATAGATTTTAATTAACTATCATGGTAGTTGAAACATCGTTGAGAAGATAGACATCCTCTCAACCCCAATTAAAATAATCATTAAACCCAACAAAATTAATTAAAGTAACATGATGAGATTCACATGATAATCCAAGTACTAGATACTCAAGACGTCCATAACCGGGGACACAGCTAATCATGATCAGTTTGTACACTCTGCAGAGGTTTGTGCACTTTTCCCCACAAGACTCGATCGCCTCCATTTGGTTTCTCGCACTGCATGGGGTTTGAGAAACGGATGACCGAGACATAGTCTTTCCGAAGAGGTCCCCTTAACCAGATAGATAAGCCGGTACACCTACAAAACCCACTACATCTGCTAGCCCATCATGGAAAGTTTTCCCAGAACTTACTCAACTATGCCAGAGCCCTTATTGGCATGTGGCTGCACATGGAAGTTTCTAGTATGAAAAATCTCATGATCCCTTTGAGCCTGGGTGGCGGTCGAAAAGAAAAACAGGCAATCACTGGAATACCCAGATGCCTCAATCCACCCAGATGTGTGTTAATGTTGCCACCTTAAGTTGAACCATTAATTAATAAACTCACATCTGTCATGGATTTCACTCAAACCCAAACCATGTCTACGAGCATAGCATGGCCTAACAGCAAACGTAGAAGTAACTCCCAGGGGTTTGAATGTAATGCAGGTAATAGGTACTACCTCAATCTACTTCCCAATCCCACAAGTTAATTGATCCTACTCATGCAATGTGTGAGGGTTGGACTAATGCAATGAAAACTGGGTAATTGGAAAACGTGATCAAAGTGTTACTTGCCTTGCTGATGATCCGCAAAACCTAGAGACTCAAAGTAGCAAGCGGCGCACTCCGGGTACTCTATTGCAATCAAACAAGCACACAATAAGTACTTAACTAATGCACGGGTTAAACTCAAATAAGAGATCTAACCAGAAAGTTCAACTTAAGAACTCCGGTTTGCAAAAGAATCAACTTGAAAGAAGCAACGAAACTCAAACTGCAAAAAAAACGAGCTCCGGTTTACTAGTTGACCTAAAGTCAAATTTTACAGTAGCCAAAATCTTGTTCCAGTTGATTAAACATAAAGAGGGCATCGAGACAAAGATCTGGGATTTTGAATCACCTGATTCCGACTCTCGAGCGAAAAGAAAAACGCAAAACAAGATCAGGGCAGAAATCGCGATCAGAATAATCGGGGATAAATACCCCGAAAAGAAAAACGGACGAACAGGCTAACGAACGAACGTTCGCTGTCTGCGGTTAACTGACGAAAACCGTTCGTTAAAACAAATGTATGGACGAACGTCCGCTAAATAACTAAACCGACGAAAAACCGAACCGATCTAATCTAATAAAAAAACAGATCTACGGTTTAAAAAAAAACGAACGGTTCTATAAAGAAAAAAAAACGGCATCTACCTCGCGAACTCCGGCGAGACGGCAGCGACAGTCCGGCAGTCCGGCGTCGGCCGACGCGGCGGCGGGGCGATGCGGTGGTGCCTGCGGCAGCACGCGTCGGGCGGCGGCAGCAGTCGCGGGCGGCGAGGCAGCGGCGGGCGGCGACTAAGGCGGCGGTGGGGCGGCAGCTGGCAGCGGCGGCAACCGGCGGCGGCGGCTGGCGGCGGTGGCGGCGGCTGGCGCCGGCGGCGACGACTGGCGGCGGCGGCGGCGGCGCGGATTGCGAGGCGCGGCACGGCGGCTAGGGTTTGGGCAGGGGCTGGGCGAGGTGGCGGGCTGGAGGCGAAACGGGCCGGGGCGCTGGCTTATAAATCCCAAAGTCCTACTCATATACGAATCCTAAGTCGGTTCACTTTTTTTTATAAAAGAGTTCCGGCGCAGAAAAACTAACGAAAGAAATGCCAAACGGACTTCAAAATTTCCGAAATAAATTTTCACCATCCTCTAATAATATTTAGGACAAAGTGAACATTTTTCCCGGACCTAAATACAATTTTGAAGAACGTGCATTTTTCCTATGCAAATAAATCCGCAAATAAATCTAGAAAAAATACCAAAAGTGATTTTAACATTTTTCCTCCAATATTTCTGACATTTTGGAGAAGTCATATTATCTCCGCTCATATTTTTTATTTAGAAATATTTTAGGAGAGAAAAATAATAATTAGAATCACACTGTCCTCGTACCGGTATTCGAGCGAACTCAAATACGAAAACGGTAAAATTCCCAACTCTCTCCGTAGGTCCTTGAGTTGCTTAGAATTTCGAGGAACGCCACAACAAAAATGTAAAAGAACATGCAATGCAATATGATCTATGTATAACATTCCAAATTGAAAATTTGGGATGTTACACCCGGTACAAGAACACTAAAATATATTCTAGTTCATGTTGAATTTTTCACATATAGTCAAGAGTAACATGGGGTAGCTATGATTGTATGATGCATATATACCTGGCATCTATATATTTCTACTTGAAGATGGTTTACTAGTAAAATATGGTTGTTTTTTGAATATTTCCAAATCGCCATATAGCTTGTGGAATGTATTGGGTCATGCACGCCTCTTAAACAAAGGACTAACTTGCTACGATGGGTCCTACTATTAATCGACATATGGCCAAAAGAGAGCGCCACACATTCGTAATAATATGTGACACTAGTAGGTTCATCACGGAAATTATCAGAACGTCATACAAATTGGCATTCAGGTCGCGCTCAGTGCCCCAGTAGATTCAGTGACATTAATCGTCACCGATTTGCGGTACTCAGTGACACGACCCCCAAGACGTCACACATTAGGTATTTTTGTGATGTTGTCAACCACCGTCACAAGGATTTTCGTCACAGTATGTCAATTTTCTTGTAGTGGGTTGTGCATGATATGAATATTTTGTGTGATGAAGAGGGAGCATAGCCAGACCATATGATTTTGTAGGGATAACTTCCTTTACCCATAGTATTTTGAGAAGACATGATTGTTGTGTTAGTATTGCTTGAAGTATTGTTATTTCTTATGTCAATATAGACTTTTATCTTGAAACCTTCAGATCTGAAAATTCATGCCACAATTAAGAGAATTACATTGAAAACTATATTGGTTAGCATTCCACATCAAAAATTCTTTCTTTATCATTTACCTACTCGAGGACAAGCAGGAATTAAGCTTGGGGATGCTTGATACGTCTCCAACGTATCTATAATTTTTGATTGTTCCATGCTATTATTTATGAAGTCTTAGATGTTTGATGGGCTTTATGATTCACTTTTATATCATTTTTGGGACTAACCTACTAACCCAAAGGCCCAGTCCAGATTGCTGTTTTTTTGCCTATTTCAGGGTTTACAGAAAAGGAATATCAAACGGAGTCCAAACGGAATGAAACCTTCGCGAGAGATATTTTTGGAGGAAATCACGCAGGATAGACTTCGGGGCCAAGCTAGGAGACAGAAGGGCCACCCTCGAGGGTGGGGGGCGTGCCCCCCTTCCCAGGGCGCACCCCCCGGCCTCGAGGGCAGCCTTGGTGGCCCCTGGTGCCCCTCTTCTTCCTACATATACCTACGTACCCCAGAAACTCCGAAGGCAGAGAGAAAACCCTAATTTCATCGCCGTAGCTGCTGTTCCCGTGGAGATCCAATCTTGGAGCCTGTTCCGGGAGGGGGATCCATCACGGAGGCCTTCATCATCATCATCATCATCGCCCTCACCATGAGTTGTGAGTAGTTTACCACACACCTTCGGGTCCATAGTTAGTATCTAGATGGCTTCTTCTCTCTCTCCGGATCTCAATACAAAGTTCTCCTCGGTCTATTCGATGTAATCTCTTTTTGCGGTGTGTTTGTCGAGATCTGGTGAATTGTGAGTTTATGATCAAGGTTATCTATGAAAGATATCTGGTTCTTCTTTGAACTTTTTATGTGTGCTCATAATATCCTTGCAAGTCTCTTTGAATTATTGGTTTGGTTTGGCCTACTAGATCTATAGTTCTTGCAATGGGAGAAGTGCTTGGCTTTGGGTTCAATCTTGCAGTGTCCTTTCCCAGTGATAGTAGGGGCAGCAAGGCACGTATTGTATTGTTGCCACCGAGGATAAAAAGATGGGGTTTTCATCATATTGCTTGAGTTTATCCCTCTACATCTTGTCATCTTGCTTCAGGCGTTACTCTGTTCGTATGAACTTAATACACTAGATGCATGCTAGATAGCGGTCGATGTGTGGCGTAATAGTAGTAGATTCAGGCAGGAGTCGGTCTACTTGTCTCGGACGTGATGCCTATATACAATGATCATGCCTAGATAGTCTCATAATTATTCGCTTTTCTATCAATTGCTCGACAGTAATTTGTTTACCCGCCGTAGAATATCGCTATCATGAGAGAAGCCACTAGAGAAAACTATGGCCCCCAGGTCTATCTCTATCATATTACTTTCCCGTTAATTTCTTTTGCCGCTTTTATTTTGCTGTTTATTAAACTAAAAAAATACCAAAAATATAAACTATCATCTCTATCAGATCTCACTATCGTAAGTGATCATAAAGGGATTGACAACCCCTTATCGCGTCGGCTGCGAAGTTCTTATTTGTTTGTGCAGGTGCGAGGGACTGGCGCGTGGTCTCCTACTGGATTGATACCTTGGTTCTAAAAAACTGAGAGAAATACTTATGCTACTGTGCTGCATCTCCCTTTCCTCTTCGAGGGAATACAACGCAAGCTCAAGAGAGTAGCAGAGACCTATCAAGCATCCCCAAGCTTAATTCCTGCTCGTCCTTGAGTAGGTAAATGATAAAAACATAATTTTTGATGTGGAATGCTACCCAACATATTTATCAATGTAATATTCTTTATTTTGGCATGAATGTTCAGATCCATAAGACTCAAAGTAAAAGTTTCTCAATATCAAAATAATAATACTTTAATCATACTAAAAGAAATCTATAAATCTTGAAAAATAACATGGCTAAAGAACATTATCCCTACTAATCATATAGTCCTTATGCTCCCTTTTATTAACACAAAACAGCCCTCATGCCCATCCCGGAGTCAGCCGAGCAATTGCTTTCATGCTCTACTCTTTCAAGCCTTTTTCAACGCTTCACGCAATATATGAGCGCGAGCCATGGACATAGCACTATGGGTGGAATGGAGGTGGTAATAGACAAAACATGGGAAAAAGTCTCACATCAACTTGGTAAATCAATGGACTATGGAGATGTCCATCAATCGATATCAATGTGAGTGAGTAGGGATTGCCATGTAACGGATGCACTAGAGCTATAAGTGTATGAAAGCTCAAAAAGATAACTAGTGGGTGTGCATCAACTTGCTTGCTCATGAAGACCCAGGGCATTTGAGGAATCCCATCGTTGGAATATACAAGCCACGTTCTATAACAAAAAATTCCCACTAGTGATATATGAAAGTGACAACATAGGAGACTCTCTATCATGAAGAACATGGTGCTACTTTGAAGCATAAGTGTGGAAAAAGATAGTAACATTGTCCCTTCTCTCTTTTTCTCTCATTTTTTGGTGGGCTTCTTTGGCCTCTTTTATTTTTTTGGGCTTCATTGGCCTCTTTATTTTTTGATAACCTCACACAGGACAATGTTCTAATAATGATGATCATCACACTTTTATTTACTTACAACTCGATATTACTACTCGATACTTAGAACAAAAATATGACTCTATATGAATGCCTCCGGCGGTGTACCGGGATGTGCAATGACCAAGAGTGACATGTATGAAAAATATGAGCGGTGGCTTTGCCACAAATACTATGTCAACTACATGATCATGCAAAGAAATATGACAATGACGAAGCATGTCATAATAAACAAAATGGTGGAGTTACATGGCAATATATCTCAGAATGGCTATGGAAATGACATAATAGGTAGATATGGTGGCTATTTTGAGGAAGGTATAAGGAGGGTTTTGTGCACCGGTGAATGTTGCGCGGCACAAGAGTGGCTAGAAAGGTGGATGGGTGAGAGTGCGTATAATCCATGGACTCACATTAGTCATAAAGAACTAACACACTTATTGCGAAAAATCTATTTAGCCCTCAAAGCAAAACACTACGATGCATGCTCCTAGGTGGGAGGTTGGTAGGAGTTAACCATCGCGCGCCCCCGACCTTCCCACGCAGAGGAAGTAATCAAGATACAGTGCACGCCAATTTGGTTACATAGGACATACGTACATGCTTCGAGAATCACAAACCTTAACACAATTATTTGTTTAACCTCACAAACTACCTCTAGCATAACTCTAATATTGCCATCTTAACATCTCAAAACAATTACAAGGATTCAAACTTCACATAATATTTAATACTCTCTATATGAAGGTTTTTATTATATCTCCTTTGGATGTCTATCATATTAGGACTAATTTCATAACCCAAGCAAATTACCATGCTATTATTAAGAACTCACAAAATAATATAAGTGAAGCAAGAGAGTTCAACAATTTCTATAAAATAAAACCACCGTCGTGCTCTAAAAAGATACTCCCTCCATCCCAAAATTCATGTCTTTGATTTGTCAAAATATGGATGTATCTAGTCACGTTTTAGTGTTAGATACTTCCCTATCTAAATGAATCTAAGACAAGAATCTAAGACAAGTATAAGTTAAGCACTAGAGCAAAATTGCATAGCTCAAAAGATATAAGTGAAGCACATAGAGTGTTCTAATAAATCACGATTGAAGCGTGTCCCTCTCAAAAGGTGTGTACAGTAAGGATGATTGTGACAAACTAAAAAGAAAAGACTCATATCATACAAGATGCTCCATGCAAAACACATATCATGTAGTGAATAAAAATATAGCCTCAAGTAAAGTTATCGATGGATGAAGACGAAAGAGGGGATGCCTTCTCGGGGCATCCCAAGCTTCGGCCCTTGGCTGTCCTTGAATTTTACCTTGGGTGCCTTGGGAATCCCCAAGCTTAGTATTTTGCCACTATTTATTGCATAGTCCATAAAATCCTTAGCAAAAACTTGAAAACTTCACAACACAAAACTCAACAGAAAATCTCGTGAGCTCCGTTAGTAACAAAGCAAATAACCACCCAAGGTACTGTTGTGATCTTATTCTAATTTTCACATTCATGTAATATCTACTATATTAAAACTTCTCCATGGTTCATACCCCCGATACTAGCCATAGATTCATCAAAATAAGCAAACAACACATAAAAAACAGAATCTGTCAAAAACAGAATAGTCTGTAGCAATCTAAAAACCTCGCATAGTTTTGTAACTCTAATAATTCGGAAACAATTGGAAGACGTGCGGAATTTGTATTTCCATTTTGTGTAAAAAATTCAGAAGATTTCGATGTTCCAGTGATTTATTGAATTTTCTGCACTGGATGCAAAAGTTTCTGGTTTTCAGCAAAATCAAATCAATGATACCCGTAAGCCATCACAAAGGTCTTACTTGGCTCAAACACTAATTAAAACACCAAAACACATTTACTACACCAAAACACCAAAACAGAACCAAAAAGTAAAAAGCAAAAAAAAAAATTGGTTGCCTCCCAACTAGCGCTATTGTTTAACGCCCTTAGCTAGGCATAAAGACTTCGATGATGCCCACATGAAAGATAACAATTGAAGCACAAAGAGAGCATCATAAAATACGTGACAAACCAATCTAAGTCTAACATACTTCCTATGCATAGGCGTTTTATAAGCAAACAAATTATCAAAGCAATTAATTTCTAGCATATGCAAGGACGAAGAAAGAAACAGTAGCAATCTCAACATAACGAGAGGTAATTTAGTAACATGAAAATTTCTACAACCATATTTTCCTCTCTCATAATAATTACATGTAGGATCATAAGCAAATTCAACAATATATCTATCACAAAACATATTCTCAACATGATCCACATGCATGTGAAGTTGACACTCTTCCAAAATAGTGGGATTAACATTAACTAAAGTCATGACCTCTCCAAACCCACTTTTAACAAAAAATACATAAGATTGAACACTCTCCAAATATGTGGGATCTAAAGTTGACACTCTTCCAAACCCACTTTGAATATTATTGCAAACATTATTATCAATCAAATATTCATCATGGGGCTTAAATAAATTTTCAAGATCATAAGAAGAATCACCCCAATCATGATCATTGCAACAAGTAGTGGACATAGCAAAACTAGCATCCCCAAGCTTAGGGTTCTGCATATCATTAACACAATTGGCATTAATAGAATTTACGATAACATAATTGCAATCATGTTTTTCATTCAAAGAGCTATCGTGAATCACTTCATGAATTTCTTCTTTCAACACTTCGTCACAAATTTCAGATTCACGAATTTCAAGCAAAACCTCATAAACATAATCTAGTGCACTCAATTCACTAGAAATTGGTTCATATAATTGGATCTTTTAAAAAGATTAGCAAGTGGATGAGGATCCATAAATAGATTTTTAGCAAGCGAAGATGCAAGCAAACAGAAGGCACATGGCAACACAAGCAAACATAAGATCGAACGAGAAAAGGGCAAATGAAAAGAAGGCAAATCTTTTCGAAGATCATTTTATAAGTGGGGGGGGAGGAAAACGAGAGGCAAATGGTAAATAATGTAAAAGCAAGAGATGAGAGCTTAATGAAGGGTACTTGGTAGGTCTTGACTTGGCGTAGATCTCCCCGGCAACGGCGCCAGAAATCTTGCTTCCTCGCTACTTTCCCGAGTTTGCGTTGCGATTTCCCTTTAAGAGGAAAGGGAAATGCAGCGAAGCGAAGTAAGTATTTCCCTTAGTTTTGAGAACCAAGGTATCAATCCAGTAGGAGATTACACACAAGTCTCCAAATACCTGCACAAACAATCAAACAACTTGCACCCAACGCTATAAAGGGTTGTCAATCCCTTCTAGGTTATTTGCAAAAGTGAGATCCAATAGAGATAGATAAACAAGTAAAGTAAATATTTTTGGGTTTTTGATTTATAGATTGAAAAGTAAAAGATTGCAAAGTAGTAGATCTGAAACTTATAAGGTTTAAAGTAGACTTGGGGGCCATATGTTTCACTAGAGGATTCTCTCATGATAGCAAATATTACGATGGGTGAACAAATTACTGTCAAGCAATTGATAGAAAAGCGAATAACTATAACGACATCTATGGCAATGATCACAAATATAGGCATCACGTCCGAGACAAGTAGACCGACTCCTGCCTGCATCTACTACAATTACTCCACACATCGACCGCTATCCAGCATGCATCCAGAGTATTAAGTTCATAAGAACAAAGTAACGCCTTAAGCAGGATGACATGATGTAGAGGAATTAACTCGAGCAATATGATGAAAACCCCATCTTTTTATCGTCGATGGCAACAATACACACTGGCGCACGTCGGTCCTAAACAAACAGTATAAAACACCTTTCTGCGATGGCATTTGGAACCCTCGCCAAGTGAGTGTGGGCGATAGGGGGGTCCTTCCCACACGACCCAGAAACCGTCGAGGATATGCCCTCCCGCCACACACGTTCAGCAAAATGAGGCCGTGTGCGACCGACGAGCACTCAAATACGTAAATACGTACAGTAGATTGATGACCCACAAGTGTAGGGGGTCTATAGTAGTACTTTCGATAAGTAAGAGTGTCGAACCCAATGAGGAGCAGAAGGAAATGATAGGCAGTTTTCAGTAAGGTATTTTCAGCAAGCACTGAAATTATCGGTAACAGATAGTTTTGCGATAAGGTAATTGGTAACAAGTAATAAATAGTAAAAGTAAATAAGGTGCAGCAAGATAGCCCAATCCTTTTTGTAGCAAAGTACAAGCCTGGACAAACTCTTATATAAAGAAAAGAGCTCCCGAGGACACATGGGAATTATCGTCAAGCTAGTTTTCATCATGTTCATATGATTCGCGTCCGTTACTTTGATAGTTTGGTATGTTGGTGGACTGGTGCTTGGGTGCTGTCCTTGCTTGGACAAGAATCCCACTTATGATTAACCTCTATTGCAAGCATCCGCAACTACAAATGAAGTATTAAGGTAAACCTGACCATAGCATGAAACATATGGATCCAAATCAGCCCCTTACGAAGCAACGCATAAACTAGGGTTTAAGCTTCTGTCACTCTAGCAACCCATCATCTACTTATTACTTGCCAATGCCTTCCTCTAGGCCCAAACAATGGTGAAGTGTCATGTAGTCGATGTTCAGATGACACCACTAGAGGAAAGACAACATACATCTCATCAAAATATCGAACGAATACCAAATTCACATGACTACTTATAGCAAGACTTCTCCCATGTCCCCAGGAACAAAAGTAACTACTCACAAAGCATATTCATATTCATAATAAGAGGGGTATTAATATGCATAATGGATCTGAACGTATGATCTTCCACTTAGTAAACCAACTAGCATCAACTGCAAGGAGTAATCAACACTACTTGCAACCTACAGGTACCAATCTGAGGTTTTGGTACAAAGATTGGATACAAGAGATGAACTAGGGTTTGAGAGGAGATGGTGCTGGTGAAGATGTTGATGAAGATAACCCTCCCCAAGATGGGAGAGTTGTTGGTGATGACGACGGCGATAATTTCCCCCTCCCAGAGGGAAGTGTCCCTGGCAGAGCAGCTCTGCCAGAGCCCTAGATTGGTTCCGCCCAGGTTCCGCCTCGAGACGGCGGCGCTTTGTCCCGAAAGCATCCTTATGATTTTTTCCAGGTGAAAACATCTCATATAGGAGAAGATGGGCATCGGGGAGTCACCAGGTGGCCAACAAGGCAGGGGCGCGCCCAGGGGGGCGCCCCCCACCCTCGTGGACAGGTGGTGCCCCCCTGGCATATCTCTTTCACCAGATATTTTTTATATTTTCTGAAATTGTGTTCCGTGGAGTTTCGGGGCTTTTTGAGTTGTGCAGAATAAGTCTCCAATGCTTTCTCCTTTTCCACCCCAGAATTCTAGCTGCTGGCATTCTCCCTCTTTATCTAAACCTTGTAAAATAAGAGAGGAAAGGCATAAGTATTGTGGCATCATAGGTAATAATAGCCCATAGTGCAATAAATATCAACATAAAAGCATGATGCAAAATGGACGTATCAACTGCCCCAAGCTTAGACCTTGCTTGTCCTCAAGCGAAAGCCGATATCGAAAAACATGTCCACATGTTTAGAGATAGAGGTGTCGATAAAAATAGAATACAGACATTAGGGCATCATGATGAAACTTTATAAGTGCAACATATATATATATATATAT
>LR738709.1:435111009-435200801 GCA_902687465.1 Secale cereale
ATATTCATATGATTCTTATGCTAAAGTAACAATCTATCCACAATGTCAAGTATGAATCAGAAACTTTATTGAAAAGTAACAAACTGTGATCTCGGTCATTGAAGCAATTGCAATTTATTGTAACATAAGAAAGAGTCAATATAAGAGCTTTTGAGCAAGTCCACATACTCAACTATCCTTTAGTCTTTCACAATTGCTCACACTCACGCAATACTTATGGGTATGAGGTTTTAATCGGACACAAAGAAAGATAGGGGCTTATAGTATTGCCTCCCAACCTTTTACCTCAAGGGTAATGTCAACAGTAATAGATTATGATAACTTACATCCAAGTGGGTATATATGTCAGGATCTTTCCAACACAATGTGCTTGCCAAAGGATAAAATGTAAAAAGGAAAGGTGAAGATCACCTTGACACTTATATAATCAGAAAATTTATTAAAAACTAACAAACTGTGATCTTAGTCATTGAAGCAATTGAAATTTATTGTTACATAGGAAAGAGTCAATATAAGAGCTTTTCAACAAGTCCACATACTCAACTATCCTTTAGTCTTTCACAATTGCTCACACTCACGCAATACTTATGGGTATGTAGTTTTAATCGGACACAGAGAGAGATAGGGGCTTATAGTATTGCCTCCCAACCTTTTACCTCAAGGTAATGTCAACAGTAATTGATTATGATAACTTACATCCAAGTGGGTATATATGTCAGGATCGTTCCAACACAATGTGCTTGACAAAGGATAAAATGTAAAAAGGAAAGGTGAAGATCACCTTGACTCTTATAAGTAAGAACAAAAGATAGGCCCTTCGCAGAGGGAAGCAGAGGTTGTCATGTGCTTTTATAGTTGGATGTAAAAAATCTTAGCGCAAAAGAACGTCACTTTATATTGCCACTTGTGATAGGACCTTTATTATGCAGTCTGTCGCTTTTATTACTTCCATATCACAAGATCATATAAAGCTTATTTTCTCCACACTAATAGATCATACATATATTAGAGAGTTGCAACAATGACAACTTACTTTAAGGATCTTACTCAATCCATAGGTAGGTATGGTGGACTTTCATGGCAAAACCGAGTTTAATAATGTATGGAAGCACAAGTAGTATCCCTACTTGGTGCAAGGAGTTTTGGCTAGCATGAGGGGGAAAGCCAAGCTCAACATGTTGGATGATCCATGACAATATACTTTATTTCGGATATAAGATGACATAACTCATTATGTTGTCTTCCTTGTCCAACATCAACTCTTTAGCATGCCATATTTTAATTAGTGCTCACAATCATAAAAGATGTCCTAGATAATATATTTGTATGTGAAAACCTCTCTTTCTTTATTACTTCCTATTAATTGCAATGATGACCAAAACTTTGTTTGTCAACACTCAACAACTTTTATTCATCATACTCTTTATATGTGAAGTCATTACTCTCCATAAGATCAATATGATCTCTTTGATACTTTTTATATTTTCTTTTATTCTCTCATGATCATAGAGAGAAAATCAAGCCCTTGACTCAACACTAATGTAATGACCAGGATGGGACTATATCTCCTACGTGTCGAGGCACGACTTAAAGATATAAGCCCATCCTAGAATGATCTCAAGTTTGGTATCTTTGCACGACTCATGTAAAAGAGGGATTAAATTGCAAAAGAAGATAGTTGGCTTACACTCGCCACTTCACACAATACATTACATAAGCATAACATCATTCAAAACATCACAACCCGACTACGAGCGAAGATCCAAAAGAAAGATACCAAACAACATAAAGCCACTGGTCAGGATCGAATCCTAGTAGAAACCACTACTGACCGTCGAAACGTCACAAGCATACAATCAAACTCTGCAACGAACTCCAAGTGAAGTACTTGAACCATCTCCTGCATCAAACTCGGCAGAACCTGCATCTGGTGTGGTGAAGTAACTGTGAGCCCCAGAGGACTCAGCAATCCCGTTCCCGGGTAACACGACTATTTAAGCCTTGGGTGAGGACAAGGCTGAAGAAAGAACGAGAGGTGAAGGAACAACAAGAGTCTGCAGCAGCAACTAGCACTAGCTTACGTAATAGAGAGCGAGAAGAGAAGGTGCCTCGGTCGAGAGATGATCACGAAGTGATCCTAGCTAAAGCCAGTCAAACATAACCCCACCGTGTTCAACTCCCGAATCCCTATTCGGAAATTGACAGTCACGGTACACACGCTGGTAGTGTATTAGAACATTGTGTCAAGTTATCTACAACCGGATATTAACAAGCTCCCATCTGCCACATAACCGCGGGCACGGCTTTCGAAAGTTCAAACCCTGCAGGGGTGTTCCAACTTGACCCATTACAAGCCCACGATCCGTGGAGTCGCAACTCCAAGGTGGGAAGACCCGAGTATTCTCGGAATCCCGTGCTCAAGATACTCCGAACTAAGGTAAGGCTAATCCAGCAAATCCTCCCGGCGTGCCAACACCCTGATAGTAGCCGCGCGTATCTCGTCTCAGGCCACGACCGGATGGGACAAGCTACGGGTTTTTACCAGACCTTGAGTTTCCTCGAGGTGGCCCCGCAGGTTGCCCAGTTCGGACCAACACTCATGTGGAGCACTGGCCCGGGGTTGTTGAATTAAAATAGAAGAGGGTTTGCAAGACCCTTATGCAAGTTTTATTAGTTATTAGGCGAATAGTACCAATGTTGGGACTTGCTGGAAAAGACTTAGCACTTAGCGGTTTATCAAGGGGGTCCCATACACCCCAACCGTGTTAGGAACGCATAATCAAGGAACATAACACCGGTTTATACGGTTCCTAATGGCATGAGTGGAACAAATCACCAAGCAAAAGGCTTAGCCTTCCACCCTTGCCAATATATAGATGATTTCATTTTTAAGCATATATATAGTGTGATATAACCCAACCAAACTTCAACATGAAGCAAGCATCTTCAATCTTCACCTGCAACTAGCAATGCTATAAGAAGGGCTGAGCGAAGCGTACTTAGCCAAGCAACGGTTTGCGTAGGTAGGGTGGTTAAACATGGCAATGGTTACAAGTAGGAGGCTGACAAGAAGATCATGGGCATCGAGGCAAAACTATAGAGCGGAACTACTAGCAATAGGCAAAGATAGTAATGTTATCGGGGTTCGGTCATCTTGCCTGGGATTCCACAAAGGAGAAGAACAGATCCACGAAGTAGACGGAGCAACACAGTCGAGAGAATCCTCACAACTCCGGAACGAAACCGAAGCTAACAAGAGAAGCAACCGGAAAGAAAAACAAACAACACGGTAAACACACAATCATAAACATGGCATACGATGCACATCCAAGTATGATGCATGTCCGGTTTAAATATGCATGGCATGGCAAAGTGCACAAACAAATCTACAAGTTAAGTGGAGATCAATATGCAATGAGTTGCATATTGACGAAACACCACATATTAATTATTTAGTTGACTCTCGTTATTTACAAGACAAGATTAAATGTTTTTAACATGGCAAGAGGTGAAACATAATAAAACTATACTAACTAGGCAATTTAAATGAGGCCGGAAATAACAACAACATATCCGGAAAATCCCCATGAGCATGTTTAGTAATTATAAACAAACAACAATTAAACATATAATGTTGTTAACATGATGCGGATGACATGATCAAGTTTATGCAAGTTATTAAAAGGTTGACTTGAAAGAGATATGAAGCATTGTCACCGTGGTGGAAAGAAAGGGTGCCACGGCAACGATCCGAAATGATGCAACGACATCATATCGGTACCGGTAACTCGTTGAGAGACCGGTGCGAAAGCAAAAGCGGAGTGATCGAGTCAAACGAGATGAAAGATGGGGCGATCCCTTTGCCGGGTTCCCACGAGTCGGCGACGAGGCAACCGAGGAACACGACAAAAGATGAAACGGGCACGATGCACACAAGGGCAAACATTTCATACAACACAAGCATCACACGGGTCATCATCTCGTTATACCTTTGAAGCGTGCGTTTTGGGGCGGTTCGAGATCGTAGAGGAAGAAGGCGTTCACGTTCGGAGAGGAAGTAGCCGTTCCGCAACTCGTAGAGGAAGTAGTGGTACCCGGCCGAAAAGGAAGTAGTTGTTCACGGGTCTTCGGCGACGGTAGACGTTCACGTTACGTGTCGTGGTACTTGCGACGTCGTGTAGTTGTTCCCGTTCGTAGATGTACTTGTCATCGGAGGGGTACTTGTCGCATCGTCGGATGTGGTGGTACTTGTGGTCTCCGAAC
Source organism: Secale cereale (assembly GCA_902687465.1). Classification (NCBI taxonomy): domain Eukaryota; kingdom Viridiplantae; phylum Streptophyta; class Magnoliopsida; order Poales; family Poaceae; genus Secale; species Secale cereale. Next base: position 435,115,273 of record LR738709.1, read on the forward strand.
TTGTCGACGGTAGTGGAAGTACTGGAAGTAGACGTTCTCGTGAGTCGAGGAACACGTTCGTAGTCGTACACGGGGCGACGGTAGGGGTACTTGGTGCTCTCCGAGTAGCCGACTGGACGGAGAGGAACTCGGCGAAGGTGTACTTGACATAGGAGCCGTTCATGAAAGTGGCCATGTAGCTGCTCTGGTCCGACCTAGGGGTTCTTGGCGCTCCTGGTACTTGAGATAAACCAAAACAGCCACAAAACAAAACAAAACAAAAAGGAAAAAAAAGCCTGCGGGGAAAGGAGCAGAGCAGGGGACGGTCAGGGAGCTGCGGCGCTGGATTCGCGCGGAGGAAGGCGAGGCCGCGGCCTTGCTGGAGGGCGCGTCCAAGGCGGTCGTCGGGCGCTGCAGGAGGATGGCTGGACGCGTGGGAGGTGACCGGAAGGGGGCGCTCGGGGCCATGGCAGCGGCACGGTGTGCTACATCGCTGGAACTCGGGGAGGAAGGCCACGGCGAGCCGGAGAGCCGGAGGGAGGCGCTGCTGAGGCCTCGGAGACGATGGCGCTGGCTGGCCCTGGTGTTGCTGCAGCCTCGGACCGGCGTGCGGCCTGGAGGACCTGGAGGCGAGGAGGCGATCTGCCTGGCCGAGGGAGGGACGAGGCGCTCGGGATGGAGGAGCCGCGGTCGCGGGCCGGACGAGGAGGGGTCGCGGCTTCGAGGAGAAGGGCGCGGGGCTGGAGATCGATGGGCGCGGGGCCATGGCGCTGGACGAGAGGCGCAGAGACGGCCGGTTGCTCAGCGCAGGGCGCTCCTGGCGCGCGCGATCCTTGGCGATGGAGGGGGGCCTCGGGGCGGCCTCGCGGAAGAAGGGAGCGGGGCGCGGTGCAGGGGACTGCGGAGGGCGCGGCGATCTGGGAAGATCGAGGGGGATGGGGTGCTCGCGAGATGGGATCGGGGAGACGAGGGGGGTCGAGCGGTCGGCGCTGGGAGAGATCGAACGAGGGGTTCGATCTGGCGGCGGAGGGAGTTAGCGAGGGAGGAGCGGGGTGCGGGACGAGAAGGAGAAGGCTGCGGTCGGGCATTAGGGTTGGATTTCCTGGGCCAAGGTGGCCTGGATGGGCCGGCTGGGCTGGTGGGAGGAGGAGGCCCAAGAGGCTCAGCAGGCCGGCTGGGATCTTCTAATAAAAGAGAGAAAAGAAAAAAAAAATAGAGACAAAGAAAGAAAAGTATAGAGGGGGTTAGGAGCAGAATTTGCACAAGGGAGTATTTTTCTCGGGCATCATAAAAAGAGCAAAGTCCGAGAAAATAGAAAAGGCATGAACGAAAAATAATTCAAACATATTTGAATTTAATTCAAATGGGTTTGAACTAAGACTTGATTATTGAAGTGTCCAAAAATGATGAGGTTTTCGGAGGATCCTCGATAAACGAGAAAAGAAATATTGACAAGGTTTTTGAAGGAGAAACTCGAAGTGGAAAAGACATGGGGAAATATTGCAAGTGTGTTGCGGGTAATTCCAAACAATGGAATATTTATTATATAGCTCCCTAAAATATTGAGAGGCTTTATATGTTATAAAGAGAAGACATCCTCCCTCGATTTAAATGGACCGAAGGTCCACACGATTTATTAAGGTTGAGATGCAAAATAAAAAAATGACATGATGGCATGATGACATGATGCAATGCAAAAATAAAATAAAGCAAGCACGAAATAAACACACGGGAGAACCCGGAACATCTGGAATCTTCTGGAATCTTCTGGGACGTCGGTCTTCGGGCGTCACAACTCTGCCACACTAACAGAGGATCTCGACCCGAGATCCTAGAGATATCACCGGGTAAAAACGGAAGAGGAAGAGGTAAAACAAAGTTGCTTCTTTGACAGACGAGTGAAACCAAAGAACCTTGAGAGGTTGAACAATCTTGGAAGAAAGAATGCAACGGAGATGAACGAAATTGATAGCACTCCGGCAAAAGGAGGAACAAGGAACATAATGAGAACCTTGTAGGTTGAAAGACATGAAACAAGAGCTTACGAACCAAAAGAATAAGAAACCGCAATGGTATAGCCAAGGAAAACGAATGACAGAATTTGGACAGAACTCCGTCTGAAAATGGAAGGAAATAACAAGAACTTGCCAAGTTGGGAAGATACTTGCTGAAAACAACAGCATATTGTCTCCGAAACAATTAAAAGAATGGCACAAGGGGTAAGAAAGACTCAGACAACACTCCGGTTGAAAAGAGAGGCAAAGACTTAAAAGATGATAGAACTTGAAAAGAGGACATAACACTCCGGTTGAATGATAAGCAAGGGAAAAGAACATGATCTCGATAAAACGAGATGATGGGACGAAGAGAGCAATATCACAAAGCCTCCGGAACGAAAGAATAGAATATAGATCAACGAAAGAAATGAATGGAGAAGAAAAATGACAACTTCTCTCAAAATTGAATTTGAAAGGGCATCCTTACAAAGAAGGGTTGAACGGAGTTGTTGGAAAAAAATCAACAACGAAAATGAATAAGCTTGATGTGGGCTTATGGAAAACATCTCAGAATTATGAGGTGACAACCAGCCACTAACGAAAACATTTGATTGGATTGAGATCAACTAGGAGACGAAAAACTTATTTCACCGGAATGATAAATGAAGAACTTGGGTCATTTATAAGCACCATTATTAGCAACAATCCTTAGGGAAAGCTTTTAGGTGAAATACAACCCAAGATAACTCCAACGAATAAATTGAAGGGTTGAAAAGATCTCCTGAACAAGGAAAATGATGGTTTTAAATATCTCATTCCTGACAATTCGTGAATCATGAAACATGAAGGAATTGTCAAGAATGACATAACACCATCTGAAATGATAAGGTAGAACGGATTGCAATTGGAAAGCATGATGAAGAATGCTTGAGCTCCAACAAGAATCTTGATGAAGAATTCGAGGATGAATTAAAACATGATGAACTACCATGAAGAACTCCGGTAAAGAAAGCATGAGAAGTGAAAGATGAAAAGAATAAGATTCAAGGCCTGCGATGAATTAGATGGAGCTTTGGAATGATATAAAAGAAATAACTTGGAGCTCCGGAAAACAAGATGAACAACTTAGAACCGAGGATATGATATGATGAACAAGCTCCAGACAAAAGAATTAAATCAGCTTGAAGGAATAAGAATAAGAATTATGTCATGCATAACCCTCATCAATTAAAATTGATGACAACCAAAGGATTTGGCATACTACTTATTCTCATTGGAAAGGATTAAAGAGAGATCTAGCACAAGCTCGGATAAATCTTCAACGAACCACCAGTAGGATTGTGAAAAGAACAAATGAATTAAAACGATAACAACAGAAAGGTAAACTTGAAAGAACCACCGTAAGAATATGGAGACGAACGAAGAGACATCAATGAAGAATATTTGGAGGACGAGGTTGAAAACTGAGAACGAAGAAATATTCTGAAATGATGGCCTTCGGAGGATCACAAAGAAAAGAATTCATGAAATGCTTCGGATGGCATAAAAGAATTCCTCACAATCTGGACAATAATGAGGATGGCATGAGGCTAGAACCACGAATCTTCAAGAAGACGGGTCAAGATTTAAGAGAAATACTTCTCCGGTCTCCAAATGCTGATAATGAAGACGAGAAATGCCATAAGAATTGTTGAGCACTCCGGAATGAAGAATTAAAAGGTTGAACCAATGATGAAAAAGAATTTGAAAGCGATCTTGGAGAAGGCATGTGACTGATGGGAATCATTCTTACGTCACACTTCGAAAAGAGTTTGAGTATAACTCCGGAAAAATAGAAGAGTCAGGTAAGATCCTGGGAAAAGACCTGTGGGTTAGGGCCCACTAAAGAAATCACCGTTGAAAAAGATTGCTTAAGAGATATATTGCACCGGTTGAATTAAATGGCTTGAATAAGATGATAATCCTCAAAATAGCTTGAAATGAATAAGAATGGAATTATGAATCTTGTGAGATATCTACAACACTCCGGATAAGAATAGCAAGAGGAGAATTATTAATTGGTGCACCGGAATAAGAAAGCATTGTGAAATGAGGAAAAGGATAAGATCAGCATCAAAATCTTGAATTACATCCATCGGCAGAATTAGAGAACAAAAGAATGATGAACTTGAAGCTCTTGAGCATCTTCACGATAAATCACCGGATAAGAACATTGAAGGAAAAAGAATGAAGAAATATCACATGAATAAAATGGATACTTCATCTGTGAATTCTTGCTCTGAGAAGAAAAAGGGTGGGAGGGCGGGTAAAACAAAGACAACTTGAGACGAACAAAATGGACACCGGTTGAAAAGAATTTAACATGACCATCTTGATGATCAAGAAGGATTAGCACTCGCATAGAAATATGAGAACACCGATTAAGAAGGTATGGAATCAACATTTGACATCGAAGCAACTCGAATACCAGAATCAAAACAAAAACAAGGATAGATGTGCAACATGATCTTCACAATATCATCCGAGCAAAGAATTGAACGAATGAATTCCGCAGGTACATCAACTTGACGAGAAGCCAATTGGAGAGCAAAATGAAAATAAAAAGGAACAAGGAACAGAAGAACAAATACAAGATAGAAGCTTCGTTCGACATATTCGTGCTGAAAGCTCATGGAACGTGTTACAAAAGGGTTTTGTCATCCCCGGATCAGCATAGCCAAGGACCCTTTAAGATGCAACTCCCGATCAGAACAAGTCCATAAAACCACTTCAGTCAATGTAGAACCCTGAACTTCATATCATGTACTCGTTGGAAGAATGCCTAGAACTACTAGATGAACCCACCTATTAATTTCTGAAAGTTTCCAGTTATGCAATCAGGTGTTGGGGATACACGGGAAGCACCGCGCAATCAACTCTAAACCTACATCCAGGTGTATCCATCCTTCAACACATAACCAGTCTTTCTCGGAAACTGTTTACCTCGGACCTTCGAAACGCATCCACTATACAAGCTATGGCAATACTCTCGAACTACCTCCCCAGTACTGGGTGATGTCGGGGTTATCTTGCCACTAACCGCATAGGAGAGTTTTTCGATGTCGGCCGTCTTAAGTATTCTAGTACTGCCGCGATGGATTTGTGACGACAACACCTCGGAGCTCAACTCCCCGGGACACTGCCACAACCCCTAATGACAGGAGGCATCGAGAACAATGTTCTCGTCACAAAGACATCGAAACAATCCAAACAATACTCGCGAGATCCTAAAAAAAAATTTGGTGCAATTTTTGAAAGTAGAAGAGGCAAGAGTAATCGCCAGGAGTCCTCACCAGAGTGAAAAGAGATGAGGAGCAAAAGAAATCCTACTCTCCGATATATATATAGGACTCAAAACATTTTCAGTGTGTGCCTAGACTCAACCGTCAACGATTCGATCAATCAGTGGGGGCTTCTAGGTCGGAGAAGGCTCTGATACCAACTTGTAATGACCAGGATGGGACTATATCTCCTACGTGTCGAGGCATGACTTAAAGATATAAGCCCATCCTAGAATGATCTCAAGTTTGGTATCTTTGCACGACTCATGTAAAAGAGGGGTTAAATTGCAAAAGAAGATAGTTGGCTTACACTCGCCACTTCACACAATACATTACATAAGCATAACATCATTCAAAACATCACAACCCGACTACGGGCGAAGATCCAAAAGAAAGATACCAAACAACATAAAGCCACAGGTCAGGATCGAATCCTAGTAGAAACCACTACTGATCGTCGAAACGTCACAAGCATACAGTCAAACTCTGCAACGAACTCCAAGTGAAGTACTTGAACCATCTCCTGCATCAAACTCGGCAGAACCTGCATCTGGTGTGGTGAAGTAACTGTGAGCCACAGAGGACTCAACAATCCCGTTCCCGGGTAACACGACTATTTAAGCCTTGGGTGAGGACAAGGCTGAAGAAAGAACGAGAGGTGAAGGAACAACAAGAGTCTGCAGCAGCAACTAGCACTAGCTTACGTAATAGAGAGCGAGAAGAGAAGGTGCCTCGGTCGAGAGATGATCACGAAGTGATCCTAGCTAAAGCCAGTCAAACATAACCCCACCGTGTTCAACTCCCGAATCCCTATTCGGAAATTGACAGTCACGGTACACACGCTGGTAGTGTATTAGAACATTGTGTCAAGTTATCTACAACCGGATATTAACAAGCTCCCATCTGCCACATAACCGCGGGCACGGCTTTCGAAAGTTCAAACCCTGCAGGGGTGTTCCAACTTGACCCATTACAAGCCCACGATCCGCGGAGTCGCAACTCCAAGGTGGGAAGACCCGAGTATTCTTGGAATCCCGTGCTCAAGATACTCTGAACTAAGGTAAGGCTAATCCAGCAAATCCTCCCGGCGTGCCGACACCCTGATAGTAGCCGCGCGTATCTCGTCTCAGGCCACGACCGGATGGGACAAGCTACGGGTTTTTACCAGACCTTGAGTTTCCTCGAGGTGGCCCCGCAGGTTGCCCAGTTCGGACCAACACTCATGTGGAGCACTGGCCCGGGGTTGTTGAATTAAAATAGAAGAGGGTTTGGAAGACCCTTATGCAAGTTTTATTAGTTATTAGGCGAATAGTACCAATGTTGGGACTTGCTGGAAAAGACTTAGCACTTAGCGGTTTATCAAGGGGGTCCCATACACCCCAACCGTGTTAGGAACGCATAATCAAGGAACATAACACCGGTTTATACGGTTCCTAACGGCATGAGTGGAACAAATCACCAAGCAAAAGGCTTAGCCTTCCACCCTTGCCAATATATAGATGATTTCATTTTTAAGCATATATATAGTGTGATATAACCCAACCAAACTTCAACATGAAGCAAGCATCTTCAATCTTCACCTGCAACTAGCAATGCTATAAGAAGGGCTGAGCGAAGCGTACTTAGCCAAGCAACGGTTTGCGTAGGTAGGGTGGTTAAACATGGCAATGGTTACAAGTAGGAGGCTGACAAGAAGATCATGGGCATCGAGGCAAAACTATAGAGCGGAACTACTAGCAATAGGCAAAGATAGTAATGTTATCGGGGTTCGGTCATCTTGCCTGGGATTCCACAAAGGAGAAGAACGGATCCACGAAGTAGACGGAGCAACACAGTCGAGAGAATCCTCACAACTCCGGAACGAAACCGAAGCTAACAAGAGAAGCAACCGAAAAGAAAAACAAACAACACGGTAAACACACAATCATAAACATGGCATACGATGCACATCCAAGTATGATGCATGTCCGGTTTAAATATGCATGGCATGGCAAAGTGCACAAACAAATCTACAAGTTAAGTGGAGATCAATATGCAACGAGTTGCATATTGACGAAACACCACATATTAATTATTTAGTTGACTCTCGTTATTTACAAGACAAGATTAAATGTTTTTAACATGGCAAGAGGTGAAGCATAATAAAACTATACTAACTAGGCAATTTAAATGAGGCCGGAAATAACAACAACATATCCGGAAAATCCCCATGAGCATGTTTAGTAATTATAAACAAACAACAATTAAACATATAATGTTGTTAACATGATGCGGATGACATGATCAAGTTTATGCAAGTTATTAAAAGGTTGACTTAAAAGAGATATGAAGCATTGTCACCGTGGTGGAAAGAAAGGGTGCCACGACAACGATCCGAAATGATGCAACGGCATCATATCGGTACCGGTAACTCGTTGAGAGACCGGTGCGAAAGCAAAAGCGGAGTGATCGAGTCAAACGAGATGAAAGGTGGGGCGATCCCGTTGCCGGGTTCCCACGAGTCGGCGACGAGGCAACCGAGGAGCACGACAAAAGATGAAACGGGCACGATGCACACAAGGGCAAACATTTCATACAACACAAGCATCACACGGGTCATCGTCTCGTTATACCTTTGAAGCGTGCGTTTCGGGGCGGTTCGAGATCGTAGAGGAAGAAGGCGTTCACGTTCGGAGAGGAAGTAGCCGTTCCGCAACTCGTAGAGGAAGTAGTGGTACCCGGCCGAAGAGGAAGTAGTTGTTCACGGGTCTTCGGCGACGGTAGACGTTCACGTTACGTGTGGTGGTACTTGCGACGTCGTGTAGTTGTTCCCGTTCGTAGATGTACTTGTCATCGGAGGGGTACTTGTCGCATCGTCGGACGTGGTGGTACTTGTGGTCTCCGAACTTGTCGACGGTAGTGGAAGTAGTGGAAGTAGACGTTCTCGTGAGTCGAGGAACACGTTCGTAGTCGTACACGGGGCGACGATAGGGGTACTTGGTGCTCTCCGAGTAGCCGACTTGACGGAGAGGAACTCGGCGAAGGTGTACTTGACATAGGAGCCATTCATGAAAGTGGCCATGTAGCTGCTCGGGTCCGACCTAGGGGTTCTTGGCGCTCCTGGTACTTGAGATAAACCAAAACAGCCACAAAACAAAACAAAACAAAAAGGAATAAAAAGGCTGCGGGGAAAGGAGCAGAGCAGGGGACGGTCAGGGAGCTGCGGCATTGGATTCGCGCGGAGGAAGGCGAGGCCGCGGCCTTGCTGGAGGGCGCGTCCAAGGCGGTCGTCGGGCGCTGCAGGAGGACGGCTGGACGCGTGGGAGGTGACCGGAAGGGGGCGCTCGGGGCCATGGCAGCGGCACGGCGTGCTGCGTCGCTGGAACTCGGGGAGGAAGGCCACGGCGAGCCAGAGAGCTGGAGGGAGGCGCTGCTGAGGCCTCGGAGACGATGGCGCTGGCTGGCCCTGGTGTTGCTGCAGGCTCGGATCGGCGTGCGGCCTGGAGGACCTGGAGGCGAGGAGGCGATCTGCCTGGCCGAGGGAGGGACGAGGCGCTCGGGATGGAGGAGCCGCGGTCGCGGGCCGGACGAGGAAGGGTCGCGGCTTCGAGGAGAAGGGCGCAGGGCTGGAGATCGATGGGCGCGGGGCCATGGCGCTGGACGAGAGGCGCAGAGACGGCCGGTTGCTCAGCGCAGGGCACTCCTGGCGCGCGCGATCCTTGGCGATGGAGGGGGGCCTCGGGGCGGCCTCGCGGAAGAAGGGAGCGGGGCGCGGTGCAGGGGACTGCGGAGGGCGCGGCGCTCTGGGAAGATCGAGGGGGATGGGGTGCTCGCGAGATGGGATCGGGGAGACGAGGGGGGTCGAGCGGTCGGCACTGGGAGAGATCGAACGAGGGGTTCGATCTGGCGGCGGAGGGAGTTAGCGAGGGAGGAGCGGGGTGCGGGACGAGAAGGAGAAGGCTGCGGTCGGGCATTAGGGTTGGATTTCCTGGGCCAAGGTGGCCTGGATGGGCCGGCTGGGCTGGTGGGAGGAGGAGGCCCAAGAGGCTCAGCAGGCCGGCTGGGATCTTCTAATAAAAGAGAGAAAAAAAATAGAGACAAAGAAAGAAAAAGATAGAGGGGGTTAGGAGCAGAATTTGTACAAGGGAGTATTTTTCTCGGGCATCATAAAAAGAGCAAAGTCCGAGAAAATAGAAAAGGCATGAACGAAAAATAATTCAAACATATTTGAATTTAATTCAAATGGGTTGAACTAAGACTTGATTATTGAAGTGTCCAAAAATGATGAGGTTTTCGGAGGATCCTCGATAAACGAGAAAAGAAATATTGACAAGGTTTTTGAAGGAGAAACTTGAAGTGCAAAAGACATGGGGAAATATTGCAAGTGTGTTGCGGGTAATTCCAAACAATGGAATATTTATTATATAGCTCCCTAAAATATTGAGAGGCTTTATATGTTATAAAGAGAAGACATCTTCCCTCGATTTAAATGGACCGAAGGTCCACACGATTTATTAAGGTTGAGATGCAAAATAAAAAAATGACATGATGGCATGATGACATGATGCAATGCAAAAATAAAATAAAGCAAGCACGAAATAAACACACGGGAGAACCCGGAACATCTGGAATCTTCTGGAATCTTCTGGGACGTCGGTCTTCGGGCGTCACAACTAATCTTTATTATATATATAGCTCACGGACTCGATTACAAAGATAAAGATCATAAAGCAAAGCTCACAACTAGATCATACTAAACTTTATTCTACTAGATCAAGATATTACCAAAAGGATTGAACTGAGAAAAATGGTAAAGATAGGAGTGTGATGGTGATACGATACCGGGGCACCTCCCCCAAGCTTGGCAGTTCCTAAGGGGAGTTCCCATACCCATATGATTATGTCTCTTTCTTCGGAGGTGGTGATGTGATATTCTTGGCAATGATACCCCTCGGGATACGATTCTCCTCCTCGAGCTTGTTAACTTGCTGCTTGAGGTCCATAACTTCTTTGCGGAGCTTGCCCGTGACGGCAAAAGCTCCTTTCACCCAAGGATGTTGCATAGCTGCGGGAGAACAAGTAACACTCTTTTTCATATTTTCATAAGAAATAAACCTGACATTGGTAGGGATGACTGAGTTTGGAATAGCTAAGCTCTGTAGTTCCCCCATCATGAATCTCGCTCGAAACCGAGAAATAACTTCTTGGTCTTTCTCCATGGCATCTATCCTTTTCAAGTCAGCCTCCATCTCTTCCTCCGTTGATGGCCCGAAGTGGTCAGCATCACTATTTGCTCCTGGGCCAACTGTTGGATGAGACACCCGACTCTCTCCAACTGACTCCTGAGAAGACATCTTGCACTTATCTGCGACAGAAACAACTCTAAACAAAAACAGAGGATATTCGCGTCGTGCGGTGGTCAAACCCTTCGGGATAATATATAGTGATTTTTTACTGACCAAAAGAAGTAACGTGCAAGAAATCGGAGTCCGGGAGACACACGAGGTGCCCACGAGGCAGGGGGCGCGCCCTCCACCCTCGTGGACGCCTTGTGCCCCTTACGAACTGCCTCTTATTTTTCTATTTTTCTAAATATTCCAAACCGGAGAAAAATTTCCATTAGAACTGTTTTGGAGTCGGTTTACTTACCGTACCACATACCTCTTCCTTTTCGGAGTTTAAATCATTCTTGAAAGTGTTCCTTATGTATTCCTCCGGGGTTACGGTTTCAATAACATTGGTTTCAACATTTATAGGGTTACCTGAGATATAGTGTTTGATTCTTTGACCGATCACCACCTTCGAATTTGTGCCTTCAAAGTTGTTGATTTTTATGGCACCAGAACGATAGACCTCCTCGATAACGTAAGGACCTTCCCATTTAGAGAGAAGTTTTCCTACAAAAAATCTTAAACGAGTGTTGTATAACAAGACATAATCACCTACGTTAAACTCACACTTTTGTATTCTTTTGTCATGCCATCTTTTAACCTTTTCTTTAAACAATTTGGCATTCTCGTAATCCTGGGCTCTCCATTCATCAAGTGAGCTAATGTCAAATAACCTCTTCTCACCGGCAAGTTGGAAATCGTAATTGAGCTCTTTAATAACCCAATATGCCTTATGTTCTAGCTCAAGAGTTAAGTGACATGCTTTTCCATAGACCATTTTATATGGAGACATACCCATCGGGTTTTTGTATGCAATTATGTAGGCCCATAATGCATCATCAGGTTTCTTGGACCAATTTTTCTAGATCTATTAACAGTCTTTTGCAAAATTAATTTCAGCTCTCTATTACTTAGTTCTACTTAACCACTAGACTGTGGGTGATAAGGGGATGCAATTCTATGATTAACACCATACTTAGCAAGCATTTTACCGAAAGCACCATGAATAAAGTGTGAACCACCATCAATCATTAAGTATCTAGGGACTCCAAACCTCGGAAAAATAACTTCCTTAAGCATCTTAATAAAGGTGTTGTGATCAACACTACTAGTTGGAATAGCTTCTACCCACTTAGTAACATAATCAACATCAACTAAAATATGTGTATACCCATTAGAGGAAGGAAACGGTCCCATATAATCAAAGCCCCAAACATCAAATGGTTCAATAACAAATGAATAATTCATAGGAATTTCTTGACGTCTACTAATATTACCAATTCTTTGACATTCATCGCAAGATAAGACAAACTTACGGGCATCCTTGAAGAGAGTGGGCCAATAAAAACCAGATTGCAGTACCTTGTGCGCAGTTCTGTCTCCAGCATGGTGTCCTCCATAAGCTTCGGAGTGACACTTGCGTAGGATCTGTTCCTGTTCATGCTCAGGTACACAACATCTAATAATACCATCTACTCCTTCTTTATAAAGGTGTGGGTCATCCCAGAAGTAATGCCTTAAATCATGGAAGAACTTTTTCTTTTGCTGGTATGTGAAACTAGGTGGTATAAACTTAGCAACAATGTAATTAGCATAATCAGCATACCACGGAGCAGTACAAGAAGCATTTATGACAGCTAATTGTTCATCAGGAAAGCTATCATCAATAGGTAGCGGGTCATCAAGAATATTCTCTAACCTAGACAAGTTGTCTGCAATGGGGTTCTCGGCTCCCTTTCTATCAGTAATATGCAAATCAAATTCTTGCAGCAGGAGAACCCATCTAATAAGTCTAGGTTTAGCATCTTTCTTTTCCATAAGTTATTTAATAGCAGCATGATCAGTATGAATAGTTACTTTAGAATCAACAATGTAAGGTCTAAACTTATCACAAGCAAATATGACTGCTAAAAACTCCTCTCAGTAGTAGCCTAATTTTTCTGGGCACTGTCTAGAGTTTTACTGGCATATTGGATAACATTCAATTTCTTATCAACTCTTTGTCCTAGAACAGCACCTACGGCATAATCACTAGCATCACAAATAATTTCAAAGGGTAAATTCCAGTCAGGAGGCTGGACAGTAGGTGCAGATATCAATGCTTTCTTAAGTACTTCAAATGCTTCTACACAATCATTATCAAAGACAAAAGGAACATCTTTTTGTAAGAGATTTGTCAGAGTCGTGGAGATTTTGGAGAAGTCCTTAATGAACCTCCTATAAAACCCGGCATGACCAAGGAAACTTCTTATACCATTGATGTCCTTGGGACACGACATCTTTTCAATAGCATCAACTTTAGTCGTATCAACTTCAATACCTCTTTCAGAAATTTTATGGCCCAAGACAATGCCTTCATTAACCATAAAGTGGCACTTTTTCGAATTCAATACAAGATCAGTTTCTTCACATCTCTGCAAAACTCGATCAAGGTTGCTCAAGCAATCATCAAAAGAAGTTCCATAAACGGAAAAGTCATCCATGAAAACCTCAACAATCTTTTCACAAAAATCAGACAATATAGCCATCATGCACCTTTGAAAGGTAGCAGGTGCATTACATAAACCAAAAGGCATATGTCTATAAGCAAAGGTACCGAAGGGACAAGTAAAAGTGGTCTTTTCTTGATCCCCTTTTGACATAGGTATTTGAGAGAAACCAGAATAGCCGTCTAGAAAGCAAAAATCAGTATGTTTGGATAACCTTTCTAGCATTTGATCGATAAAAGGTAAAGGGTAATGATCTTCCTTAGTGGCTTTATTTAATTTGTGAAAATCAATTACCATCCTATAACCTGTAACAATCCTTTGCGGGATCAATTCATCATTATCATTCGGAACTACAATAATACCTCCCTTCTTGGGGACACAATGAACAGGACTTACCCACTGGCTATCGGCAACTGGATAAATTATACCTGCCTCTAGAAGCTTTAGTATTTCCTTCCTTACCACTTCTTTCATTTGAGGATTTAACCGGCGTTGATGACCAATAACTGGTTTTGCGTCCTCTTCCAACTTTATCTTGTGTTGGCATAGAGTGGGACTAATGCCCTTAAGATCAACCAGAGTATATCCAATAGCAGCACGATGCTTTTTCAGAGTTTTCAATAAGTTCTCTTCTTCCTGCTCTGAAAGGTTAGCACTAATTATAACATGATATATTTTCTTTTCATCGAGATAAACATACTTAAGAGTATCAGGTAATGGTTTAAGTTCAAACACGGGATCACCCTTGGGTGGAGGAGGATCCCCTAGAATTTCAACAGGCAAGTTGTTTTTCAATAAGGGTCCCTGTTTAAAGAATATTTCATCTATTTCCCTTCTCTCATTCATATACATATCATTTTCATGGTCTAGCAGATATTGTTCTAAGGGATCGTTAGGAGGCACAGCAATAGAGGCAAGACCAATAATTTCATCCTTACTTGGCAATTCTTTATTAAGGGATTGTCTACAAAATTTAGCAAAGTTAAAGTCATGAGACATATCCCCTAAACCAACAGTAACAATATCTTTTTCGCAGTCTATCTTAGCATTAACAATATTCAAGAAGGGTCTACCGAATATAATGGGGCAAAAATCATCTTGTGGGGAACCAAGAACAAGAAAATCAGCATGGTATTTAACTTTCCCACACAGGACTTCAACATCTCTAACAATCCCAATGGGTGAAATAGTGTCTCTATTAGCAAGCTTAATAGTAACATAAATACCTTCTAACTCAGGAGGTGCAATATCATGCATAATTTCTTCATATAAGGAATGAGGCATTGCACTAGCACTAGCACCTACGTCACATAAACCATGATAGCAATGATCTCCTATTTTAACGGAAATAATAGGCATGCCTACAACAGGTCTATGTTTGTTCTTAGTATCGGGTCTAGCAATTCTAGCAGCTTCCTCTTGGAGGTAAATAACATGCCCATCTAAATTATCGACCAAGAGATCCTTGACCATAACAACACTAGGTTCAACTTTAATTTTCTTAGAGGGTGTAGGTGTTCTAGTATTACTCTTACGAACCACAGTTGAAGCTTTAGCATGATCCTTTATCCTAACAGGGAAAGGTGGTTTCTCAATATAAGCAGTAGGAACAATAGGATCAACATTGTAAGTGATCGTCTTTTCTTCAACTTTAATAGGTTCAACTACTTTTACTTCAATGGGAGGATGGTATTTAAACCACTTCTCTTTAGGGAGATCAACATGAGTTGCAAAATATTCATAGAAAGAAGCTACTATCTTATAATCAAGTCCATATTTAGTGCTAAATTCACGGAAAACATCGGTATCCATAAAAGATTTAACACAATCAAACTAAGGGGTCATACCTGACTCCTTACTTTCGTCGAGATCCGAATCTTCAGAGTTACGTTTAATACTTTCCAATAAATCCCATTTGAATTCAATAGTCTTCATCATAAAAGAACCAGTACAAGAAGTATCGAGCATGAGCAATTATTGAGAGAAAGTCGAGCGTAAATTTTTTGAATGCTAATTTCTCTTGAGTGATCATGATTGGGGCATAAGTATAACATTGACTTAAGCCTCCCCCAAGCTTGAGCGATACTTTCTCCTTCGCGAGGCCAAAAATTATATATATAATTACGATCACGATGAACGTGATGCATAGGGTAGAACTTCTAATGTAATTCCAACTTCAACCGATTGTAGTTCCATGCTCCAATATCATCGCGTAGCCTAAACCATGTCAATGCTTCTCCCTTCAAAGATAAAGGGAAGACCTTCTTCTTGATAACATCCTCGGGCATACCTGCAAGCTTAAATAATCCACAAACTTCATCCACATAGATTAGATGCAAATCGGGATGCAATGTTCCATCTTATGTAAAGGGATTAGCTAGCCGTTTCTCTATCATACCCGAAGGAATTTCAAAGCAAACATTTTCAGTAGGTTCAGTAGGTTGAGGAGCAACTCTTTGCTCTACTGGTCGGGGCGAAGATACCCCGAACAAGCCCCTCAAAGGATTATGAGCCATAGTAACAAGTGACAGTAAATTTCAGCACACTATATAAATTTTTCCTTACCAAATTCTACTTACCAAAAGCACTTCACTCCCCGGCAACGACGCCAGAAAAGAGTCTTGATGACCCACAAGTGTAGGGGATATATCGTAGTCCTTTCGATAAGTAAGAGTGTGGAACCCAACGAGGAGCAGAAGGAAATGATAGGCAGTTTTCAGTAAGGTATTTTCTGCAAGCACTGAAATTATCGGTAACAAATAGTTTTGTGATAAGGTAATTGGTAACAAGTAACAAATTGTAAAAGTAAATAAGGTGTAGAAAGATAGCCCAATCCTTTTTGTAGCAAAGGACAAGCCTGGAAAAACTCTTATATAAAGAAAAGCGCTCCCGAGGACACATGGGAATTATCGTCAAGCTAGTTTTCATCATGTTCATATGATTCGCGTTCGTTACTTTGATAGTTTAGTATGTGGGTGGACCGGTGCTTGGGTGCTGTCCTTGATTTTACAAGCATCCCACTTATGATTAACCTCTATTGCAAGCATCCGCAGCTACAAAAGAAGTATTAAGGTAAACCTAACCATAGCATGAAACATATGGATCCAAATCAGCCCCTTACGAAGCAACGCATAAACTAGGGTTTAAGCTTCTGTCAATCTAGCAACCCATCATCTACTTATTACTTCCCAATGCCTTCCTCTAGGCCCAAACAATGGTGAATTTTCATGTATTCGACGTTCACATGACACCACTAGAGGAAAGACAACATACATCTCATCAAAATATCGAACGAATACTAGATTCACATGACTACTTATAGCAAGACTTCTCCCATGTCCTCAGGAACAAATGTAACTACACACAAAGCATATTCATGTTCATAACTAGAGGGGTATTAATATGCATAATGGATCTGAACATATGATCTTCCACCAAGTAAACCAACTAGCATCAAGTACAAGGAGTAATCAACACTACTAGCAACCTACATGTACCAATCTGAGGTTTTGGTACAAAGATTGGATACAAGAGATGAACTAGGGTTTAAGAGGAGATGGTGCTGGTACAGATGTTGTTGAAGATAACCCTCCCAAGATGGGAGAGTTGTTGGTAATGACGATGGCGATGATTTCCCCCTCCCGGAGGGAAGTGTCCCCGGCAGAGCAGCTCTACCGGATCCCTAGATTGGTTCTTCCCAGGTTCCGCCTCGAGACGGCGGCGCTTTGTCCTGAAAGCCTCCTTATGATTTTTTCCAGGTCAAAGCACCTCATATAGTTGAAGATGGGCATCGTGGAGTCACCAGGTGGCCAACGAGGCAGGGGGCGCGCCCCCACCCTACACTACAAAAAAAGACACATCTGTGACATTTTGGGCCGAATTAACTTTTTTCTGTCATACTTATGACACTTATATGACAATAATTGTGACAAAACACGATATCATCATAGATGTGGTGGGGTCCTACTTCTATGACAAAAAAATCATGACAGAAAATGGGCTTTTCGTCCTGGGCGGGCCGGAGACGCAGCTGCATGACATTCTTTGCGCCGTCCATGATGGAAAAAACCACGGTACAAGCGAGGGCGAGGAAAATATCGGGGTGTTCCCGGTTACGGTGGGTGGTCGGGGCGAAGCGATGCGCGTTTCTCTCGTACACGCACACGCGTGGGTGCGAGGCGTTGTGCTCTAACTGAACCCGAGCGAGGCGTTGGGCTCTAACTGAACCCGAGCGATTGCACTGCAGGCTACGCGTTACTGAACCCAAGCGATCGACCGATGGCTGTTAAATGACCCCGATCGAGCGATTCCTTCGCTATTGCTGCTAACTGAAGCCGATCGATGCTGCCTCTGGATGAACAGTGAGCGTTGCTGGGGGGGGGGGGGTTTGAAAGTGCAACTAATCCCCGGGTGGTTTTGGCAATTAATAACAACATATATATCATTGAACTAATAGTTACTTGAGAATCATTTCAGAGAAGTTCAGTGATATGGGTATGGCAATGACTGAAGAAGTGGACCCCTCAAAATGCTAAGGCAAGCATTGGCAAAAGCTCAAGACTCCATTTTTGGTTTAGTGATCCAAGATCACATTGAGTCCAAAGGAAAAGCCAATACTATTAAAAGGGGATGAGGTTGTGTTGATGATCTGGTTGCTCAAGTGCTTAGTGATATATCTCCTTTAACTATCAGCAACTTTCACTACAATACACACTCATAAGTAATCTCGGACCAACCGATTTTCCAAACTCAGTCACACCGAGATGAACCACCTCAGCCATAAGCCAAACCCTAGAAAAATCGGTCATTCCGAGTTTGAGATCAGTCTCACCGAAACATGGGCTGCCAAGCTTCTGTAACCGTTTGTCATCATTTCAGAATAACCGAGTTGATGATTTCGGTCTCACGGAAACTGGCAAGTTCCTGTCTTGACTCAAATCAGACTAACCGAGATGGTATTTTCGGTCCCACCGAAAACCCCAACGTTCACATTATTTGAACTTTCGGTCTGACCGAGTTGTCCACTTCGGTCTCACCGAGATTGCTCAATTATGTGTGTAACGGTTGGATTTTGTGTGGAGGCTATATATACCCCTCCACCCCCTCTTCATTCGTGGAGAGAGCCATCAGAAAGAACTACCACTCCTACCTTACACTTTCTGAGAAGAGAACTACCTACCCTTGTGTTGAGATCAAGTTGCTCCACTCCTACCATATGAAACTTGATTTCTAACCTTCCCAAGTTGCTTTCCACTCAATCCTTTCTTCCACCACATCCAAATCAGTGAGGAGAGTTGAGTGTTGGGGAGATTATCATTTGAAGCACAAGAGCAAGGAGTTCATCATCATCTACAACATCTATTACCTTTTGGAGGGTGGTGCCTCCTAGATTGGTTAGGTGTCGCTTGGGAGCCTCCGTCATCGAGATGTGGAGTTGAACCAAGAAGTTTGTAAGGGCAAGGAGATCGCCTACTTCGTGAAGATCTACCCCGAGTAAGGCTAGCCCTCCGTGGGCGTAGGCCATGATGGAATAGACAAGGTTGCTTCTTCGTGGACCCTTCGTGGGTGGAGCCCTCCGTGGACTCGCGCAGCCGTTACCCTCCGTGGGTTGAAGTCTCCATCAACGTGGATGTACGATAGCACTACCTATCGGAACCACGGGAAAAATCATTGCGTCTCCAAATTGCGTTTGATCTTCTCCACCTCTCTTTACTACATGTGCAATTTACTTTCCGCTGCTTATACTCTAGAATTGCATGTGTAGGGTGATGCTTGACTTGATCACAATTGTGAATCTGCCAAAAACTGTTCTTGATCAAAAGGCAGAATTTTTATATTTACAAGTAGTCTAATCACCCCCCCCTCTAGACATACTTTCGATCCTACAAGTGGTATCAGAGCTTTGGTCTCCATTGTTTTGGTTTCCATTGCATTGGACTCCATAAGCTTGGTTTCACAACCTAGGAGAGTATGGCGTCTAGTGAGGGTAATTATCGTAGAGGTCCTTACTTTGATGGTACAAATTTTGCTAGTTGGAAGCATAAAATGAAAATGCATATTCTTGGTCATAACCCAGCCGCATGGGGAATTATTTGTGTTGGCATGCAAGGTGAATTCTTCGAGGAAGGAAAAGTTCCGGATCGCGAAGCTACACCGGAAGAGTTGCGGATGTTGCAAAACAATGCTCAAGCTTGTGACATTCTCTTCAATGCTTTGTGTCCCGAGGAGTTCAACAAAATCAGCCGTCTTGAGAATGCTAAAGAGATTTGGGATACTTTGGTTGAAATGCACGAAGGTACCAAGTCTGTGAAGGAATCAAAGCTAGATATTCTTCAAGGTCAACTTGACAAGTTCAAGATGAAGGATGGTGAAGGAGTCGCTGAAATGTACTCTAGGCTTGCTCTCATCACAAATGAGATTGCCGGCTTAGGAAGCGAAGAAATGACCGACCGATTCATCATTAAGAAGATTCTCAGAGCTTTGGATGGAAAGTACGACACCGTGTGCACTTTGATCCAAATGATGCCAAACTACAAGACTCTCAAGCCAACTGAAGTCATTGGAAGAATTGTTGCTCATGAGATGACACTTAAGGATAAGGAAGAGCTTCACAACAAGTCAAGTGGTGCTTACAAAGCTACAAGTGATGCTCCCACAACCTCAAGTGACAAGTTAATTTCCAATGAAGAGATAAGCCTAATGGTTAAGAACTTCAAAAAATTCTACAAGAATAGAGGCAAAGAGAGAAGCTCAAAGTCTAGATCATATGATGAAAAGAGATCTTCTAGTCGTGATCGAAACTGCTACAATTATGGAAGACCCGGACACTACTCAAATGAGTGTACGGCTCCCCACAAGAGAAGAGAAGAATCTCCAAGAAGAAGATCAAGAGATGAGTCACCTCATTAAGAGAGAAGGAGTAGAGATGATCGTTATGAACGAAGACCCTCTCGGAGAAGCAAGGATTCGGAGAGGAAAGACAAGTCATCAAGGAGCTACACAAGAAGAAGACATCAAGCTCATGTAGGTGAATGGGTCTCCGGCTCCGACTCCGACGATCAATCCGATGGAAGCTATCACTCCGACTCCGACTACAATCAAGATGAAGGTGTTGCCGGTCTTGCTCTCGTATCCTCCAACTCCAACTCCTACGACTTATTTGATTCACCAAATGAGGGAATTGGAAGATGCTTCATGGCTAAAGGCCCCAAGGTATCACACCCTGAATTCATTGACTTCAATAGTGATGAGGATGACTTGCTTGGTGAAGATGAGCTATTGCATGATAAATCTAGTGAGCTTAGTAACGATGAAAATGCTAGTAGTCTTTATAGTCGAGAAGAGTCGAATGACAATGCTATGAAGGAGATTGAGCGTCTAACTAAAGAACTAAACACTCTTAAGTTAGCTCATGAAACAACTCAAGAAGATCATAGAGAGCTCCTAAGATCTCATGAGAAGCTACGCTTCGAGAAGCTCACTCTAGAGCAAGAACATGAGTTTCTAAAAGCGATCAATGACGATCTTCGAAAGAAGAGTTCTTCATATCTTGCCAAACGACTTCTCTTGTCTAATTTCTTGCCACCTATTAAGACTAAGCATGACAAGCATAAGAGAAATTCTTCCTCTAGTAGTAACAATAACCATGTTAAATCTAATATTGTTGCTTCTAGTAGTTCTCTTGATTCCACTAACAATGTTTCAAGCCAAGTTACACTTGAGCAAGAGAATAGCTTATTGAAGGAAATCATAGAGAAAGGTGTCTACAAGAGTCTTGCTGGAAGCAAGAACTTTGAGGAAATTGTTTGCAAGCAAGGAAGACACCAGAAGAATCAAGGAATTGGTTTTAAGCGAAAGTTCAACGCTGAAGATGTTGAGTGGGAAGAAGGTCAATACCCTACTCCACAGTTTGTTTCTCAAAAGGAGAAGTATGATCCTAATTCTTCCAATGTGGAACAAGCTCAAGATGACCTTCCACCACAGGACCACAAGCTAAAAGCCAAGGACAAGCTTCAAGAGGAGATTGATGCATTCATTGAAGCACCTCAAGCCATGGTCAAGTGGGTTCCCAAGGAAACATCAAGTTCTACTTCGTCAAGCTCAACTACAACCCCAAGGATTCCCATCAAGATGATGTGGATCCCGAAGAAGAAGAACTAGAAGGTTCTTGAGGGTGACTCCGCCAACGTACTTCACTCACATTCATTTTGGCAACTTGTGCAATCAACTTCCACATCATGCACTAGTTCATGGAGTCACAAACCATCTTGTTGGTAAGTCAAGGGACAAGGTAATCATTGCTTTCATGGACATCATCTATTGTGAACTTCAATCTATGTCTATGGATATCCTTGTTTGTTCCTTGTGGGACTAACCCATGTAGGTATTGAAAGTGCCCTAATCCAAAAGGATAGCTCCAACTCTTTGATGATCTACATCAACATTGAGCATCCACATCTTCAACATCTACATGAAGTCTTCTACGACAACCCAAGGTTAGTTTGACCCTTTAAAAGGGGTTCTTACATCTAGGGGGAGCTTTGCTCTAAAAATTGAGCTAAAGCATCTTCAAATGATGTGAACACATCAATGCTTTATGTAAAAGTGGTAACCCCACTTGTGCTTAAACGATGAGTATGACCTATGATCAAATGTTCTCATTTGGCTCCTAAGTCAAAATACTCATATAAAGATGACCTAGTCATCGACAAATTGTGTGCTAGTAGCTAGAGTTTTGGTTGTGCATGTTTGACACATATTTCATTTGCTATCCTATTGTGTGAGCATGTTGAATGCATGATTTTATCCATTCGAGGACATCCATTTGTTGTTTTGGTTGTTTTGTTTTTCTGACCAAATGGATGGACAAGAATGCCTAAGTACCTCCCCTAGCTATCTATGCTTTCTTGTCTCAAATTCTATTCATGCTTATATCACAAACTTTGAACAAGTCATTTTCGGACCCTCCGAGTGAGGAGCACTCGGAGCCACCGATCCGTCTAAGGCTGACTTCCAAAACCTTCTAAGTGATTTTCGGTCAGACCAACTTTCTCCCACTCGGTCAAACCGAAAACATTAGACTGATCTAGGTTTCATCTCGGTGAAACCGAGTTCTAAATCTCGGCGTGACCGATATGCGTAACTGCATAGCAGTTATCCATCTCGGTGTCACCGAGTTTTTCAACTCGGTCCCACCGACAGCAAGGGGATATAAATACTAAGGGCAGCGCGCGTTGATTATTCCTTCAAACGTTTTCGCTCCCACGTCCCCTGCTGCCGTTGCCCTGATCTCCGGATCGTCGCCGTCGTCGCCTGTGCGCCCTCGCCGCAGGTCTCCATCGCCGTCAACGGAATTCTCCTCCGCGCCGTTGCCGCCGTAGAGGGACTCCACCAAGTTAGGGTGAGTCTCGATCCCTCTCGTGCTCCCATCCGATTCATTGCACGTTTGGTTTGCTCTATATCTGGCCACGATTGAAAAACTTCCTTTCCATCAGATCGGTTCTAGTTTCGAGTAAAATTCTTAGGGTTAGGTTTCCACGGAACACATCTCGGTGAAACCGGTTTTAAATTTTCGGTGTGACCGATTCGGCCTCTGGCCATTGCACTGCACTTTCGGTCCAACCGAGTTGTGCAAATCGGTGTGACCGAAGTATAGTTTTAGTGAAACCCTAGTTTATCGGCAGGACCGAAACCCATTTCGGTCCAACCGAAAGTGGTGTGTAAAGTTTCTGTTATACACTTCGGATTAACCGAAACTGAAAATCGGTCTGACCGAAATGCATTCTGTGAAAACTTAAAACTAAGATTTGAACTCATTTTGTTTGCAAAACTTCTGCAGTTTGTGATAACTCTTCTACTCTGCCTATACCTTATCTATTCACAGGTTGTCAGCCATGTCAGATGCCAGTGACAGCCAGAACAGGTCAGAGTCACCTTTTGCGGACATTCCGGAAGCAGACACTAGTCCTGAGGCTAGTAGTCCAGTTGATGATGGTGAGAGGAGTACACCTAGTGGCTTGCCTCCTGCAGCCACCAGAGCCAGAAAGGAGAGGAACTCAGATGATGAGGATTCTGATTTTGTTGCTGAAGAAGAAGTGTCCTCCAAGCCTAAGAGAAAGGTTGTTGCCAAAGAGCAACAAGGGCAGCAGTCAAAGAAAGGCACCAGCAAGGTCAAGCAATGAGCTGTTGCCAAGAAGCTGAACTTGGGAGAGCCAGCCCCAAGTAAAGTGAAGAAAACTTCCAAGAGGAAGAGGGTAGTGTATACTGATCCTCATGCAGATGCAGCAGCCGAGGAAGAAGAAGAAGAAGAAGCACCCCAGCCTGCTCCTCAGAAGCAGAAACTCATGGGTGATGCAATTAGGGCTGGAGCCACTTCTAAGCCCAAGAAGCCTGCTCAAGCTAAGGCAGCTCCAGCAAAGCCTACTGCCAAGCCCAAGAGGACTACCAGGAACATTCCAGCATCTGAGAAGAACAAGGGTGATGTGCCACCGTCTGAGTCTGATGAAGAAGAACATGTGTTGCTGAAACTCCGTCCAAAACTGCCACTTCACAACGATGCTCATCCTCAAGCCGAGGATATGAAGGCAAGGAAAGATAGAGGTCTCAGGTTATGGAGACAATCTGATCCATATGCCGTGAGGAGAAGGACTACTGTAGATCCCAGATTCCACACCAGAGAGCAGCAGGACTTCTATGAGACTGTGCTGATGGACAAGAAGCCTATAGTTGCAGATACAAGATACGTTGACTGGAAATACATTGATAGCGAAGAGCACCGAGACTTCTTTCCCCATGTGCATGAAAGCTTCACTGCATGTGGAGTTGCTGAGTTTGTGGGTCAGAAACTGACAGATTGGAACGATGAGATGATTATGCAGTTCTATGCCACAGCCCACTTCTATCCTGATGGGAAGATCACCTGGATGACTGAAGGTCAAAGGTTTTCTTCTTCTGTTGAAGAATGGGCAGAACTTCTGAATGCTCCAGTGCAAAGAGAGGACGACATTGATGTCTATGGGATTCCAAAGAAGAACCATGATTCCATGAAGAACATGTACAAGGAGATCCCCGCAGCAGATTTGGAAGTGTGGAAGCTTGGCTCCGTCTACTATCTCCAGGCAGGTCTACCTACCACTAACACTATTCTGAGGCATACCTTGATGCCCAAGTCTGGAGACCATCGCATGATCAGAGGGTATTCTATCAACATGCTGCATATACTTGATGAGAAGGCACCTTTCAAGGTGATAGACTTAATGGTAGAGACCATTAAGAGGACTGCAGCTGACCAGAAGAGGTCATGTGGATTTGCCCCACAGATTCAGATGCTTATCAATGCCAAGTTTGGCACGGGCAAATTCCTGTTGGATAGGAAACACTTACCACTGCAGCCAGAGCATGAAGACAATGTTGTTGTGATGGACGAGGAGGATCCAACTTCGGTTGAAGGTCAAGCCAAGATTGAAGCTGCTAGGAAAGCCAAAGCTGATAAAGAGGCAGCAGCAGCAGCAGCTAAACCAAAGAGCTTCGGAGAGCAGATTCTTGAAGCTACCCAGAGGATTGAACAACGCCTGGCCAGCATTGAACAATCTCAAGAGAGCCTAGAGAGGATTGTTGACGAGAAGGTCCACGCTCTGGACGTCAAGCTGACTGAACTTCAGGTGACCGTCAACAAGCTTGAGGCAGACATGGAGGAAGCAAGGCAGGACAAGGCAGAGCTCATGCAGGATGACCTAGTCCAGGACTCTCATCGCCAGACTGTTCCGGTTCCCAGAGGATCCCGATCAGCTGCTATTCCAGTGACTGACACCAGGACTACCACTTCAGCACCTCCTATAGCTCCAGCAGTTACTCCAGCCACAGCTCCAGTATCCACTCCTCCAGCGCAGACATCAGCTGAAGTCTTCGCCGATGCCGTCATATCTACTCCGACATCTACCCAGACGGGAGCCGCCAGCAGAGCCCACAGTGATGTTTAGCTCTAGGCTTTTTCGAACTTTTTGGTAACTTGTTGCCAAAGGGGGAGAAATTGTATAGATCATAGGGCTTCGAGAGAGAGAGTGCTCTTTCGTTCTTTTGCGGTTTCTTTGAGTTTCTTTTGGTACTTTTGGTTTTCGAAACTTTCAGTGTGCTTGATACTACGTTTGATGCTACCTTAATGAGTGCTTAGTCGTACTATGCTTTAATGTGTGCTTAATGCTTATCATATGCTTTTCCTATCTTGTATGATTATTTACTCATGTCTTGGTGATTGGGTGCATGTTATTCATTCTTATCATTTTGTGCGCTCCACCAAGATGTATGTGACATGGAAGAGTGACCCATGTTCCTAATCGATTGTGCATTTGCATTCAAACGCAAATTTTAAATAATGCACAAATTTAGGGGGAGCTCTTGCTTATCACATACTTCTCAAAGCGACGATATTATTCATTGATTATATCCTTTGTCGAAGCTTTGATCTATATGATGTCATCAATTACCAAAAAGGGGGAGATTGAAAGTGCAACTAATCCCCGGGTGGTTTTGGCAATTAATAACAACATATATATCATTGAACAAATAGTTACTTGAGAATCATTTCAGAGAAGTTCAGTGATATGGGTATGGCAATGACTGAAGAAGTGGACCCCTCAAAATGCTAAGGCAAGCATTGGCAAAAGCTCAAGACTCCATTTTTGGTTTAGTGATCCAAGATCACATTGAGTCCATAGGAAAAGCCAATACTATTAAAAGGGGATGAGGTTGTGTTGATGATCTGGTTGCTCAAGTGCTTAGTGATATATCTCCTTTAACTATCAGCAACTTTCACTACAATACACACTCATAAGTAATCTCGGACCAACCGATTTTCCAAACTCACTCACACCGAGATGAACCACCTCAGCCATAAGCCAAACCCTAGAAAAATCGGTCATTCCGAGTTTGAGATCGGTCTCACTGAAACATGGGCTGCCAAGCTTCTGTAACCGTTTGTCATCATTTCGGAATAACCGAGTTGATGATTTCGGTCTCACGGAAACTGGCAAGTTCCTGTCTTGACTCAAATCGGACTAACCGAGATGGTATTTTCGGTCCCACCGAAAACCCCAACGTTCACATTATTTGAACTTTCGGTCTGACCGAGTTGTCCACTTCGGTCTCACCGAGATTTCTCAATTATGTGTGTAACGGTTGGATTTTGTGTGGAGGCTATATATACCCCTCCACCCCCTCTTCATTCGTGGAGAGAGCCATCAGAAAGAACTACCACTCCTACCTTACACTTTCTGAGAAGAGAACTACCTACCCTTGTGTTGAGATCAAGTTGCTCCACTCCTACCATATGAAACTTGATTTCTAACCTTCCCAAGTTGCTTTCCACTCAATCCTTTCTTCCACCACAGCCAAATCAGTGAGGAGAGTTGAGTGTTGGGGAGATTATCATTTGAAGCACAAGAGCAAGGAGTTCATCATCATCTACAACATCTATTACCTTTTGGAGGGTGGTGCCTCCTAGATTGGTTAGGTGTTGCTTGGGAGCCTCCGTCATCGAGATGTGGAGTTGAACCAAGAAGTTTGTAAGGGCAAGGAGATCGCCTACTTCGTGAAGATCTACCCCGAGTAAGGCTAGCCCTCCGTGGGCGTAGGCCATGATGGAATAGACAAGGTTGCTTCTTCGTGGACCCTTCGTGGGTGGAGCCCTCCGTGGACTCGCGCAGCCGTTACCCTCCGTGGGTTGAAGTCTCCATCAACGTGGATGTACGATAGCACTACCTATCGGAACCACGGGAAAAATCATTGCGTCTCCAAATTGCGTTTGATCTTCTCCACCTCTCTTTACTACATGTGCAATTTACTTTCCGCTGCTTATACTCTAGAATTGCATGTGTAGGGTGATGCTTGACTTGATCACAATTGTGAATCTGCCAAAAACTGTTCTTGATCAAAAGGCAGAATTTTTATATTTACAAGTAGTCTAATCACCCCCCTCTAGACATACTTTCGATACTACAGGGTTGGATGAACAGTTCCCTGTGGGGGTGGCTGAACAGGACCTCGTGGTGTTGCCTCTGCATGAACAGGACCCCGTTCGATCGAGCCGGTTGGGGCTCCATGAACAGGACCCCGTGGAGGGCTGCATGAACAGGACCACCCTGTGGAGGGCTACATGAACAGTAGACAGTGGAGGGCTGGATGAATAGTAGACTGGGGAGGGGTGGTTGAACAGGAGCCCAAGGAGAGGGCTGGTTGAACAGTAGCTGGTGGAGTAGCGCGCAGTGGAGGCTGAACAGTCGCAGGTGGAGGCTGGAGGAGGTCGATGGTGGATGAACAGTAGCCCATGGAGGCTGGAGGGGGTTGATGGTGGTGATGAACAGTATCCCGTGGAGTCCCGTTTTGCGGTACGCCACACCCCTCCCAAGGAACAGGACCCCCGTTTCGACCGTAGCGCCCCAACACAAGTCTGTTTCCTCTGTTTTGCGGTACTGTAGGATCGAAAGTAGGTCTAGAGGGGGGGTGATTAGACTACTTGACAATATAAAAAATCTGCCTTTAGATCATGCAAGGTTTTTGGCAGTTTCACAAACAAGATCAATTCAAGTAACACCCTACACATGCAATTCTAGAGTATATGCAGCGGAAAGTAAATTGCACATGTAAAAAGGAGATGGAGAAGATCAAACACAGTTTGGTGACACGGAGATTTTTGTCGTGGTTCCGATAGGTGGTGCTATCGTACATCCACGTTGATGGAGACTTCAACCCACGGAGGGTAACGGCTGCGCGAGTCCACGGAGGGCTCCACCCACAAAGGGTCCACGAAGAAGCAACCTTGTCTATTCCATCACGGCCTACGCCCACGGAGGACTAGCCTTACTCGGGGTAGATCTTCACGAAGTAGGCGATCTCCTTGCCCTTACAAACTTCTTGGTTCAACTCCACATCATCAAGACGGAGGCTCCCAAGCGACACCTAACCAATCTAGGAGGCACCACCCCCCAAAAGGTAATAGACGGTGTTGATGGTGATGAACTCCTTGCTCTTGTGCTTCAAGTGATAAACTCCCCAACACTCAACTCTCCTCACTGATATGGCTGTGGTGGAAGAAAGATTTGAGTGGAAAGCAACTTGGGAAGGCTAGAGATCAAGTTTCATATGGTAGGAATGGAATGGCTTGATCTCAACACAAGGGTAGGTGGTTCACTTCTCAGAAAGTGTATGGTAGAAGTGGTGGTACTTTCTGATGGCTCTCCTCACGAATGAGGAGGGGTGGAGGGGTATATATAGCCTCCACACAAAATCCAACCGTTACACACACATTTGACCAATCTCGGTCAGACCGAAGTGAAAACTCGGTTAGACCGAAAGTTCAAATATAGTGAACGTTGGGATTTTCGGTGGGACCGAAAATACCATCTCGGTGAGACCGAAGTGAGTCAAAGGTTAGGGTTTGCCATCTCGGTGAGACCGAAAATATAAACTCGGATATTCCGAATTGATGTCAACTGATCACAGAAGGTTGGCAGCCCTTTTTCGGTGAGACCGAAACTCAGAATCGGTTTGACCGAGAAGCTAGGGTTTGGAGAAACAGCTGAAGAGGTTCATCTCGGTGGGACTGAGTTGGAGAAATCGGTGTGACCGAGATGTTAGGGTTTGTGTTAAGTAGTGAATAGTGCTGATAGTTGAGGGAGTTAGATCACCAAGCACTTGAGCAACAAGAACATTAACACAACCTCATCCCCTTTTAATAGTATTGGCTTTTCCTATGGACTCAATGTGATCTTTGATCACTAAACCAAAAATGGAGTCTTGAGCTTTTGCCAATGCTTGTCTTAGCATTTTGAGGGGTCCACTTCTTCAGACATTTCCATACCCATATCATCGAACTTATCTGAAATGATTCTCAAGATAATATTAGTTCAATGATATATATGTTGTTATTAATTACCAAAACCACCCGGGGATTAGTTGCACTTTCAATCTCCCCCTTTTTGGTAATTGATGACAACATATAGATCAAAGCTTCGACAAAAGATATAATCAATGAATAATATCGTCGCTTTGAGAAGTATGTGATAAACAAGAGCTCCCCCTAAATTTGTGCATTATTTAAAATTTGCGTTTGAATGCAAATGCACAATCGATTAGGATTATGGGTCACTCTTCCATGTCACATACATCTTGGTGGAGCGCACAAAATGATAAGAATGAATAACATGCACTTAATCACCAAGACAAAAGTAAATAGCCATACAATAAGGAATAGCACATGATAAGCAATAAGCACACATTAAAGCATAGTATGACTAAGCACTCATTAAGGTAGCATCAACCGTAGTAGCAAGCACACTTAAAGTATCTGGAACCAAAAGAAACCAATGTATCTCAAGGAAAACCGGCAAAAGAACGAAAAGACGAAAGAGCACTCTCTCTCTCGAAGCCCTATGATCTATAACAATTTCTCCCCCTTTGGCAACAAGTTACCAAAAAGTTCGAAAAGGTATAGAGCTAAACGTCACTGCGGGCTCGGCTGGCGGCTCCCGTCTGGGTCGATGTCGGTGTAGAGATAGCTGCATCTGCGAAGACTTCTGCTGATGTCTGCGCTGGAGGAGTGGATGCTGGAGCTGAAGGAACTGCTGGAGCTGTAGCTGGTGCTGAAGTGGTAGCCCTGGAGTCTGTCACTGGGATAGCTGCAGACCTGGATCCTCTGGGAACCGGAGCAGTCTGGCGATGAGAGTCCTGGACTAGATCATCCTGCATAAGCTCTGCTCTCTCCTGCCTAGTCTCCTCCATGTCTGCCTCAAGCTTGTTGACAGACACCTGAATCTCAGTCAGCTTCACGTCTAGAGCGTGGATCTTGTCCTCGACAATCCTCTCAAGGCTCTCCTGAGATTGCTCAATGCTGGCCAGGCGTTGTTCAATTCTCCGGGTTGCTTCAAGAATCTGATCTCCAAAGCTCTTTGGCTTAGCTGCTGCTGCTGCTGCCTCTTTGTCAGCTTTGGCTTTCTTTGCAGCTTCAATCTTGGCTTGCCCTTCAACTGAGGTAGGATCCTCTTCATCCATCACAACTACGTTGTCCTCATGCTCTGGCTGCAGTGGCAAGTGCTTCCTATCCAACATAAATTTGCCCGTGCCAAACTTGGCGTTGATGAGCATCTGTATCTGCGGAGCAAACCCACACGACCTCTTCTGGTCAGCTGCAGTCCTCTTAATGGTTTCTACCATCAAGTCCATCACCTTAAAAGGTGCCTTCTCATCGAGAATGTGCAGCATGTTGATAGAATAGCCTCGTATCATCCGGTGGTCACCTGACTTAGGCATCAAAGTATGCCTCAGAATAGTGTTAGTGGTGGTCAGACCAGCCTGGAGATAATACACTGAGCCGAGCTTCCATCCCTCCAAATCAGCAGCTGGGATCTCCTTGTACATATTCTTCATAGAATCATGACTCTTCTTAGGAATCCCATAGACATCAATGTCGTCCTCTCTCTGCACAGGAGCGTTCAGAAGTTCTGCCCATTCTGCAACAGTTGAAGAAAACCTTTGAACTTCAGTCATCCAGGTGATCTTGCCATCAGGGTAGAAGTGGGCTGTGGCATAGAACTGCATGATCATCTCGTCATTCCATGCTGTCAGTTCTTGACCCACAAAATCAGCAACTCCACATGCAGAAAAGCTCTCATGCACATGGGGAAAGAAGTCCCGGTGCTCTCTACTGTCAATGTACTTCCAGTCAACATACCTGGTGTCAGCAACAATGGGCTTCTTATCCATTAGCACGGTCTCATAGAAATCCTGCTGCTCTCTGGTGTGGAATCTGGGGTCCACAGCAGTCCTTCTTCTTACGGCATATGGATCAGACTGTCTCCATAGCCTGAGACCTTTGTCCTTCCTTGCCTTCATGTCCTCAGCTTGAGGATGAGCATCATTGTGGACTGGCAACTTGGGACGGAGCTTGAGCAACACATGCTCTTCATCTGACTCAGAAGGTGGCATCTCACCTTTGTTCTTCTCAGAAGCTGGAATGCTTCTGGTTGTCCTCTTGGGCTTCTCTGGAGCTGCCTTAGCTGGAGCAGGCTTCTTGGGCTTGGAGGAGGCTTGAGCCCGAATAGCATCACCCATGAACTTAGCTTTCTGAGGAGGAGGCTGGGGTGCATCTTCTTCTTCTTCTTCTGCATCAGCATCAACTTGAGGTTCAGCATAAACAACTCTCTTCCTCTTGGAAGTCTTCTTCACCTTGCTTGGAGCAGGTTCTTCCAAGTTGAGCTTCTTGGCAACTGCAGACTGTTTTACCTTGCTTGTACCTTTCCTTGGCTGCTGCCCTTGGTGCTCTTTGGCAACCACATTCCTCTTGGGCTTGGAGGTAACTTCCTCAGCAACAAAGTCGGAATCCTCATCATCAGAGGTTCTCTTCTTCCTGGTTCTCGTAGCTGCAGGAGGCAGACCACTAGGGGTGCTCCTCTCACCATCATCACTAGAGCTGCTTGCAGGACTTGTTTCTGCCTCTGGAATTTCAGCAAATGGTGATTCAGACCTGTTCTGGCTGTCACTGACATCTGACATGGCTGAAAGACCTGTGAAAAGATAAGGTATAGGCAGAATAGAAGAGTTATCACAACTGCAGAAGTTTTTGAAAAGAAAAAATGAGTTAAAAACTTAGTTTTGAGTTTTCACAGAATGTATTTCGGTCAAACCGATTTCAAGTTTCGGTGTAACCGAAGTGTTCAACAGAACCTACACACCACTTTCGGTCAGACCGAAATGGGTTTCGGTCCTACCGAAAACTTAGGGTTTCACAGAAACTTCAATTCGGACATTCCGATTTTCACAACTCGGTCAGACCGAACTATGTAGTGCAATGGTCAGAGACCAAATCGGTCAGTCCGAGTTTCAGGAATCGGCTTCACCGAGATGCATTCCGTGGAAACCTAAACCTAAGAATTTTCCTCGAAACTAGAAGATCTGAACAATGTATTGGGATCATATCAAACTTGGATAGAATCAGGGCAGTCCTATCATGCAAGAATCAGAAGTGGAGCATGAAAGGGATCGGGACACACCCTAACTTGGTGGTGTCCCTCTACGGCGGCAACGGCGGAGAAGATTACCGTTGACGGCGGCGGAGACCTGCGGTGAGGACGCACAGGTGATGAAGGCGACGATCCGTAGACCAGGGCGGCGGCAGCAGGGGTCTTGGAGGGCGAACGTTTGAAAGGAATAGATCGCGCGCAGCCCTCAGTATATATAACCCCGTGCTGTCGGTGGGACCGAGTTGAAAAACTCGGTGTCACCGAGATGCATAATTGCAGAGCAGTTACGCATATCGGTCAGACCGAGATTTTGAACTCGGTTTCACCGAGATGAAACCTAGATCAATCTAAGTGTTTCGGTTGGACCGAGATTGAGAAGCCGGTCAGACCGAAAAGGACTTAGAAGGTTTTGGAAGTCAGCCTTAGACGAATCGGTGGTTCCGAGTGCTCCTCACTCGGACTGTCCGAAAAAGACTTGTTCAAAGTTGTGATATAAGCATGAATAGAATTTGAGACAAGATAGCATAGATAGCTAGGGAAGGTGCTTAGGCATTCTTGTCCATCCATTTGGCCAGAAAAAGAAACCAAAACAATCAAAACCACAAATGGATGTCCTTGAATGAATAGAATCATGCATTCAACATGCTCACACAATAAGATAGCAACTGAAATATGTGTCAAACATGCACAACCAAAACTCTAGCTACTAGCACACAATTTGTCGATGACTAGGTCATCTATATATGAGTATATTGACTTAGGAGCCAAATGAGAACATTTGATCATAGGTCATACTCATCGTTTAAGCACAAGTGGGGTTACCACTTTTACATAAAGCATTTATGTGTTCACATCATTTGGAGATGCTTTAGCTCAATTTTTAGAGCAAAGCTCCCCCTAGATGTGAGAACCCCTTTTAAAGGGTCAAACTAACCTTGGGTTGTCGTAGAAGACTTCATGTAGATGTTGAAGATGTGGATGCTCAATGTTGATGTAGATCATCAAGAGTTGAGAGTTATCCTTGGATTAGGGCACTTTCAATACCTACATGGGTTAGTCCCACAAGGAACAAACAAGAATATCCATGGACATAGAGTGAAGTACACAAGAGATGATGTCCATGAAAGCAATGATTACCTTGTCCCTTGACTTACCAACAAGAGGGTTTGTGACTCCATGAACTAGTGCATGATGTGGAAGTTGATTGCACAAGTTCTTGCCAAAACGAATATGAGTGAAGTTTGTTGGCGGAGTCACCCTCAAGAACCTACTAGTTCTTCTTCTTTGGGATCCACATCATCTTGATGGGAATCCTTGGTGTTGTAGTTGAGCTTGACGAAGTAGAACTTGATGTGTCCTTGGGAACCCACTTGACCATGGCTTGAGGTGCTTCAATGAATGCATCAATCTCCTCTTGAAGCTTGTCCTTGGCCTTTAGCTTGTGGTCTTGTGGTGGAAGGTCATCTTGAGCTTGTTTCACATTGGAAGAAGTAGGATCATACTTCTCCTTTTGTGAGACAAACTGTGGAGTAGGGTATTGACCTTCTTCCCACTCAACACCTTCGGCGTTGAACTTTCGCTCAAAACCAATCCCTTGATTCTTCCGGTGTCTTCCTTGTTTGCGAACAATCTCCTCAAAGTTCCTGCTTCCGGCAAGACTCTTGTAGACACCTTTCTCTATGATTTCCTTCAATAAGCTATTTTCTTGCTCAAGTGTAACTTGGCTTGAAACATTGTTAGTGGAATCAAGAGAACTACTAGAAGCAACAATATTGGATTTAACATTGTTATTGTTACTACTAGAGGAAGAATTTTTCTTATGCTTGTCATGCTTAGTCTTAATAGGTGGCAAGAAATTAGACAAGAGAAGTCGTTTGGCAAGATATGAAGAACTCTTCTTTCGAAGATCATCATTGATCGCTTTTAGAAACTCATGTTCTTGCTCTAGGGTGAGCTTCTCGAAGCGTAGCTTCTCATGAGATCTTAGGAGCTCTCTATGATCTTCTTGAGTTGTTTCATGAGCTAACTTAAGAGTGTTTAGTTCTTTAGTTAGACGCTCAATCTCCTTCATAGCATTGTCATTCGACTCTTCTCGACTATAAAGACTACTAGCATTTTCATCATTACTAAGCTCACTAGATTTATCATGCAAGAGCTCATCTTCACCAAGCAAGTCATCCTCATCACTATCAATGTCAATGAATTCAGGGTGTGTTACCTTGGGGCCTTTAGCCATGAAGCATCTTCCAATTCCCTCATTTGGTGAATCAAATAAGTCGTAGGAGTTGGAGTTGGAGGATACGAGTGCAAGTCCGGCAACACCTTCATCTTGACTATAGTCGGAGTCGGAGTGATAGCTTCCATCGGATTGATTGTCAGAGTCGGAGCCGGAGACCCATTCACCAACATGAGCTTGATGTCTTCTTCTTGTGTAGCTCCTTGATGACTTGTCTTTCCTCTCCGAATCCTTGCTTCTCCGAGAAGGTCTTCGTTCATAACGATCATCTCTACTCCTTCTCTCTCTCCGAGGTGACTCATCTCTTGCTCTTCTTCTTGGAGATTCTTCTCTTCTCTTGTGGGGAGCCGTACACTCATTTGAGAAGTGTCCGGGTCTTCCACAATTGTAGCAGTTTCGATCACGGCTAGAAGATCTCTTTTCATCATATGATCTAGACTTTGAGCTTCTTTCTTTGCCTCTATTCTTGTAGAACTTGTTGAAGTTCTTGACCATTAGGCTTATCTCTTCATTGGAAATTAGCTTGTCACTTGAGGTAGTAGGAGCATCACTTGTAGCTTTGTAAGCACCACTTGACTTGTTGTGAAGCTCTTCCTTATCCTTAAGTGTCATCTCATGAGCAACAATTCTTCCAATGACTTCAGTTGGCTTGAGAGTCTTGTAGTTTGGCATCATTTGGATCAAAGTGCACACGGTGTCATACTTTCCATCCAAAGCTCTGAGAATCTTCTTAATGATGAATCGGTCGGTCATTTCTTTGCTTCCTAAGCCAGCAATCTCATTTGTGATGAGAGCAAGCCTAGAGTACATTTCAGCGACTCCTTCACCATCCTTCATCTTGAACTTGTCAAGTTGACCTTGAAGAATATCTAGCTTTGATTCCTTCACAGATTCAGTACCTTCGTGCATTTCAACCAAAGTATCCAAAATCTCTTTAGCATTCTCAAGACGGCTGATTTTGTTGAACTCTTCGGGACACAAAGCATTGAAGAGAATGTCACAAGCTTGAGCATTGTTTTGCAACATCCGCAACTCTTCGGGTGTAGCTTCGCGATCCGGAACTTTTCCTTCTTCAAAGAAATCACCTTGCATGCCAACACAAATAATGCCCCATGCGGCAGGATTATGACCAAGAATATGCATTTTCATTTTATGCTTCCAACTAGCAAAATTTGTACCATCAAAGTAAGGACCTCTACGATAATTACCCTCACTAGACGCCATACTCTCCTAGGTTGTGAAACCAAGCTTATGGAGTCCAATGCAATGGAAACCAAGGCAATGGAGACCAAAGCTCTGATACCACTTGTAGGATCGAAAGTAGGTCTAGAGGGGGGGTGATTAGACTACTTGACAATATAAAAAATCTGCCTTTAGATCATGCAAGGTTTTTGGCAGTTTCACAAACAAGATCAATTCACGTAACACCCTACACATGCAATTCTAGAGTATATGCAGCGGAAAGTAAATTGCACATGTAAAAAGGAGATGGAGAAGATCAAACGCAGTTTGGTGACACGGAGATTTTTGTCGTGGTTCCGATAGGTGGTGCTATCGTACATCCACGTTGATGGAGACTTCAACCCACGGAGGGTAACGGCTGCGCGAGTCCACGGAGGGCTCCACCCACAAAGGGTCCACGAAGAAGCAACCTTGTCTATTCCATCACGGCCTACGCCCACGGAGGACTAGCCTTACTCGGGGTAGATCTTCACGAAGTAGGCGATCTCCTTGCCCTTACAAACTTCTTGGTTCAACTCCACATCATCAAGATGGAGGCTCCCAAGCGACACCTAACCAATCTAGGAGGCACCACCCCCCAAAAGGTAATAGACGGTGTTGATGGTGATGAACTCCTTGCTCTTGTGCTTCAAGTGATAAACTCCCCAACACTCAACTCTCCTCACTGATATGGCTGTGGTGGAAGAAAGATTTGAGTGGAAAGCAACTTGGGAAGGCTAGAGATCAAGTTTCATATGGTAGGAATGGAATGGCTTGATCTCAACACAAGGGTAGGTGGTTCACTTCTCAGAAAGTGTGTGGTAGAAGTGGTGGTACTTTCTGATGGCTCTCCTCACGAATGAGGAGGGGGTGGAGGGGTATATATAGCCTCCACACAAAATCCAACCGTTACACACACATTTGACCAATCTCGGTCAGACCGAAGTGAAAACTCGGTTAGACCAAAAGTTCAAATATAGTGAACGTTGGGATTTTCGGTGGGACCGAAAATACCATCTCGGTGAGACCGAAGTGAGTCAAAGGTTAGGGTTTGCCATCTCGGTGAGACCGAAAATATAAACTCGGATATTCCGAATTGATGTCAACTGATCACAGAAGGTTGGCAGCCCTTTTTCGGTGAGACCGAAACTCAGAATCGGTTTGACCGAGAAGCTAGGGTTTGGAGAAACAACTGAAGTGGTTCATCTCGGTGGGACTGAGTTGGAGAAATCGGTGTGACCGAGATGTTAGGGTTTGTGTAAAGTAGTGAATAGTGCTGATAGTTGAGGGAGTTAGATCACCAAGCACTTGAGCAACAAGAACATTAACACAACCTCATCCCCTTTTAATAGTATTGGCTTTTCCTATGGACTCAATGTGATCTTTGATCACTAAACCAAAAATGGAGTCTTGAGCTTTTGCCAATGCTTGTCTTAGCATTTTGAGGGGTCCACTTCTTCAGACATTTCCATACCCATATCATCGAACTTCTCTGAAATGATTCTCAAGATAATATTAGTTCAATGATATATATGTTGTTATTAATTACCAAAACCACCCGGGGATTAGTTGCACTTTCAGGTACGCCACACCCCTCCCAATGAACATGACCCCCGTTTCGACAGTAGCGCTCCAACACTAGTCCGTTTCCTCCGTTTTGCGGTACGCCACACCCCTCCCGATCAACAGGACCCCCGTTTCGACCGTAAGAGGTTTGTTTCCTCCGTTTTGCGGTACACCAGACCCCTCCCGATGAACAGGATCACGTTTCAAACGTGGCCAGTCGAACACAAAGCCGTTTCCTCCGTTCTACGGTACGCCAGGCCTCATTTCCATCGGCCGTTCCGTCCAAGCCCTCCCGATGAACACGACGACGCATTCCGTTCCGACCCAGCCGGTTGGCTCCCCATGAACACGACGACGGCGTTGTTTCTCCGTTCCGACCCAGCCATGTACACGAGCCCTGGCCGTACGTATGAGCGAGTAGACGTTCGAGACCCTCCCCGTATGTACGTACGTGGCCGTATTTTCTTTCTTGCACATTGGCCGCTGTACGTACGTGTACATGCTACGTGCACGCCTCTACTACGACACGTGCGCGCCTCTACATCTACCTGTATGTACGTACACGTTTGCGACCAGAATGACAACGCTACGTACGCTTTGACCAGGGGGGTCCCGACTGTCAGGCACTGTAACACTCCAAATTTTTTAGGATTTTTAAATTCTACCAAACTTTTGGTCTTTTGGAAGGGGGATATTTGACCTTCTCTTGAAACCCCTTCTAAAATCTTTTCTGACCAAAGTTTGTGTGTTCTTCTCAAAGCTTGGTTCTGGTCTTGAAGATTTTCTTCTTGTGTTAGCTCAAACACAAGTTGTTTTTTAAAGGGTTTGTTTGATTCTTTTCCCTCCATGAATATCCATCATATGGTTAATCTTAGACTTGTCTTCGCCTTTCAAACCTTTCTTGCCTTGACACCCAATAAAAATATTTCTCTCCAAGACCTCCTCTTCACCTTGTGACAAGTCTCTCATCAATTCCAGCAAGTTTCAACCTTATTGGAATTTTTGTTCTAATTATTTTGCACCAAAAACAATTTCTGTCTTTTGAAATGATCCATGGTGACTTCCAAAGGAACCACCATGTTCATTTTGATATTTGTTTCCAAACCAACTCTCCTGGATAGTCCTTAGTACCCACAACCTAGATCCATCTTGTTTCACTGGTCCACAGTTCAAAATTTTCAAATTTCCCTTGCTGCAAGTTTGGACCAGATTTGCAAATTTTGGTAAAATTCATATTTCTCTTCTTCCTAAAAATATGTGAAAATTCAGGAAGCCTCTAGATGCATCAAGAGACCACTCCACCAAATATCAGCTCCAGAAAGATTTTCCACATGCCAAAATCATTTCGTCAAACACCTGGCGTGCACTGTTTCTGTCAGTTTCAGAAAAAGTTAACTGAAGTTTTTTTTTTGAAATATCAATGAAAGTAGGAGAGCATCCTACTGACCTCCCATATACAAACAAAGGTTACATATTGTCAGGGTGTTCCGCAGGACAAGATGTGGGCCCCCAGTAGTCAGGGGCCCTCCATCAAGTCAAGCACCCCAGATCCAACTGTTTAGAGAAAGGGTTCTAGCTTTTAGTCTAGTGTTCTTAAGAAGTCTCCTACAAACTGTTCTAGGGAGGGTTTAACCCGGTGTACAAGCAGGCCAAGATCTTTCTTAAACCTCTCCTGCCAGGAGGCAACCGAGGGGGGGGGTCGCCCTAAACACCTTGCCGTTGCGTTCCTTCCATATGCTCCAGGCCGCCGTGAGAAAGATCTCCATGAACATGGGTTTGGTCCATCGCTGCCGCCCGGAGTGCACGATCTGCATGCGGTCTCCATTATGTGTCCAGTCCATTCCCAGCCTCCCCCAACAGATTCTGCTGAAGTTGCAGTTAAAGAAGAGATGCTCCACGGTTTCTTCTGCTCCACTCGCACAAAGCTCGCACGCCACCCCCTCCGAAACATTGTAGTGTCGCCGTTTGAGCATATTTTTGGTGTTCACCCGATCCATCAGCAGCAACCACGCAAATACTTTAATCTTCATTGTGCATCTGCTCTTCCAGATCCATTTGAAAGCCCCATCCACCATCACTTCCTTGAAGTAATTCGCATAGTATTTGCGCGAGGAATATCGGTCCCCCCACAAGCAGGTCCAGGAATCACTTAGGTCGTCTACGGGGGTGGTGTCCCTCGAGAGGTTTTGCATTTCCAGCACTTCGTCCCTAGCCTGTTGGGAGAGGGGCAAATAGAATCCTTGCTGCATGTTTGTGATTGACAGGAATTCCTTGACCGACGCATCTTCCATCGTAGTGTAGGAAAAGGCCCGTGGATGCGAGAGCTCAAGGGTTTCAGCTAGCCACAAGTCCTTCCAGAACAGCACCGACGAGCCATCACCCACCACAACCCTAGTAATACCTCTGTACTTGTCATTTAACTTCATTACGTCCCTCCACCAGAACGAGCCACAGGCATCCGTCGCGTGCGGGACTTGGTGTTCATAGTACGCGTCCCAGATCAGAGAGCACCAGGGGGTATCTTTTTTGTTATAAAAGCAGTGAAGGAACTTGAGAAGCAGCCCTTCGTTCTGGATTTTGATGTCAAGAACACCCAGACCCCCATGCTTCTTAGGCCTACACACGAGAGCCCAAGAGGCCAGGGAGTTACAAGTTTCCCCTTGCTCCATTTTTTTGCGCCACAGGCATCGGCGACGGATCTTGTCCAGATGCTCAATCAATTTGAGCGGGAACTTGAGAGTGCACATGGGGTAAATCATGAGGGAGGTTGTAATGCCCAGGATGGAATTATACCTCCTACGTGTCGAGGCACGACTTAAAGGCATAAGTCCATCCTAGAATGATCTCAAGTTTGGTAATCTTTGCACAACTCATGTAAAAGAGGGATAGTAAACTGAAAAATAGTTGGCTTACAATCGCCACGTCACAGAATAACAGTACAAGTCGCAAACATCATTCATTAAGATCACTACAACCCTCTAAGGGCAAAAGCCAAATGTCAAAGTACCAAACTCAGATAAATAAAACAACCACAGGCGGATCGAATCCTAGTAAGAGACTCCACTACTGATCGTCCGGGTAGCGCACGTAGTAACGACTACGCTCCTCGTCGTACTCCCAATCCAGCACGGTGCCATCACCTGGATAGCTCACAGCTGGACCTGCATCTGGTGTGTGAAGTAACTGTGAGCCACAGAGGACTCAGCAATCCCGTTCCCGGGTAACAGAACTATCAAAGCCTTTAGGTGAGGGAAAGGCTGAAGAAAGAAATGAGGTGAAGGAACAACAAAGAGTCTGCAGCAGCAACTAGCACTAACTTACGCAAGAGAGAGCGAGAAGAGAAGGCAACGCGAGAAGTGATCACTAAGTGATCCTAGCTATAAGCTCACAAGCATAACCCCTCCGTGTTCAACTCCCGAATCCCTATTCGGAAATTGACAGTCACGGAACACACGCTGGTAGTGTATTAGTATCATTGTGTCAAGTTTTCTACAACCGGAATTAACAAGCTCCCATCTGCCACATAACCGCGGGCACGGCTTTCGAAAGTTCAAACCCTGCAGGGGTGTTCCAACTTGACCCATTACAAGCCCACGATCCGCGGAGTCGCAACTCCAAAATGGGAAGACCCGAGTATCCTCGGAATCCCGTGCTCAAGATATACCGAGCT
Source organism: Secale cereale (assembly GCA_902687465.1). Taxonomy (NCBI): domain Eukaryota; kingdom Viridiplantae; phylum Streptophyta; class Magnoliopsida; order Poales; family Poaceae; genus Secale; species Secale cereale. Next base: position 435,156,130 of record LR738709.1, read on the forward strand.
AAGGTAAGGCTAATCCAGCAAATCCTCCCGGCGTGCCGACACCCTGATAGTAGCCGCGCGTATCTCGTCTCAGGCCACGACCGGATGGGTGATCCCACAGGTTTTTACCAAACCTTGAGTTTCCTCGAGGTGGCCCCGCGTAACCCCCGTTTCGGACCAACACTCATGTGGAGCACTGGCCCGGGGTTGTTGATTAAGAAAAGGGTTTATAACTCCCTATGCATGTTTAGTTTGTTATTAGGCAAATAGTACCAATGTTGGGACTTGCTGGAAAAGACTTAGCACTTAGCGGTTTATCGAGGGGGTCCCATACACCCCAACCGTGTTAGGAACGCATAATCAAGGAACATAAAACCGGCTTATACAGATCCTAACGGCATGAGTGGAACAAAACACCAAGCAAAAGGCTTAGCCTTCCACCCTTGCCAATATATATGTGATTTCAATTAAAGCATTTATATAGTGTGATATAACCCAACCAAACTTCAACATGGAGCAAGCATCTTCACTTCACCTGCAACTAGCAACGCTATAAGAAGGGCTGAGCGAAGCGTACTTAGCCAAGCAACGGTTTGCATAGGTAGGGTGGTTAAACATGGCAATTGGTTACAAGTAGGAGGCTGACAAGAAGAACATGGGCATCGAGGCAAAACTATAGATCGAGACTACTAGCAAAAGACAAGATAGTAATGTTATCGGGGTTCGGTCATCTTGCCTGAAGAGAAGACGTTCGGATCCAAAGAAGGGTCCTCGTGCTCAAACTCGTTGGAAACCTCGTGCTCAACTTCCGGCTCTAAACAAGACAAACACACCAAGCAACAATCAACACGATGCAATGCGCACTCGAAAAACATGAATGCATGATGGATGCACTAAAGATGCACATGGAGCACGGAAAACATCACTCAAGCAAAACACCTCAAAACAAGATAACAACCTGATATTATTAATCTACACAGAAAAACACCCAAGTTTGATATAAAGATCGCTGAAAACGGAGTTACGGGCTAAAAGTTATGCCCGAAACAAGATTTGAGCGAAAACTGCAAATTACAGCAACATAGCATCTTGGGAGCTCAAAATAATTAATCTACAGCACCCCAAAAGCATGGCAAAGAACTTGAACATAAACTAGATATAAAGTACAGCAACTAGGTCCAAAGTGCACCCCCAACGGAGTCACGGATCAAAAGCAATGATCTTGGACATATTGAACTTTGAAATAAAATTCTGGCAGCAGAATTTTATTGAAAGTTTAGAGCAAAAGATAAACATGCTACAGCCACTCAAATGGACATGTGAGGACATGGATGGAAAGACAACAATATATACTTCAAGGAACAATCAAAATCCACCCCAAAACTATCATGCTTTGTCCTACAACATCACACGAACATGGCATCGGAACATAACAGATTTCAGACTTAGTGAAATTTCACTAAGTCCTAAAACAGCAATATCATCATAGCACACAAAAGAGCAAGTTTAAGACACATCTAAACTAAACATGGCAAAGGGTAAGCACCTCATCAAAATACATATGACGGTGATCCCGAAACACACAAGCATGCATCAATGTGGTGAACACACCGATTACAACGAGCTCAACAACATGGCATTTCATAACAAGTAAAAACACAACATATGAACATGGCATCTTGCAACGATGATAACAAGGAAACAAAACATCTACCATGCAACCTATCACACCCAACACGTAGTTCGTGTCAAGACGAACACGTGGACATGTCATTTGCCTCGTTTGGACAAACGAGCTAAAAGATATCACAAGTCGAAGGTGGCATGAAAAATAACACATAACAGCAGTTTATATCATCATACACTCTTGCAACAGCAAAACAAGCCCCTAGATGATCTCTAACATGCATGACAACAACAGGTAAAACGTAGAGGGCATCTCCACGAACATCTGGACATATCACACGCTCAAAACGGAGCAACAGGTAAAAAGATACAGCAGGTCAAAGTATGCATTTCAGAACAGGGAAAACAGGGACTAGGGTTGAAATAGACCTCTCAGATCAGATCTGGAACAGTGCGGAGTGGGCCGGAGGAACAGTGCGCGGCCCGCAGATGAACAGTGCTCGGAGGGAGAGGCAGCCCGCAGGGCGGCGGCCTGGCTGACGCGGCCCGCGGAGTGCGGCGGCTGGACCGCGGAGGGAGGCGGCGGCCCACCCGGTGCGCGCGGCGGCGGCCCGCGGTGGCTGGGGCAGAGGCCCAGCGATCCGGCGCGGGAGGGGAGGCGAGGAAGCCCGCGAGGCGAGCGGCGACTCGGCCTGGAGGAGCGGGCGAGCGGCGGCCCGCGCCGCTGACGCAGCACGGCTGGGGCGGTGGGCGAAGGTGGGCCGGTCGGCGCTGGCTGGAGCGGCCCGAAGAGCAGCTGCGAACGGCCAAGTGGTCCAGGCCCCCTGGCGTCGGGCGTACGGGGCGAAGGGCCCGGCTGCCCGGTCGATCGAGCCGACGCGGTGGAGCTGGCGATGCGGGCGCTGCGCGCGTTGACTTCGCGCTGCGGTCGAGGGACCGGTCGGCGGCGCTGGATCGAGGGGATCCTTCGGGATCCCGAGCTGATTTTTGGATCTGAGATCTGAAAAAAAAGAAAAAAAAATAGAGGGAAGGAGGAAGAAGAAGGGGATGCCCAAATAGACCTTGGGGTCTATATATAGCAGTTTTAGACTAGGGTTTGGAGACTAGGGTGTTTAGGAGCCCTCCGATCGTGATCCAACGGATCCGATCGCGGTGACGATTTAAAAGGCCCAGACGGAGAAAAAGAGACTGCAACAGGGGTGTTTCCGGGACACGAAGTAAGGGCACTTCGGACCCACACGTACAACGGAGGGAAAAGTCAACGGAGTCCAAACGAGACGAGATTTGAGAGGCGGGTTGCACACAACAAAACAACAACACACAACACAACCTCGCGGCACACCGGTAACGAAAAACGCCCGAACAACAAAGTAGGCCTACGGGACGTCACGGACACGTGAGGGAGCTCCGGAACACGAAACGGACAACGGGAAGGAACGCCACGAACCGGATGCAACCCACAACACAAATGCAATGCAATGCACATGTCTACATGATATGAATGAATGCCACACACTCACACAACAAAACGACGAAAACCCGAAAGACAAAGACCCCGAAATGGAAATAGATGAAGCCGGAGATTTATTATATACCCAAAAGGGAAAGTATTACATCCGGGGCATTACAAACTCTCCTCTACTACAAAAAGATCTCGTCCCGAGATCTAGGACTGGAAAAAAGGAAGGGTACTCGGAACGAAGATGATCTTCTCGTTCCCAGGTAGCTTCTCGGTCTGTGTGATGTGACCACTTGACTTTCAGAAACTTGATGGACTTGTTGCGAGTCTTGCGTTCGGTTTCTTCGAGAATTGCAACTGGATGCTCTCGGTAGGAAAGGTCTTGTTGAAGATCAATCTCCTCAAACGGAATCATGCGCTCAGGTGCCTTGAAGCATTTGCGAAGCTGAGACACATGGAAGACATCATGAACATTTGCAAAGTTGGAAGGGAGCTCGAGCTGATAAGCTAGATCGCCTCTTTTGCCAAGAATTTTGAAAGGACCGACGTATCTAGGAGCAAGCTTTCCTTTGATACCGAACCTTTGGGTTCCTTTCATCGGAGAAACTCGGAGATAGACATGATCACCGATGTCGAAAGCCAAATCACGATGCTTTCCGTCATAGTAACTCTTCTGACGCGACTGAGCGGCCTTGAGATTCTCACGTATGACTTTGCACATTTCTTCGGCTTCAGAGATCAAATCATTGCCAAGAAGTTGACGTTCACCTGTTTCAGACCAGTTGAGAGGGGTACGGCACTTTCTGCCATAGAGAATTTCAAACGGTGCTTTGCCTGCACTTGCTTGGAAACTGTTGTTGTAAGAGAATTCTGCAAATGGAAGACAGTCTTCCCATTTCATGCCGAAGGAGATGACACATGCTCTGAGCATATCTTCAAGGATCTGATTCACACGCTCGACTTGACCACTAGTCTGAGGGTGAAAGGCAGTGCTGAACCTGATCTTCGTGCCCATGGCGGACTGAAAGGAGTCCCAGAACTTTGATGTGAACAAGCTGCCACGGTCTGAGGATATCACTTGAGGAATGCCATGTAGGGACACAATTCTGGAAGTGTACAGCTCTGCAAGTTGAGCTGCATTGATTGATTCTTTGACTGGAAGAAAGTGAGCAACTTTGGTAAGCTTGTCAATCACCACAAAGATAGCATCATTGCCTCGCTTGGATTTAGGAAAGCCAGTGACGAAGTCCATTTCAATGTGGTCGAACTTCCACTCAGGAATAGGAAGAGGTTGGAGAAGACCGGCTGGATGTTGATGTTCTGCTTTCACTCTTCTGCATACATCACATTCATTCACGAATTGGGCAATTTCCCTTTTCATGCGTGTCCACCAGTAAGATTGCTTGAGGTCTTGATACATCTTGGAACTGCCAGGATGAATGGAAAGGAGAGAGTCATGAGCTTCTTCCATTATGAGCTTCCTGAGATCACCTTTGGGAACAACGAGTCTGTCCTCGAAGAACAAGGTATCTCTCTCATCAACACGGAAGCACTTATATTTTGGAGTGCCCTTTGCAATCCCATGTTTCACCTTCTTCACCATGGTATCACTGAGCTGGGCCTCACGGACTTGATCTTCCAAGGTAGGAGCAATTTGGAGATTTGCAAGAAAACCCTGCGGAACAACCTGAAGGTTGAGCTTCCTGAAAGCTTCACAAAGCTCAGGCTGGTGTGGCTTGATAAGAAGGCTGTTGCAATATGCCTTTCTGCTCAAAGCATCTGCAATCACATTCGCCTTGCCTGGAGTGTACTCGATGCTGGGGTTGTACTCTTGGATCATCTCGACCCAACGAGTCTGGCGGAGGTTCAGATGCGGCTGTGTGAAGATGTACTTCAAGCTCTTGTGATCAGTGAAGATGTCGACCTTTCTGCCCAACAACAGATGTCTCCACGTAATCAGAGCATGTACCACAGCTGCTAGCTCGAGATCATGTGTGGGATAGTTCTTCTCAGCTGGCTTTAGCTGACGTGAAGTGTATGCCACAATTCTCTTTTCTTGCATAAGCACACCACCAAGGCCTTGAAGAGAAGCGTCACAGAACACTTCATAGGGCTTGGATTCATCTGGAGGAATCAGAACTGGAGCTGAGACAAGCTTCTCTTTGAGGGTTTTGAAAGCCACTTCACACTCGGGAGACCAAAAGTATTTGACATTCTTCTGGAGGAGGTTGGAAAGAGGCTTGGCAATCTTGGAGAAGTTCTCCACAAACCTTCTGCAATAGCTGGCAAGACCCAGAAAACTGCGGAGCTGCTTGACGTTCTGAGGAGCTTCCCAGTTGACAATTGCTTCAACTTTCTCGGGATTAACCGCAATACCGTCAGCTGAGATGATGTGGCCCAGGTAGAGAACCTTATCGAGCCAAAACTCGCACTTGGAGAACTTGGCATAGAATTTGTGCTCTCGGAGTCGATCAAGAACCAGACGCAAGTGCTTTTCGTGATCTTCTTCATTCTTGGAAAACACCAAAATATCATCCAGATACACTAGCACAAACTCGCCTGTATAGGGGTTGAAGATGTAATGCATCATCCTTGAAAAGGTAGGAGGAGCATTGGCGAGACCGAAGGACATGACGGTATACTCATATGAACCGTAGCTCGTTCTGAACGCCGTCTTGGGAATGTCTTCCTCGCGAATGCGAATTTGATGGTAGCCCATTCGGAGGTCAAGCTTAGAGAATACTTTAGCTCCTTTGAGCTGCTCAAAGAGTTCGTTGATGTTGGGGAGCGGATACTTGTTCTTAATCGTCTTCTTGTTCAATGGCCGATAGTCAACACAGAGACGCTCCGTGCCATCTTTCTTCTTGACAAATAAGACACCACAGCCCCACGGAGATGTACTCGGTCTGATGAGACCCATACGCTCCTGTTCATCCAACTGTTTCTTCAATTCCTTCAATTCATCTGAAGAGAGCTTGTAAGGACGCCGACAAACAGGTTCGGTGCCCGGCTCGAGTTCAATGACAAACTCCACCTGACGGTGTGGAGGCATGCCTGGAAGTTCTTCTGGAAAGACGTCTTGATATTCATTCACCACTGGAATTGCTCTATGGCATTAATTTCACCCTTATCATTAAGAGAGAAAAGCCGAATAGTATTATCCCTGGAGGCGAAGATAATCACATCTTCATCAGAATGAGTCAATTTGACTTCCTTCTGGGCACAATCAATGTGAGCATCATGCTGAGAAAGCCAATCCATTCCGAGAATGAGGTCGATGTCAGAATGACCAAGAACCACCGGAGAAGCCAAAAATCGATAATCGCCCATGCGAATAGAAATGTCCGGAACAACTGTGTTGGAAGTCATTTGCAAACCCGGAGAAATAATCTTCAAAGGTCTAGGAATCCTCTCCGGAACCAATTCATGCTTAGCAACAAAAGGTTTAGAGATGAAGGACAAAGATGCACCCGAATCAAACAATACTTTAGCTGGAAAAGAGTTCACTGAAAGGTTACCCAGAATGACATCAGAAGAAGCCTCCGCTTGTGCTGCATTCATCAGATTAACCCTTGCAGACTTTGGATCATGCTTGACAATAGCTGAACTCATAGGTGGTGGAGGAGGAAGACGCTTCGGATTCGGACATCTGTTGGCATAGTGACCCTTCTGATTGCATTTGTTGCAAGTCACTTCTGAGAGAGGACGGAACTGAGAGCCACTGGACTTAGAGCCTTGAGACTGAAACTGCTTCTTCGACTGGTTGCTTGGGTTGGGTGGGTGGGAGAAACCACGACCACTAGAGTTCTTGTTGTTGGAGTTGTTGAAGTTGCTGGAGTTGTTGTATGGAGCTCGAATCATTGGAGGAGGAGGAAGCCAGAATTTCTGTTGTTTCGCAGCCAACTGAGACGATGAGGTAGAGTGAACAGCATCTCGAATTCTCTTCTTAGAAGCCTCCATCTTGAGCTGAGCTGCTTCTTGTTTCAAAGCCATATTATAGAACTTATCGAATTCGTCTGGCTCGAACAAGGTGAGAGCAAGCTGAAGTTCATCTTTGAGACCTCCACGGAACTGATAGATTTTGCTCTTAGCATCAGGAATGTCTTGCTTTGCATAGCGAGCGAGGTTTTGGAACTTGACATTATACTGATAGACTGTCATGGAGCCCTGCTTGAGGTTGCGGAATTGCTCACGCATACCCTCGATAACACTTGTAGGAATGTGATGCGAGCGGAAATCCTTGCAGAAATTCTCCCACGAGATCACTTGACCCGGCCTTGAGTCTTTGTACTGCTGCCACCAATCAGCTGCTTGATCTTTCAGTTGGAAGGCTGCAAACTTCACATAGTCATCTTCTTTCACGTTACTGCACTCAAAATGCTTCTTGATATCGGTCAGCCAATCTTCAGCATCAAGAGGGTCGACACAGTAACTGAAAGCTTTAGGATTGTTAGCCAGGAACTGGTTGAGGGTAGCATGGTGCTGCTGGAAGAAGTTGCCTTGGTTCATTGGAATGCCCTGATTAGCTTGATTAGCTTGATTAGCTTGCATCATCTGCATCATCTGCATCATCAACTGAGTGTTCTGAGCAGTAGTCTGCATAATTGCTCTCCAAGCCTCAGGCGGAGGAGGAGGTGAAGGAGGACGTTCTGGAACCTCATCCAACTCTGGGTTAGCATTCGGAACCCTCTTCGGAGCCATCCTGTAAGAGATGACCACGAATCAGCAATTGATTGACAAAAGGAATAAGCTGAATCAAAGGAATGAATTGCAACAAGTCTTCACAATAATCATTCGAACAATAAGCACGAATGAAATCATCCGAACAAGAGGAACGAATGATATTCTTAGTTAATTGATAACATCAGTCTTCACGAGAAGCCACATAGGGATCAAAAGAAAAAATAACAAAACAACAAGGTACGGAAAAGAACAAACACAAGAGAGGAGTTTCGTTCTAACATCTTTGTGCTGAAAGCATATGAACGCGTTACGAAAAGGTTTTGCAATCCCCGGATCAGCATAGCCAAGGACCCTTTAAGATGCAACTCCTGATAGTAACCTCGGTCATATAACCCCTTCACTCAATGTCGAACCCCGAACTCACTAACCTGCATTCGTTGGAAGAATGCCTACGATCTACTGGATAAAACCCACCTATAGCTTTCCGAAAGATTCCAGTTATGCAATCAGGTGTTGGGGATACACGGGAAGCACCGCGCAATCAACTCTAACCTACATCCAGGTGTATCCATCCTTCAACACATAACCAGTCTTTCTCGGAAACTGTGTACCTCGGACCTTCGAAAAGCATCCACTATAACAAGCTATGGCAATACTCCCGAACTACCTCCCCAGTACTGGGTGATGTCGGGGTTATCGTGCCACTGGCCGTATAGGGGAGATTTTCGATGTCGGCCGTCTTAAGTATTTAGTACTGTCGCGATATGCTTGTTACAGTGATACCCCGAAGCTCAACTCCTCGGTAACAGGAGGCATCAGGAACAATATCCTTGTCACAAGAACATTGAAACAATCCGAGAATACTCGCGGGATTCCTAAAAAAAAAATTTATGCAAATTTTGAAGATAGGAGAGACAAGAGTAGACGTCAGGAGTCCTCACCAGAGAGAAAGGGGATGAGAAGCAAAGAATTCCTACTCTCCGATATAATATAGGACTCAAAAAGTTTTTCAGTGTGTGCCTAGACTCAACCGTCAACGGTTCGATCAAACAGTGGGGGCTCCTAGGTCGGAGAAGGCTCTGAATACCAACTTGTAATGCCCAGGATGGAATTATACCTCCTACGTGTCGAGGCACGACTTAAAGGCATAAGTCCATCCTAGAATGATCTCAAGTTTGGTAATCTTTGCACAACTCATGTAAAAGAGGGATAGTAAACTGAAAAATAGTTGGCTTACAATCGCCACGTCACAGAATAACAGTACAAGTCGCAAACATCATTCATTAAGATCACTACAACCCTCTAAGGGCAAAAGCCAAATGTCAAAGTACCAAACTCAGATAAATAAAACAACCACAGGCGGATCGAATCCTAGTAAGAGACTCCACTACTGATCGTCCGGGTAGCGCACGTAGTAACGACTACGCTCCTCGTCGTACTCCCAATCCAGCTCGGTGCCATCACCTGGATAACTCACAGCTGGACCTGCATCTGGTGTGTGAAGTAACTGTGAGCCACAGAGGACTCAGCAATCCCGTTCCCGGGTAACAGAACTATCAAAGCCTTTAGGTGAGGGAAAGGCTGAAGAAAGAAATGAGGTGAAGGAACAACAAAGAGTCTGCAGCAGCAACTAGCACTAACTTACGCAAGAGAGAGCGAGAAGAGAAGGCAACGCGAGAAGTGATCACTAAGTGATTCTAGCTATAAGCTCACAAGCATAACCCCTCCGTGTTCAACTCCCGAATCCCTATTCGGAAATTGACAGTCACGGAACACACGCTGGTAGTGTATTAGTATCATTGTGTCAAGTTTTCTACAACCGGAATTAACAAGCTCCCATCTGCCACATAACCGCGGGCACGGCTTTCGAAAGTTCAAACCCTGCAGGGGTGTTCCAACTTGACCCATTACAAGCCCACGATCCGCGGAGTCGCAACTCCAAAGTGGGAAGACCCGAGTATCCTCGGAATCCCGTGCTCAAGATATACCGAGCTAAGGTAAGGCTAATCCAGCAAATCCTCCCGGCGTGTCGACACCCTGATAGTAGCCGCGCGTATCTAGGTCTCAGGACACGTCCGGATGAGCGCTACGTACAGATACCAAAGACCCCAGCGAACTGGGTAGTATCCGCAAGTGACTCTGGTTTGGACCAACACTCAAGTCGAGCACTGGCCCAGGGGGTTGAATTAATTAAGCCTCGGGTTAATTACTCCCTCGGAAAGGTTTTAGTTGTTTATGCAAATAGTACCAAGGTTGGGACTTGCTGGAAAAGACTTAGCACTTAGCGGTTTATCTAGGGGGTCCCATACACCCCAACCGTGTTAGGAACGCATAATCAAGGAACATAAAACCGGCTTATACGGATCCTAACGGCATGAGTGGAACAAATCACCCAGCAAAAGGCTTAGCCTTCCACCCTTGCCAATATATATATGATTTCAATTAAAGCATTTATATAGTGTGATATAACCCAACCAAACTTCAACATGGAGCAAGCATCTTCACTTCACCTGCAACTAGCAACGCTATAAGAAGGGCTGAGCGAAGCATACTTAGCCAAGCAACGGTTTGCATAGGTAGGGTGGTTAAACATGGCAATTGGTTACAAGTAGGAGGCTGACAAGAAGAACATGGGCATCGAGGCAAAACTATAGATCGAGACTACTAGCAATAGGCGAAGATAGTAAAGTTATCGGGGTTCGGTCATCTTGCCTGAAGAGAAGACGTTCGGATCGAAAGAAGGGTCCTCGTGCTCAAACTCGTTGGAAACCTCGTGCTCAACCTCGTTGGAAAACTCGTGCTCAACTTCCGGGTCTAAACAAGACAAACACACCAAGCACCAATCAACACGATGCAATGCGCACTCGAAAAACATGTATGCATGATGGATGCACTAGTGATGCACATGGAGCACGGAAAACATCACCCAAGCAAAACACCTCAAAACAAGATAACAACCTGATATTATTAATCTACACAGAAAAACACCCAAGTTTGATATAAGAATCGCTGAAATCGGAGTTACGGGCTAAAAGTTATGCCCGAAACAAGATTTGAGCGAAAACTGCAAATTACAGCAACATAGCATCTTGGGAGCTCAAAATAATTAATCTACAGCACCCAAAAAGCATGGCAAATGACTTGAACATAAACTAGATATAATGTACAGCAACTAGGTCCAAAGTGCACCCCCAACGGAGTCACGGATCACTAGCAATGATCTTGGACATATTGAACTTTGAAATAAAATTCTGGCAGCAGAATTTTATTGAAAGTTTAGAGCAAAAGATAAACATGCTACAGCACCTCAAATGGACATGTGAGGACATGGATGGAAAGACAACAATATATACTTCATGGAACAATCAAAATCCACCCCAAAACTAACATGCTTTGTCCTACAACATCACACGAACATGGCATCGGAACGTTACAGATTTCAGACTTAGTGAAATTTCACTAAGTCCTAAAACAGCAACATCATCATAGCAACAAAAAGAGCAAGTTTAAGACAAATCTAAACTAAACATGGCAAAGGGTAAGCACCTCATCAAAATACATATGACGGTGATCCCGAAACACACAAGCATGCATCAATGTGGTGAACACACCGATTACAACGAGCTCAACAACATGGCATTTCATAACAAGTAAAAACACAACATATGAACATGGCATCTTGCAACGATGATAACAAGGAAACAAAACATCTACCATGCAACCTATCACACCCAACACGTAGTTCGTGTCAAGACGAACACGTGGACATGTCATTTGCCTCGTTTGGACAAACGAGCTAAAAGATATCACAAGTCGAAGGTGGCATGAAAAATAACACATAACAGCAGTTTATATCATCATACACTCTTGCAACAGCAAAACAAGCCCCTAGATGATCTCTAACATGCATGACAACAACAGGTAAAACGTAGAGGGCATCTCCACGAACATCTGGACATATCACACGCTCAAAACGGAGCAACAGGTAAAAAGATACAGCAGGTCAAAGTATGCATTTCAGAACAGGGAAAACAGGGACTAGGGTTGAAATAGACCTCTCAGATCAGATCTGGAACAGTGCGGAGTGGGCCGGAGGAACAGTGCGCGGCCCGCAGATGAACAGTGCTCGGAGGGAGAGGCAGCCCGCAGGGCGGCGGCCTGGCTGACGCGGCCCGCGGAGTGCGGCGGCTGGACCGCGGAGGGAGGCGGCGGCCCACCCGGTGCGCGCGGCGGCGGCCCGCGGTGGCTGGGGCAGAGGCCCAGCGATCCGGCGCGGGAGGGGAGGCGAGGAAGCCCGCGAGGCGAGCGGCGACTCGGCCTGGAGGAGCGGGCGAGCGGCGGCCCGCGCCGCTGACGCAGCACGGCTGGCGCGGTGGGCGAAGGTGGGCCGGTCGGCGCTGGCTGGAGCGGCCCGAAGAGCAGCTGCGAACGGCCAAGTGGTCCAGGCCCCCTGGCGTCGGGCGTACGGGGCGAAGGGCCCGGCTGCCCGGTCGATCGAGCCGACGCGGTGGAGCTGGCGATGCGGGCGCTGCGCGCATTGACTTCGCGCTGCGGTCGAGGGACCGGTCGGCGGCGCTGGATCGAGGGGATCCTTCGGGATCCCGAGCTGATTTTTGGATCTGAGATCTGAAAAAAAAGAAAAAAAAAATAGAGGGAAGGAGGAAGAAGAAGGGGATGCCCAAATAGACCTAGGGGTCTATATATAGCAGTTTTAGACTAGGGTTTGGAGACTAGGGTGTTTAGGAGCCCTCCGATCGTGATCCAACGGATCCGATCGCGGTGACGATTTAAAAGGCCCAGACGGAGAAAAAGAGACTGCAACAGGGGTGTTTCCGGGACACGAAGTAAGGGCACTTCGGACCCACACGTACAACGGAGGGAAAAGTCAACGGAGTCCAAACGAGACGAGATTTGAGAGGCGGGTTGCACACAACAAAACAACAACACACAACACAACCTCGCGGCACACCGGTAACGAAAAACGCCCGAACAACAAAGTAGGCCTACGGGACGTCACGGACACGTGAGGGAGCTCCGGAACACGAAACGGACAACGGGAAGGAACGCCACGAACCGGATGCAACCCACAACACAAATGCAATGCAATGCACATGTCTACATGATATGAATGAATGCCACACACTCACACAACAAAACGACGAAAACCCGAAAGACAAAGACCCCGAAATGGAAATAGATGAAGCCGGAGATTTATTATATACCCAAAAGGGAAAGTATTACATCCGGGGCATTACAAACTCTCCTCTACTACAAAAAGATCTCATCCCGAGATCTAGGACTGGAAAAAGGAAGGGTACTCGGAACGAAGATGATCTTCTCGTTCCCAGGTAGCTTCTCGGTCTGTGTGATGTGACCACTTGACTTTCAGAAACTTGATGGACTTGTTGCGAGTCTTGCGTTCGGTTTCTTCGAGAATTGCAACTGGATGCTCTCGGTAGGAAAGGTCTTGTTGAAGATCAATCTCCTCAAACGGAATCATGCGCTCAGGTGCCTTGAAGCATTTGCGAAGCTGAGACACATGGAAGACATCATGAACATTTGCAAAGTTGGAAGGGAGCTCGAGCTGATAGGCTAGATCGCCTCTTTTGCCAAGAATTTTGAAAGGCCCGACGTATCTAGGAGCAAGCTTTCCTTTGATACCGAATCTCTGGGTTCCTTTCATCGGAGAAACTCGGAGGTAGACATGATCACCGATGTCGAATGCCAAATCACGATGCTTTCCGTCATAGTAGCTCTTCTGACGCGACTGAGCGGCCTTGAGATTCTCACGTATGACTTTGCACATTTCTTCGGCTTCTGAGATCAAATCATTGCCAAGAAGTTGGCGTTCGCCTGTTTCAGACCAGTTGAGAGGGGTACGGCACTTTCTGCCATAGAGAATCTCAAACGGTGCTTTGCCTGCACTTGCCTGAAAGCTGTTGTTGTAAGAGAATTCTGCAAATGGAAGACAGTCCTCCCATTTCATGCCGAAGGAGATGACACAGGCTCTGAGCATATCTTCAAGGATCTGATTCACACGCTCGACTTGACCACTAGTCTGAGGGTGAAAGGCAGTGCTGAACCTGATCTTCGTGCCCATGGCGGACTGAAAGGAGTCCCAGAACTTTGATGTGAACAAGCTGCCACGGTCTGAGGATATCACTTGAGGAATGCCATGTAGGGACACAATTCTGGAAGTGTACAGCTCTGCAAGTTGAGCTGCATTGATTGATTCTTTGACTGGAAGAAAGTGAGCAACTTTGGTAAGCTTGTCAATCACCACAAAGATAGCATCATTGCCTCGCTTGGATTTAGGAAAGCTAGTGACGAAGTCCATTTCAATGTGGTCGAACTTCCACTCAGGAATAGGAAGAGGTTGGAGAAGACCGGCTGGACGTTGATGTTCTGCTTTCACTCTTCTGCATACATCACATTCATTCACGAATTGGGCAATTTCCCTTTTCATGCGTGTCCACCAGTAAGATTGCTTGAGGTCTTGATACATCTTGGAACTGCCAGGATGAATGGAAAGGAGAGAGTCATGAGCTTCTTCCATTATGAGCTTCCTGAGATCACCTTTGGGAACAACGAGTCTGTCCTCGAAGAACAAGGTATCTCTCTCATCAACACGGAAGCACTTATATTTTGGAGTGCCCTTTGCAATCCCATGTTTCACCTTCTTCACCATGGTATCACTGAGCTGGGCCTCACGGACTTGATCTTCTAAGGTAGGAGCAATCTGGAGATTAGCAAGAAAACCCTGCGGAACAACCTGAAGGTTGAGCTTCCTGAAAACTTCACAAAGCTCAGGCTGGTGTGGCTTGATAAGAAGGCTGTTGCAATATGCCTTTCTGCTCAAAGCATCTGCAATCACATTCGCCTTGCCTGGAGTGTACTCAATGCTGGGGTTGTACTCTTGGATCATCTCGACCCAACGAGTCTGGCGGAGGTTCAGATGCGGCTGTGTGAAGATGTACTTCAAACTCTTGTGATCAGTAAAGATGTCGACCTTTCTGCCCAACAACAGATGTCTCCACGTAATCAGAGCATGTACCACAGCTGCTAGCTCGAGATCATGTGTGGGATAGTTCTTCTCAGCTGGCTTTAGCTGACGTGAAGTGTATGCCACAATTCTCTTCTCTTGCATAAGCACACCACCAAGGCCTTGAAGAGAAGCGTCACAGAACACTTCATAGGGCTTGGATTCATCTGGAGGAATCAGAACTGGAGCTGAGACAAGCTTCTCTTTGAGGGTTTTGAAAGCCACTTCACACTCGGGAGACCAAAAGTATTTGACATTCTTCTGGAGGAGGTTGGAAAGAGGCTTGGCAATCTTGGAGAAGTTCTCCACAAACCTTCTGCAATAGCTGGCAAGACCCAGAAAACTGCGGAGCTGCTTGACGTTCTGAGGAGCTTCCCAGTTGACAATTGCTTCAACTTTCTCGGGATTAACCGCAATACCGTCAGCTGAGATGATGTGGCCCAGGTAGAGAACCTTATCGAGCCAAAACTCGCACTTGGAGAACTTGGCATAGAATTTGTGCTCTCGGAGTCGATCAAGAACCAGACGCAAGTGCTTTTCGTGATCTTCTTCATTCTTGGAAAACACCAAAATATCATCCAGATACACTAGCACAAACTCGCCTGTATAGGGGTTGAAGATGTAATGCATCATCCTTGAAAAGGTAGGAGGAGCATTGGCGAGACCGAAGGACATGACGGTATACTCATATGAACCGTAGCTCGTTCTGAACGCCGTCTTGGGAATGTCTTCCTCGCGAATGCGAATTTGATGGTAGCCCATTCGGAGGTCAAGCTTAGAGAATACTTTAGCTCCTTTGAGCTGCTCAAAGAGTTCGTTGATGTTGGGGAGCGGATACTTGTTCTTAATCGTCTTCTTGTTCAATGGCCGATAGTCAACACAGAGACGCTCCGTGCCATCTTTCTTCTTGACAAATAAGACACCACAGCCCCACGGAGATGTACTCGGTCTGATGAGACCCATACGCTCCTGTTCATCCAACTGTTTCTTCAATTCCTTCAATTCATCTGAAGAGAGCTTGTAAGGACGCCGACAAACAGGTTCGGTGCCCGGCTCGAGTTCAATGACAAACTCCACCTGACGGTGTGGAGGCATGCCTGGAAGTTCTTCTGGAAAGACGTCTTGATATTCATTCACCACTGGAATTGCTCTATGGCATTAATTTCACCCTTATCATTAAGAGAGAAAAGCCGAATAGTATTATCCCTGGAGGCGAAGATAATCACATCTTCATCAGAATGA
Organism: Secale cereale; assembly: GCA_902687465.1. Lineage (NCBI taxonomy): Eukaryota > Viridiplantae > Streptophyta > Magnoliopsida > Poales > Poaceae > Secale > Secale cereale. The sequence continues at coordinate 435,172,161 of LR738709.1, forward strand.
GTCAATTTGACTTCCTTCTGGGCACAATCAATGTGAGCATCATGCTGAGAAAGCCAATCCATTCCGAGAATGAGGTCGATGTCAGAATGACCAAGAACCACCGGAGAAGCCAAAAATCGATAATCGCCCATGCGAATAGAAATGTCCGGAACAACTGTGTTGGAAGTCATTTGCAAACCCGGAGAAATAATCTTCAAAGGTCTAGGAATCCTCTCCGGAACCAATTCATGCTTAGAAACAAAAGGTTTAGAGATGAAGGACAAAGATGCACCCGAATCAAACAATACTTTAGCTGGAAAAGAGTTCACTGAAAGGTTACCCAGAATGACATCAGAAGAAGCCTCCGCTTGTGCTGCATTCATCAGATTAACCCTTGCAGACTTTGGATCATGCTTGACAATAGCTGAACTCATAGGTGGTGGAGGAGGAAGACGCTTCGGATTCGGACATCTGTTGGCATAGTGACCCTTCTGATTGCATTTGTTGCAAGTCACTTCTGAGAGAGGACGGAACTGAGAGCCACTGGACTTAGAGCCTTGAGACTGAAACTGCTTCTTCGACTGGTTGCTTGGGTTGGGTGGGTGGGAGAAACCACGACCACTAGAGTTCTTGTTGTTGGAGTTGTTGAAGTTGCTGGAGTTGTTGTATGGAGCTCGAATCATTGGAGGAGGAGGAAGCCAGAATTTCTGTTGTTTCGCAGCCAACTGAGACGATGAGGTAGAGTGAACAGCATCTCGAATTCTCTTCTTAGAAGCCTCCATCTTGAGCTGAGCTGCTTCTTGTTTCAAAGCCATATTATAGAACTTATCGAATTCGTCTGGCTCGAACAAGGTGAGAGCAAGCTGAAGTTCATCTTTGAGACCTCCACGGAACTGATAGATTTTGCTCTTAGCATCAGGAATGTCTTGCTTTGCATAGCGAGCGAGGTTTTGGAACTTGACATTATACTGATAGACTGTCATGGAGCCCTGCTTGAGGTTGCGGAATTGCTCACGCATACCCTCGATAACACTTGTAGGAATGTGATGCGAGCGGAAATCCTTGCAGAAATTCTCCCACGAGATCACTTGACCCGGCCTTGAGTCTTTGTACTGCTGCCACCAATCAGCTGCTTGATCTTTCAGTTGGAAGGCTGCAAACTTCACATAGTCATCTTCTTTCACGTTACTGCACTCAAAATGCTTCTTGATATCGGTCAGCCAATCTTCAGCATCAAGAGGGTCGACACAGTAACTGAAAGCTTTAGGATTGTTAGCCAGGAACTGGTTGAGGGTAGCATGGTGCTGCTGGAAGAAGTTGCCTTGGTTCATTGGAATGCCCTGATTAGCTTGATTAGCTTGATTAGCTTGCATCATCTGCATCATCTGCATCATCAACTGAGTGTTCTGAGCAGTAGTCTGCATAATTGCTCTCCAAGCCTCAGGCGGAGGAGGAGGTGAAGGAGGACGTTCTGGAACCTCATCCAACTCTGGGTTAGCATTCGGAACCCTCTTCGGAGCCATCCTGTAAGAGATGACCACGAATCAGCAATTGATTGACAAAAGGAATAAGCTGAATCAAAGGAATGAATTGCAACAAGTCTTCACAATAATCATTCGAACAATAAGCACGAATGAAATCATCCGAACAAGAGGAACGAATGATATTCTTAGTTAATTGATAACATCAGTCTTCACGAGAAGCCACATAGGGATCAAAAGAAAAAATAACAAAACAACAAGGTACGGAAAAGAACAAACACAAGAGAGGAGTTTCGTTCTAACATCTTTGTGCTGAAAGCATATGAACGCGTTACGAAAAGGTTTTGCAATCCCCGGATCAGCATAGCCAAGGACCCTTTAAGATGCAACTCCTGATAGTAACCTCGGTCATATAACCCCTTCACTCAATGTCGAACCCCGAACTCACTAACCTGCATTCGTTGGAAGAATGCCTACGATCTACTGGATAAAACCCACCTATAGCTTTCCGAAAGATTCCAGTTATGCAATCAGGTGTTGGGGATACACGGGAAGCACCGCGCAATCAACTCTAACCTACATCCAGGTGTATCCATCCTTCAACACATAACCAGTCTTTCTCGGAAACTGTGTACCTCGGACCTTCGAAAAGCATCCACTATAACAAGCTATGGCAATACTCCCGAACTACCTCCCCAGTACTAGGTGATGTCGGGGTTATCGTGCCACTGGCCGTATAGGGGAGATTTTCGATGTCGGCCGTCTTAAGTATTTAGTACTGTCGCGATATGCTTGTTACAGTGATACCCCGAAGCTCAACTCCTCGGTAACAGGAGGCATCAGGAACAATATCCTTGTCACAAGAACATTGAAACAATCCCAGAATACTCGCGGGATTCCTAAAAAAAAAAATTTGTGCAAATTTTGAAGATAGGAGAGACAAGAGTAGACGTCAGGAGTCCTCACCAGAGAGAAAGGGGATGAGAAGCAAAGAATTCCTACTCTCCGATATAATATAGGACTCAAAAAGTTTTTCAGTGCGTGCCTAGACTCAACCGTCAACGGTTCGATCAAAAAGTGGGGGCTCCTAGGTCGGAGAAGGCTCTGAATACCAACTTGTAATGCCCAGGATGGAATTATACCTCCTACGTGTCGAGGCACGACTTAAAGGCATAAGTCCATCCTAGAATGATCTCAAGTTTGGTAATCTTTGCACAACTCATGTAAAAGAGGGATAGTAAACTGAAAAATAGTTGGCTTACAATCGCCACGTCACAGAATAACAGTACAAGTCGCAAACATCATTCATTAAGATCACTACAACCCTCTAAGGGCAAAAGCCAAATGTCAAAGTACCAAACTCAGATAAATAAAACAACCACAGGCGGATCGAATCCTAGTAAGAGACTCCACTACTGATCGTCCGGGTAGCGCACGTAGTAACGACTACGCTCCTCGTCGTACTCCCAATCCAGCTCGGTGCCATCACCTGGATAGCTCACAGCTGGACCTGCATCTGGTGTGTGAAGTAACTGTGAGCCACAGAGGACTCAGCAATCCCGTTCCCGGGTAACAGAACTATTTGAGCCTTTAGGTGAGGGAAGGCTGAAGAAAGAACAAGTCTGCAGCAGCAACTAGCATCTAACTTACGCAAGTGAGAGCGAGAAGAGAAGGCATCGGCGAGAAGTGATCACGAAGTGATCCTAGCTACAAGCTCACAAACATAACCCCTCCGTGTTCAACTCCCGAATCCCATTCGGAAATTGACAGTCACGGAACACACGCTGGTAGTGTATTAGTAACATTGTGTCAAGTTATCTACAACCGGAATTAACAAGCTCCCATCTGCCACATAACCGCGGGCACGGCTTTCGAAAGTTCAAACCCTGCAGGGGTGTTCCAACTTGACCCATTACAAGCCCACGATCCGCGGAGTCGCAACTCCAAAGTGGGAAGACCCGAGTATCCTCGGAATCCCGTGCTCAAGATATACCGAGCTAAGGTAAGGCTAATCCAGCAAATCCTCCCGGCGTGTCGACACCCTGATCGTAGCCGCGCGTATCTAGGTCTCAGGACACGACCGGATGGGTGATCCCACAGGTTTTTACCAAACCTTGAGTTTCCTCGAGGTGGCCCCGCGTAACCCCCGTTTCGGACCAACACTCATGTGGAGCACTGGCCCGGGGTTGTTGATTAAGAAAGAGGGTTAATTACTCCCTATGCATGTTTAGTTTGTTATTAGGCAAATAGTACCAATGTTGGGACTTGCTGGAAAAGACTTAGCACTTAGCGGTTTATCGAGGGGGTCCCATACACCCCAACCGTGTTAGGAACGCATAATCAAGGAACATAAAACCGGCTTATACGGATCCTAACGGCATGAGTGGAACAAAACACCAAGCAAAAGGCTTAGCCTTCCACCCTTGCCAATATATAGGTGATTTCAATTAAAGCATGTATATAGTGTGATATAACCCAACCAAACTTCAACATGGAGCAAGCATCTTCACTTCACCTGCAACTAGCAACGCTATAAGAAGGGCTGAGCGAAGCGTACTTAGCCAAGCAACGGTTTGCATAGGTAGGGTGGTTAAACATGGCAATTGGTTACAAGTAGGAGGCTGACAAGAAGAACATGGGCATCGAGGCAAAACTATAGATCGAGACTACTAGCAATAGACAAAGATAGTAATGTTATCGGGGTTCGGTCATCTTGCCTGAAGAGAAGAAGTTCGGATCAAAAGAAGGGTCCTCTTGCTCAAACTCGTTGGAAAACTCGTGCTCAACTTCGTGCTCTAAACAAGACAAACACACCAAGCACCAATCAACACGATGCAATGCGCACTCGAAAAACATGTATGCATGATGGATGCACTAGTGATGCACATGGAGCACGTAAAACATCACTCAAGCAAAACACCTCAAAACAAGATAACAACCTGATATTATTAATCTACACAGAAAAACACCCAAGTTTGATATAAGATTCGCTGAAATCGGAGTTACGGGCTAAAAGTTATGCCCGAAACAAGATTTGAGCGAAAACTGCAAATTACAGCAACATAGCATCTTGGGAGCTCAAAATAATTAATCTACAGCACCCAAAAAGCATGGCAAAGGACTTGAACATAAACTAGATATAATGTACAGCAACTAGGTCCAAAGTGCACCCCCAACGGAGTCACGGATCACTAGCAATGATCTTGGACATATTGAACTTTGAAATAAAATTCTGGCAGCAGAATTTTATTGAAAGTTTAGAGCAAAAGATAAACATGCTACAGCACCTCAAATGGACATGTGAGGACATGGATGGAAAGACAACAATATATACTTCATGGAACAATCAAAATCCACCCCAAAACTAACATGCTTTGTCCTACAACATCACACGAACATGGCATCGGAACGTTACAGATTTCAGACTTAGTGAAATTTCACTAAGTCCTAAAACAGCAACATCATCATAGCAACAAAAAGAGCAAGTTTAAGACACATCTAAACTAAACATGGCAAAGGGTAAGCACCTCATCAAAATACATATGACGGTGATCCCGAAACACACAAGCATGCATCAATGTGGTGAACACACCGATTACAACGAGCTCAACAACATGGCATTTCATAACAAGTAAAAACACAACATATGAACATGGCATCTTGCAACGATGATAACAAGGAAACAAAACATCTACCATGCAACCTATCACACCCAACACGTAGTTCGTGTCAAGACGAACACGTGGACATGTCATTTGCCTCGTTTGGACAAACGAGCTAAAAGATATCACAAGTCGAAGGTGGCATGAAAAATAACACATAACAGCAGTTTATATCATCATACACTCTTGCAACAGCAAAACAAGCCCCTAGATGATCTCTAACATGCATGACAACAACAGGTAAAACGTAGAGGGCATCTCCACGAACATCTGGACATATCACACGCTCAAAACGGAGCAACAGGTAAAAAGATACAGCAGGTCAAAGTATGCATTTCAGAACAGGGAAAACAGGGACTAGGGTTGAAATAGACCTCTCAGATCAGATCTGGAACAGTGCGGAGTGGGCCGGAGGAACAGTGCGCGGCCCGCAGATGAACAGTGCTCGGAGGGAGAGGCAGCCCGCAGGGCGGCGGCCTGGCTGACGCGGCCCGCGGAGTGCGGCGGCTGGACCGCGGAGGGAGGCGGCGGCCCACCCGGTGCGCGCGGCGGCGGCCCGCGGTGGCTGGGGCAGAGGCCCAGCGATCCGGCGCGGGAGGGGAGGCGAGGAAGCCCGCGAGGCGAGCGGCGACTCGGCCTGGAGGAGCGGGCGAGCGGCGGCCCGCGCCGCTGACGCAGCACGGCTGGCGCGGTGGGCGAAGGTGGGCCGGTCGGCGCTGGCTGGAGCGGCCCGAAGAGCAGCTGCGAACGGCCAAGTGGTCCAGGCCCCCTGGCGTCGGGCGTACGGGGCGAAGGGCCCGGCTGCCCGGTCGATCGAGCCGACGCGGTGGAGCTGGCGATGCGGGCGCTGCGCGCGTTGACTTCGCGCTGCGGTCGAGGGACCGGTCGGCGGCGCTGGATCGAGGGGATCCTTCGGGATCCCGAGCTGATTTTTGGATCTGAGATCTGAAAAAAAAGAAAAAAAAATAGAGGGAAGGAGGAAGAAGAAGGGGATGCCCAAATAGACCTAGGGGTCTATATATAGCAGTTTTAGACTAGGGTTTGGAGACTAGGGTGTTTAGGAGCCCTCCGATCGTGATCCAACGGATCCGATCGCGGTGACGATTTAAAAGGCCCAGACGGAGAAAAAGAGACTGCAACAGGGGTGTTTCCGGGACACGAAGTAAGGGCACTTCGGACCCACACGTACAACGGAGGGAAAAGTCAACGGAGTCCAAACGAGACGAGATTTGAGAGGCGGGTTGCACACAACAAAACAACAACACACAACACAACCTCGCGGCACACCGGTAACGAAAAACGCCCGAACAACAAAGTAGGCCTACGGGACGTCACGGACACGTGAGGGAGCTCCGGAACACGAAACGGACAACGGGAAGGAACGCCACGAACCGGATGCAACCCACAACACAAATGCAATGCAATGCACATGTCTACATGATATGAATGAATGCCACACACTCACACAACAAAACGACGAAAACCCGAAAGACAAAGACCCCGAAATGGAAATAGATGAAGCCGGAGATTTATTATATACCCAAAAGGGAAAGTATTACATCCGGGGCATTACAGAGGTAATCATGGAGTTCAGCAGCGTCAACTTACTCCCATAGTTCATCAAGCATAGGGAAGAAGAGAGTCTACGTTCTGCCCTTTCCACCAGTGGCATAAGCTCATTCACCGTAGGTTTGGTTGTTCCCATGGGTAATCCCAGGTAGGTGAATGGCATACCCCCAACCGAGCATTGCCAGATTTGTGCTAGGTCCGCAGCAAGGCGATCATCCACGTTAAGTGGCACTAGACGGGATTTGCTAAAGTTTATTTTGAGGCCGATCGAGTCCGCGTAGTCCATCAGGATTTGCTTCATGGTCTGTGCCTGCGCTAGATCGGCCGGCATGACCAGGATTGTGTCATCAGCATATTGTACCACCGGATAATCCATTCCAGTACGAGAGGGGATCGGCAGTTCGATAAAGCCGCTCCGGTACGCGTCATTCATGGCAGCCTGCAGCAGATCACCCGCGAGGACAAAAATGAGGGGAGAGAGCGGGTCCCCTTGCCGTACTCCGTAGTTACAGTCAAATTGTCGTCCGGGAACTCCGTTTAGAAGGACCGAGGATTTGCCTGATCCAAATATATTCTTGATCCACCCCATCCACCGATCATCGAAGCCCATGTGTTGCATGATCTTCATCATAGCAGAATGGTTGATAGTGTCAAAGGCTTTCGCAAAGTCCAGTTTGAGCAGCACAATGGGTTTTTTCGATCGCTGGCATTGATAGATATATTCAAAAGCCCACGCCAGGCAGTCTTGAATGGATCGGCTCTTCAAAAAACCGTATTGGTTTTTATGTATGATCTTGAGGATAACGGTCTGTAACCTGTTTGCAAGTAGCTTTGTAATGATCTTCAGACAGCAGTTTAAAAGAGTGATTGGGCGGAAGTCATTAGCCGACTCAGGCGAGTTGGTTTTGGGGATGAGCGTGATGAACCCTGTGTTGATGCTGGTGAGGTCAAGGTTGCCGTTGTAAAAGTCCTCGCACAGTTTATAGAAGTCCTTCTTGACAATGTGCCAACAGGTTTTGATAAAGTGTCCATTGAAACCGTCAGGGCCAGGGGCACGATCTGTGGGCATGTTTTTAACCACTCCATCTATCTCAGAGTGTGTAAAAGGAGTTGACAGCGCTTCAAGACCATCTATCTTGTTGATGATTGAGGCTAAGTTAAACTTCATAGCCTGGGTGGAAGAAGCTCCAAGTCTCCCCTTGTATGTATCAAACAGTACCTGCTCCTTCGATTTATGGTCTGTGACCACAGATCCATCTTGAAGTTTGAGTGAGGAAATGAAGTTTTTTCTATAACGTTCAGTTGCCAAAGCATGGAACAGCTTCGTGTTTTCTTCTCCAAATTTGATGTAACGAATCGTGCAACGCTCTCTCCAGTATCGGTTCTGGTATTGTAGTAGTTTAAGCAGGTGGGCCTTGATAATTTTCCTGAAGTTTTTCTCAGGTACCGTGAGGGGCCGCCGATCTTCCAGCCCATCAAGCTCCGCGAGGGCCCAATTGCAGTTTTGAATGAGTATTGAGAGGCGGGAGATTCCTTTACTCCATTTTTTAAGATCATACCTTAGGCGCTTCATCTTTTTGCATATAAGGGCAGAGGTATTTTTTGCATAGCAGTACTTATCCCAGGACCCCTGCACCACTTCAAAAAAGCCCGGGTGGTTAGTCCAATAATTTTCAAAACGAAAGACCTTGCTCTTGGGTATGGTGGTTTTGATTTCGACCACACATGGTGTGTGATCAGACACAGGTTTTCCCAGTGGGGTGGCTATTGTGTTTGGGTACAATTGGGTCCAGTGACACGACGAGAGAAACCAGTCTAACTGTTCCAACAAAGGGTCATTCTGCATATTGCTCCAAGTATAGGAACGTCCTTTTAGAGGGATTTCCACCAAGGCTTGTGTACGTATAATGTCATTGAAAATGAGTATGTCATTGGCATCCCCCCCTGGCTTATTTCTGTTGTTGGATGATCGAATGTAATTGTAGTCTCCTACAAGAAGCCAATCGTCCGTATCTGGTATTTCCATTTCATAGAGCCAATCAGTGAACATCACTCGATCATCCCCCCTACATGGCCCATAGATATTGAATAGCGTCCATGCGTGGTCGGACACCTTCGAAGTTAACTTTACTCCTAAAGCAAAGAAATCCGAGAAAATCCTGTTCCCATCAAATAGAGAACCATTCCAGACTGTAAGAATACCCCCCGAGGCACCACGCGAAGGAACGAAAGCAAATTGATCAAGACGGCGTGGACAGAATGTCTTAATGAAAGCAAGATCAAAAGAGGCTCGTTTAGTCTCCTGAAGGCACACGATATTACAACCCGAAGCTGCAATCGCATTTTTAACTGCTAAGGTTTTTTCCTCCGAATTTATGCCACGGATGTTCCACACCAGCACCTTCCAGTGCACTTGGTTAGCCATGTAGATTAGTTGGTGGGGGTGGTGGCAGCGGGCTCCTCTTCCTCCAGCGGCGCCATGAGCTTGGACTCGGAGAGCTCGGCTATAGGAATTCCACAGCGCACCGTGCCGATCCTCTGCATCTGGGAAATAGGAGTTGGTGGCGGGACCTCATTAGCAGCAGGTTTTGCATGGATTGAAGAAACTCTGAGAGGAACCAAAGGTGCTTGCCGTGGTCTAACCTTAGTCTTGTACGGTCGCGCTTCAGCCATGGAAGGGGCCTTAAAGCCATCATAGCGATTATTCCTGGTGCTACGTCGGAGAGGCAGTGAATCGCCTGTCAGCTTGTTCTTCTTGACAGAGCGTGCCAGCACCCGTGTGTCATCCGCATGTTCAGTGATCACCACCGCATTCTCTCAGGGCACATCCCATGGCTCCTCAACGGCGACCACGGTGGCATCCATCGGCTGGCGAAGTAGCGGAGCAAAGGCTTCATCCCAGCTCCGCTTGTCCAGTTTCACAAGGAGAGTGTCTGACATTGTGGCAATTGGGGTATACCAGGATCTGATTGCATATGCCACAAACAGGTATTGGAGCGAGCTACAGAACTGGGTGGTCTTCTCCAGGGAATCTTCTGCAGGGAGGAGCATGGGGAGCATGGGCTTATAGATGTATTTCCTGAGAAAGGAGATCAAACGCGCGAAAGGTAAGACACGGAGGTTTGCCTCCTCCGCCGTTCCTCTGACAAAAGTCAGGGTGCTGTGGTGCGCTCCCAGAACGATGTCATCTGCTGCCAGTTCGACCTGCGCCACATGCGCATTCCAGGCCTCCAGACCATCATCAAGAACATTTTCTTCAGGTGTTACTCCATCCATCATGGACGGACCAGTGTATTCAGTGATCTGACGCCAGCTCTCACCCTGGTACTGCGGTGGGATTTCAGGCCAGGGTTGCCATCCATTGGCCAGTGGCTGCTGTGCAGGTGGCTGAAGATCTTGCCCCCAGGCCGCATTCGCCTGTTGCTGCTGTGCAACCATGGCTTCAAAGGATACTTGTTGGGAAGCAGTCAGGAACGGCAGTTCCCTGGGATGCGGCGAGGCATTCATCGATGGCGGCGGCTCCTCTGTGCCCGCATTAGGCGGGTTAGTTGGCCAGTTAGTCAGGATATAGACTGGAATTGTCCATGATCTTCCCAGACCTCCAAACACGTTGGCCCTTTCAATGATCAGACTATGCGGCACATTGGAGAATTGATTGATAAGCACACGAACAAGAACTCTAGTCTTGACTTGGCCAGGGTTATGCCAAATCTCGAAGTTACCAAAGCAGCTGACAGCCTTGTTCACATAGTACTCATTCTGGTAATCAAGAGGAAAACCCAGGAACACTACCCATGCAATAGCTTCAAAGATCGGTATGCGCATGTTAGGTCCTTCATCATGGCGGGCGAAGTAGAAGGTCCTATCGTCATCTATCGGATGCGGCCCAGTAGTGATAAGAAAATCTCTGACAGCAGCTGATCTAAATCCAATCATCCCGACGCCTAGATGAAAGATGTCAGAGTATATCACCTCAGCATTGAAGTCCTCGGCCAAGATTTGTAGGATTTCCGCGAGCACCATAGGACGCTGAAGATCGGGCGTCGGAGGGTTGGTGAGGACGAGCGCATAGTTTTCGTGGTGCAGTGGAGGAGCGCCGACGACCATCATGTTCCTCTGGAGTCTATCAGCGGGGCCATTGAAGATGGCGAGGGGGCCAGGGATGAACTGGAAGGGCATGACTGGGAAGTTCGCCATGGGAGTATGAGTGGAGGTGTTTGCAGGGATGCTAGCGGGCGGATGAGCCGAGAGGCGTTTCTGGCGAGGGGAGGAAGCACTAGCAGGCGGATGAATTGATGGGGGCTGCTGGCGATTTGGTAGTGGGGGTGGCAGGTTGGGTAGGCTAGGAGTGCTCGAGGTGATAGGACGTAGGGTAGGAGGATGCGGACCGTCACCCCCAATAGGTAGAGCGCGCGTGCCCTGGCGCTGCGAATCGCTTGATTTGATATGCCATGCCATTTTTTGTTTTTTGTTTCCAACACAGCCTCGAGAAATCCCAACGGGAGGGGATACTATACTAGTTTTAATCCTCCAAGCCCAGGAATCATTGGAAGGTTGCCGCGGTTTGAAAATCCTCCTCTTATGGAAAGATTGGCTATTATTCGAAAAGGGTATATCTTTGGTGGGGACATGCAGAATTTTTGGTTTCCAAAGAAAATGGGGAGAGGCTTCAGCGAAACAAAATTTCGCAACGTGACCGAGAAAACCACAGGAGGAACACAACATCTGAGCCGGGCATGCAAAGAAAAGGTGGCGGGTAGAGCCGCAGGTCGTGCAGACGGAGTGGCCCGGCCCAACATGGGGTCTAGAGTTGTTCTCCGGCTTAAGTATTTTGCCCTCAGGACATATATTCGCAAGATGGCCCAATTGATGGCAAGCAGCACATAAATTTAAACGTTGGAATATTACCTCCGATGGCGGGATAGATTGTAGATGCCATATTGAGGCAATCTTCTCATCAGAATAGCCGAACACCCGTTGGTCCAAAATATGGAATAGCATGAAATCCGGGATGTGTTCCCAATTCTTTGGCTCAAATTTAATGCCCTGAAAAGCTTGATTCTCGGCCGACGGTGGAACATTAAATGCGTTTTGAAAACTGCCAAAAGAGATACAATCCTTGTCTGGGGGCGGAGCACATGCATCGTTTGAACAATCTGGATCAAAAGTGAGATGCTTCGCAAATGTATGTTTTCCATGGGTGTGCGAATGATTGCCCCGATGAGTGTCCATGAAATGAAACGCAAATTTCGGGAGTTCTTCGTTAGCTGAATGATCATTTCTAGCACTTTTCCGGAGAAAGTCAAGGTTGGGTTTGATTGCAATAGGGGTTCGAGCAGCCACCTCACCAAGCTCATCATCCAAATGCCAACCATTATCCAAACTTGAATAATTCATCGACGGTTTGAACAAGTGAAAATGACAAACAAAATCCGGCCAAACCCGATCCTTCAACTTGTAAATGAAATGCCCCACATTGTTGAAAGCAACGGAGAAGCGAAAAGACCTTTTGCCCAATTGAAGAACATTAAATCCCAACGGAGAACCACCAATACAGCATTGTAGCACTAGGCCAACTGATTCTGTCGTGAGAGGGAAAGATGCCGAGGAGAAGGAGACAACCAAGAAGAACTCCTTGGTATGGGAAGAGGGGGAGAAGTGCACCGATGAACCAAACTTTGTGCGCACCTGTTTAGCCACAGAGATCCCAGGGTTGAGATCCCAATGGAGGAGGCTAGCCATTCGTAGGCTAGTCTAGAGAACGCCATGGGTGATCGCCGGCCGTCGGTGGTGGTGGTGGTGGAGGTGGGAGGAGAGGTGGAGAGGTGGGGAGGGAGCCATCTGTTTCTTTTAAGTTAACTGAAGTTAACAAGCAACAGTGCAACTTCGTCAGTTTCGTCAGTCAGCGTTCGTCAATCTCACCAATGCCCCTTTGGATCGATGTTGCACTGCACCTCGCTCTTATCCAGAGCACCGCACGCGCGCTTGGCTGGTTCTTGGCGTCGGTGGCACCCTATCCCGCCCACGCCGGCATCTTCCGCGACGGCAGAGCCACCCGTGGCGGCCAACAGGAGGCACCCTGCGGCACAACACCGTTTGGCACCGCCCAAGCCACCCGGGAGCTCCGCGTGGCCTTCTCCATCGCCAGCGCATGCCTTCAGCACCGTCGCCGTGGCCTGGCATGCACAGGGCACGCTCTCTGCCGCACGGCCGTTCCGTTGGGGACAGACAGTAGCCACCCCTACCTTGCTGAGTTAGGCACCGAAATGGAACCAGTGCACCTCCTAGTCGATGCTCAAGCTTCTAATCCACCTGCCTAGCCACAGCGCCGCCGTAATCGATCGCCGGACTTATCCCGTTCACGGCAACCGCCTCGGGCCGGCTATATATAGCACCTCCAAGCTCGCTCTCGACCCTGCACATCTCCACTACCTCACTAGACCACGCCCAGCCACTAGAAGAGCCTCGAGGGGGCCCTTCTTCCTCAACTCCGGCCACCTCCGTCCGCCTCGGGTTCCAGCAGCGTCCTCTCTGGTGAGAGCTCCTCCACCACCCTGGACTCGTTCGTAGCCTCCTGGCACCTCTAGGAGACTAACCCCCACTTCAATTTGGCCCCAGCTACTCTCTCCGACGAGGCCCGCGACCACCCGAGCCGCCGTCCGCCAGAGATAGAGTCGCCATCGACATGGGGCTCGCCGACGCTCAACTCCACCACCCACCGACGCGGAGGAACACCAGGAACTCGTAGGTACCACTCCCTCCCTCTACCTCGCCGTGGATCGGCGCCGGCGACCACCGTAGCCTTCTGGCGCCGGCGCGACTCTGTTTCAGTTTTTAAACCTGACGAGTGGGACCCCCTCGTCAGCCTCTCTTTCCTTTCTGAAACGTTTTCCTAGGAAGCGCCTTCGGGCAAAGTACGTTTTCCTATTCGGCTGGCGTACTGCGTACCGATTTGTTTTCTGTTTTTATATTCTAGCCCCTGGAAACTTTCCGTTTCATTACAGACATGTCCCTGGACAGAAACTTGAATAACTTTTAAACAAAAAGTGATTTTGAGTTGATTCTTTTTCTGTCCTCTTTAGTTTTCTGTCTAGTTTTTTGTCCTATTTATTTGAAAAATATTTGGGTCAACCTTTTGCACGCGCGGTATTTATGTAAGTATTCGTTTTGTTTGAACTCGTAGATACCGAAGGACGTGACGGAGCCGCGAACTTCACCGAGTTAGACTCCGACTACTCCGAACCAGGCAAGCATGTTTGAACCTTTGATATGATGAGTGTGTTCCATGTTTGCTCGAGTAGTTCTTTTTCATAGCATGGTCATATAAGCATTTGTGGATGATTATATTTCATGCAAGCAAGCTTTGGGTGAGGCTCGAATGATAATGGTTGAACCACCTCGATCATGTGGTGACATGATGGGTTGTGTACTGGTATTGTTGGAGCATGGTAGTAAATGGTTAACTTTAGTATCAACGTGGATCAAGTCGTGATCCCGTTCGTCTCCTTTTTGGTACTGTCATATGTCGTCTGTTAAGATTACAGTTTAGTCAGTTGCAAACCACGTTCCGTGTACACACCAAGTAGAGGGGCCGGGATGAGGGTTCCATGGCCCTGGTGTCGGGGGAAACTGTCCTCCCACGAACACCTATGGGACCGGAGCCCCTTCTACGTTGCGTTAAGGGAGCGGAGGGAGCACGGAGAGCAGATCGAGGGGCACACGCGGGCAGTTTACCCAGGTTCGGGCCGCGCGGACGCGTAAAACCCTACTCCTGCCTTAGGTTGTATTGAGTTCTTGAGCTCGGGAGCTTGAAGATCTACAGTACTAGCTACCGAGCGAGAGAGTTCTCTACGCTTCGAACCTCCTCTACGTTGTGCATGGGCCTCCTTTTATAGCTCAAAGGGGTCATCGACAGGTGTCAACGTAGAGGAGGGTAAAAGTGTAAATTTGGTGGTAGTTGCAACAGTGCATGAACAGTATGTGAACAGTGGTCTTCACCTAACTTTGACAGTGGGGGACAAGGGCATTAAATGCCCATCGCCGTCGCCCCCAAAAGCGTCCGTCCATGCTTCTCCGTTCGCCACGGCGGTAGCCTCGTCACCGCGGCTTGCCACCGTGTGCCCCAGGCTGCACAGCCATCCGCCACGTGCCCCTGGAGGGGCCCCAGGGCGACGCGTGGGCAGATGAGCTGGAGCGTGGGCACACAGCGTAGGTTTCCCCGGCAAGCACCTTGCCGGGGTCGTGATATTGCCGGGCCCGGAAGCTTGTCGCTCTTCGGGTCCGGCCGGGGCGCATGATGCGCCGAGACATCTCTTGAGGTACGTGTTCCTTGGCCTTCCTGGCAAGCTCCTCTTGCCAGGGTCTTGTGCTAAAGTGATAACCTTGAGCCTGGTGCGGCCTTCCCGGCAAGCTCCTCTTGCCGGGGCCTTGATCTTCTGACTTGTATACTTTGTTCTTGAATGGCTTCATAGGGACCAGAACGGTTCTTGGCGAGCACGTGGTAAGCCCTGCCACGGGAAGCTGCTACTGCCCGTGCACAAGTTGGGGTACTAAGGTACCCCTATCTTAGTACACCGACAGGAGCCCCCGGGCCTGGGCCACACACAGTGCCGAGCGCTGTTGGGCCAGGCCCAAGACAGTGCACAGGCACACGCGGCCCACGGCAAGCCGTATCCCCTTCCGTATCCGCCGTATCCCTCCCTAACGGCACGCATCGATTGCGGCGTCGTGGGAGAGATCGTGGCCTGTTCTTTAATGGGAAATGCGGAACGTCCCCCACTTCCCCCTTAAAAGCAGAGGAAGCAGGGGCAGTCCCCCTCCATCGTCTTCATTGCGCCTTGATTCTCCAGAAACCCCCGCCGCTCTCTGCCTCCCAAAGGTCGACAGAGAGCCAAGCCCCTCTCTCCCTCCGCCGTCCCCAGCATTCACGGCACCGGCGACCTCCCCGTCTCCCTCCTCGTTGCCCCCGCCATGGCTCCGAAGAGTGACAAGGCGAAGAGCGACAAGGCGAAGAAGGAGAAGTCCGAGCAGGCGGCGAGGCTGGCAGCCCTGCGGAGGAAGAGCGTGGTCTTCACGCCGAGGCTTGGCGCGAGGGAGCTGCGGGACAAATACTATTTGTTCTGGGCGAGGGAGACCAAAGCTCATCCCCGCACCAGAGTCCTCCCCGCCGTTGCCGTCGACATGTTCCCCGGTGGGTACTTTTACTTTGCCGCATTCTTCCATTGTGGTATGTGCCCTCCGTACTCGGAGTTCTTTTGTGATGTAATGAATATGTATGGCCTCCACCTCCTAGATTTCACCCCCAACGCCATCCTTACGATGGCTGTTTTCGCACATCTGTGCGAAAACTATGTTGGGGTTCATCCAAATGTAGCTCTTTTCCGACACTTCTTCACGCCTAGAGTAGAGTCCGGTTCTCCCCTCTCCGGCGGCATCTCCTGGATCTTCAGGCTGAACAAGAAGGAGGCGTACTTGAAGGGAGAGCTCCGCGACAAGTGGGAGGAGTGGAGAGCCGATTGGTGCTGGGTGCTGGAAGCTGAGCCTGAGCCCTTTACCTCGCTGCGCCAGACTGCCATAGTGCGCGGCAAGGATTGGAGTGAATTGGCCCCGGAGGACAGCAAGCTTCAGATCGCCCTCATTAGGATCCTTCGTCTCCGGGCCGCCAATCTGACCGTTGGAGAAGTTGGAGCAGATTTCCTTCGCCGCCGCATCACCCCTCTACAAGAAAGGAAGAGGCCCGCCTGGGAATTCGGCAATGCGGCAGATATCATGAGGCTGCGCCCTGGATTGAACTACAATTTCACCGTCTTGGAGTTGAAGGGGATGGTCCGGGAGCTCTTCAAGCATGACCCGGCCCACCCGGAGTGGTTCAAACCTTCCCGGGGAGTGGTGCCGCTGTGCAACAGCATTGCCCGCGATTCCATACGCGCGATGATGCCCGAGTGCGACTCCCATGGTGTCGTCCCCACTTGGCTGGAGCCTCCAGCAGAGACCGTGCAGACCTTCTTCGACAACTTGGTCGAGAAGCCCCGCAACGCCGAGGAGAAGAAGGGCCTCATCCGAGATACTACTGACCGGGATGTAGCTTACATTGCCTCCAGGATAGAGGAGGCCGCCGCAGCTGCGGCTGCGGGCGAATTTGGATACACTGTGGACGAGGCAGAGGCCGCGGACGCAGTGAGTCAAGCAGAGGAGGCGGAAATCCTCAGTCTGCTGAGGATTGCGCCCGAGGAGTTTGCCGGGGAGCCTTCCGTGAAACTTGCCGAGATGAGCGAGGTTGCCGGCGGGACCGAGGCCGCCGGGCATGGCACTGAGTCCAGCGGGCCTACCGAGGAGGAGGAGGACGCCGAGCCTGGAGATTCCGATGAAGACTCTGGTGGATCTCTGAATCTTGACGACGATGCCTCCTCATCCTCGGAGAACTCTCTGCCTCCGCCAAGCCCTCCGCAGCAACCGAAGAAGCGCCTCCGCAAGGCAGCTGAGACGGCAAGGCCACAGGCGCCTCGACAGCAGCCGACGCGCCGTGCGACGCGCGCCACCAAGACGAGCGAAGTCGTCAAAGAGGCGCCCCGTGCTCGAGCGCCTAGCGGAGGGGGATCTTCCCGGAGCGGAACGGGTGCTCCTTCTGCCCCTCTGTCCTCGACGACGACGGGGGCTGGGTCTTCGCAGCCCGCAGCCCCGGAGCCCGCCAAGCGCCCGAGGGAGCCTTCTCCTCCTGCTCCTCGCGCGGGGGCGCACCAGGCGGAGTTCGACTTCTCCGCCCCCAGATCCGACGACGAAGAGGAAGATGAGTAAGTATTTGTAATTCTTTTAGTTTCTTTGATTTTGTCTTGATTTTCCTTGCTTGGTTCTGATCTTGCTTTTGTTTTGCTTCGCAGGACCATGACCCAGCGGATGGCGAAGAGGGCCAAGATCCCTGTGGTCAATATCGAGGACGACGAGCCCGTCGTGGCGACAAGCGACGCGCCGGCGACGAGCTTGCCGGATCAGCCTGCTGCTCCGAGGAGCAGCCCCCAGCGCAGCCCCCAGCGTAAGTCTGGTATTTATCTTTCTGCTTGACGGGTGCGCTCGAGGTTATCATCTTGGTTGACGTCTTGTTGTCTTGTGCAGAAGTGGAGCCGCAGCCGCAGGAGCACCGGGAGGTCGCCCCCGACGAGCCACTTGCTCCACCCTCCCCACCAAGGATGGACTCCCGGCAAGGGAGAACACTCCGCCAAGGACGGGCACTCCGCCAAGGGCGAGTACCCCGCCAAGGGTGAGCAGGCCGACAAGGGTGAGCACTCTGCCAAGGGAGGGCGCAAGCGGCCCTACGCCAACAGGGGCCACTACTCCGCCGCCAAGGGAGAATTCCCCGGCGAGGGACCCTGTCGTCGAAGAAGTCCGCGAAGGTAACCCTTGTGACTTCTTCTTGGATTTGTCTTTTTGGATATTTGCTTGATTCTTTCTTTTCTTTTTCTTCTGCTAGATCCTCCTGCACCGGAGCGGATGGAAACGGAGACCACCGGCGAGGAGGGCGTGCATGGCGACGGCGGCAACGCCACTACCGCCGAGGAGGTGGCTGGAGCTGACGAGCCGGCCGTCGAGGAGACCGCCCCAACCGCCGATGCCGCGGCTGGGGAAGGGACCGGCGACCATACCGCTGGCCCGGAGGCTGCGGGAGCGCCGGACGCTGCACCGGCCGCCGACCCCTCCGCCTCCGCGGACCGGTCGGGCGTCTACTTGGAGGCCGCCAATGGGGTCTTTATTCAAGTCCCATGGGCGTCCTCGTCTCGGGCACCCGCGGAGGGAGAGACCTTTGACGGAGAGGTCCTCGCCTCCGCCGGATTGAAGGTTGTTGAAGCGCCCGGCAGGAGCGATGAGCCCGAAGAGGAGAGACTCCTTCGTCGGCTCCTGGCCTTGTATCGGGCCAGGCAGGCGAAGTTGGAGTCTCGGGAGGCTCTGGCTGCCAAGGCCGGAGCTGATCTGGAGAAGCGCGCCGCGGAGCTCCGCGCCGCCAACCAGGCGGCCCTCCGCAACTTGGCGGAGGAGCGTGAAGAGCTTGCCGGGGCACAGAAAGCCTTCCTCCTTGAAAAAGCTGAGGCCGAGGAGCAACAACGATTGGCCGCCGAGGAGCTGTCTCGGCGGGAAGGAGTACTCAACCAGCGGAAGGTCGACCTCGATGCCCACGAGGACGACCTCGCCGCCCGGGAGCAGGCCATTGGCGGGGCTCTGAAGGAGGCGAGGAACGCCGCAGCCGCCGCAGAGACCGCCAAGAAGGACCTGGAGGCCAAGGTGGCGCAGATGGAGCTGTACCTGATGGCGAGCGAGGAGAGGGTCACTGCGCTCAACGTGGAGCGGGAGAAAGATGCCCACACCAACTCTGAGCTGCAGGTACGTCTCTCCGAGAAGGGCCAAGAGCTTGCTGACGCCAGGAACTCCATCGCTGACTTAGAGCTGAAGGTTTCCACCTTGACTGACTCGCTCGACGCCGCCCGGGACCGCGAGACGAAGCTGAAGGACGAACTCCGCAAGGAAAGGGCCTTGGTGGAGAGCGCCGCCGTCTCGCAGAACAAATTCAACCGGGCAGTGGAGCAGTGGACTGATGAGCTGGTCACCTCCGCTGCCAATATTGACATGGAGATGATGGCGCTGAGGGCGGAGCATCTCGTGTACTCCCCGGACGAGAGTCTTCCCCACAGCGCCAAGTTGAGTCTGTTCTTCAGGGGAATTTCGCCGGCGCTTGCGCAGCTGCGGGAGAAGATCCCCGTGCAGCTGGCCGACGAGGCGCGTCGGCTCTGCATGGGCACCATGGAGCAGGTCTTATCGAAGATCGTCTACCGCAACCCCGGCATCAACCTCGTCAATGTCCTCCGCTCCTTGCAGCCCGAAGCTGACCAGGAGGCGTTGAAGGCGCAAGTTGCCCACATCGTCGCCAAGGTGGGCAAGATCACGAGGCGTGAAGGCGACCGCGTAGATTAGATTCCCTTCTTTCTGCTTCCTTTGCCGCTGCAAAGCATGTTACGGACAAGAATCTGTCAGTATTGCGGCAAGTCATCTTTGTAATATACAATCTTATTTTGGGGTAATCAATGCAGTGTTATCTTCCTTGCTTTTGGTCCTTTACTTTGTATGCTTTTTACCCTACGCTTTTAGGGAACTTGCCGGCAAGGGGCCCTTGCCGCGAGCGCTGAGTGCGGGACTCTTAGCAGCCTGCTAGCAAGGACCTTGTCGGCAAGTAACCTTGCCGCAGCTAGTCGCGGCGCACTTACATTGCTGAGCGAACTCGAAAATGAAGTAAGGGCGCGACACTTGTCGCAGCTCACTTAAGCCGTTGAGCGTGCTCGAAACAAAGCAAGGGCGCGGCTAGCTACGGGTAGGTTCCTTCGCGCACAGGTTTTCCATACAAAGTGTGGTTGTTCAAGGAAGACAACTAAAAAAATTGAAAAATTTGAATTACTTAAACTTTGGTAACTTAGCTTTCATAGATTGTTTGTTCCCCGACAAGGCTTCTCTTTCTTGAACAGTACTTGGTTCATGCCTCCATCTCCTTCCCCCCCGGCAAACTTGTGCGCGAGGAATACTCCTTCTGCTTAAGAGGGAAAGACAAAAAGGAGGAAAAACAAGTATAGGGCCTCATGGCTTGCTAGTGCTTACCGGGGATGTGCGTTGCACAAGGTGTCAGATGATGCATGCAAATAACAAAGAAAAGCATGGTAATGACAAATAGTGCGGAGCACAAAAGCTTTACTGATGCACGGGATCTGCGCCCGGCTTTGTACAAAGGTTTACATGCAACAGCGGCAAGACTTGCACAAAAGGTGGTTGCCGGAGCGGATCACGGCAACCGCGCCTTACGGGTGAAACTTGCGAAGATGCTCTATGTTCCAGGAATTGCTCACCGGTAAGCCTTCTTCGGTCTCAAGGCGGACAGCGCCGGGCCTTGTGACTTCTCTCACCCGATAAGGGCCTTCCCACTTCGGCGTCAACTTGTTGGAATTCTTGGCGGACTGAACACGCCGAAGAACAAGGTCGCCTTCCTCGAGACTCCTGGCCCTGACCTTGCGGCTATGATAGCGACGCAAGGCCTGCTGGTATCGAGCAGCTCGTACAACAGCCTGGAGACGTTCCTCCTCGAGGAGCAATGCATCATCTTGCCGCAGTTGCTCTTGCTCGAGCTCATCATAAGAAAGCACTCGAGGAGATCCGTGTACGAGTTCCATGGGGAGAACTGCCTCTGCTCCATAGACAAGAGCAAAGGGTGTCTGTCCGGTGGCTCGATTTGGTGTCGTTCTGATTGACCAAAGAGCCGCCGGCAACTCTTCTATCCAGTTTCTTCCGCACTTGTGCAGCCTGTCGAAGGTTCTTGTCTTGAGTCTGCGCAGCACTTCAGCATTGGCCCTCTCCGCTTGACCATTGCTCCTCGGGTGAGCAACAGAAGCGAAGCAGACCTTGGCGCCAAGGTCTTGGACGTACTGCATGAAGGTGCGACTTGTAAACTGTGTGCCATTGTCGGTGATGATCCTGTTAGGGATTCCGAAACGGCAAACAATCGATCTGAAGAACCTGACTGCTGACTGTGCTGTCACCTTTCTCACTGGTTCCACTTCTGGCCACTTTGTGAACTTGTCGATTGCTACGTACAAGTACTCAAAGCCCCCGACTGCGCGGGGAAAGGGGCCGAGAATATCGAGCCCCCAGACCGAGAAGGGCCAGGACAAAGGGATCGTCTGGAGAGCTTGAGCTGGCTGGTGAATTTGCTTGGCATGGAACTGGCACACTTCTCACTTGGTTACTTGTGCAGTTGCATCTTGGAGGGCTTCTGGCCAGAAGAACCCTTGCCGGAACGCCTTCCCGGCAAGTGCCCTTGCGCCAATGTGGTGGCCACATATGCCTCCATGTATCTCTGCCAATAGCTTCTATCCATCTTCCCTGGAAATGCACTTCAACCTGACACCGTTGAGTCTTCTTCTGTACAGTTCATTGCCAACGAACTGGTACATACTCGACTGCCTGGTTATTTTCTCTATCTCTTCTGGGTCGTCGGGAAGTTCTCCAGTTTGTAGAAAGCGGACGATTTGCTGTGCCCATGCTGGAGCCTGAGGCTCAACAACAAGGACTAAAGGTATGAGGGCTTCTGCGGGAACCTCAGCTTCTATGGCAAGAACCTGCGGCTCTGCCGGAGCTAATGGTCCCCCGGCAAGCCTGCCGGGGCAAGGCTTGTCGGGAACGCCTGCTTCAACCGTACAGACCCTTGGATCTGCAAGAGCAAACTGTTCCTCAGCATCTTGGCTGTTGATCTTGGAGACCTTGGCGGCGGCTTCTGGAAGATCCGCCGGCAAGTAGTCACCGGAGACCAACTTCCTCTTCTTGTTTTGCCCAACTGATGGTGTAACGGATGGCCGAGTTAACTTGAGCACGAAGGTCCCTGGTTCCACAGGTAACTTCATTGCAGCTCACTTTGAGAGGCCATCTGCAATATCATTCTGAGCTCTTGGGATGTGCTCCATTTGCAGACCTTCAAAGTGCTCTTCAAGCTTCCTCACTTCATCAACATAAGCTTCCATCAAAGGGCTCTGGTAACTCTTATTCACTTGTCGGACCACCAACTGTGAATCCCCCCGCACAATCAACTTCTTGATCCCAAGCTCGGCCGCAATTCTGAGGCCGGCAAGCAAACCTTCATACTCAACAGTATTGTTTGTCGCTTGTTCCTTGGGAAAGTGCATCTGGACAACATACTTGAGGTGCTCTCTGGTGGGCGCTATGAGTACCACGCCGGCACCGGCGCCTTGCAGCGAGAAAGCACCATCAAAGTACATTATCCATTCGTTGCTCACTTCTTGGACGGGGACGCTTGTCTCCGGGACTTCTTCATCTGGCGTTGGGGTCCATTCTGCTATGAATTCTGCCAAAGCTCTGCTCTGTATGGTTGAAGTACTCTCAAACTTGAGACCAAAGCTTGACAGCTCCAGTGCCCACTCGACGATCCTGCCTGTAGCTTCGGGATTTTGCAATATCCTCTTCAATGGAAAGCGAGTGACCACCGTTATCTCGTGTGCTTGGAAGTAATGGCGCAGCTTCCTTGAGGCCATAAGGAGGCCGAAGAGCAACTTATGCACCCAGAGTATCTTGATCTAGCCCCCTGCAGAAGGGAACTTATGAAATACACTGGGCGCTGCATAATCTTCCTTCGCACTTCTTCTTGCTCCTGCACAGACTTGTCCTTGTCGGGGCCAGAGCTTGTCGGGGAAGCCCACTGCTTGTCGCTGGATGCACTTGCCGGGGATGTGGGTTCCTCATCTGCCTCCCTCTCCGCTACTAACGCAGCACTAACCACTTGATTAGTCGCCGCTAAATATAGCAGCAACTTCTCTTGTGATTTAGGTGCGACAAGTATTGGAGTGGAGGATAGGTATCCTTTCAAGTCTTGCAGCGCAGCCTCCGCTTCTGGAGTCCATTTCATAGGACCTGCCTTTTTCAAAATTTTGAAGAAAGGCAGGGCGCGCTCTGCAGACTTTGAAATGAACCTGCTGAGGGCAGCCACACAACCAGCAAGTCTTCTTACGTCCTTGACGCGCTTCGGGGCTTCAATCTGCTCGATGGCTTTTATCTTCTCGGGATTGGCTTCAATCCCCCTCTGGGACACAAAGAACCCGAGAAGCTTGCCGGAGGGAACTCCGAAGACGCACTTCTCGGGGTTCAGCTTGAGTTGGATCTTGCGCAGATTCTCAAAGGTTTCCTCTCAGTCCCGTATCAGGGTATCTTTGGTCTTACTCTTGACCACTATATCATCCATGTAGGCTTCTACATTCCTATGGATCTGTGGCTCAAAAGCAGTGTGCACCACCCTCGCAAATGTTGAGCCTGCATTCTTCAATCCAAAGGGCATGCGTATGAAGCAGTATGTGCCGCATGGAGTAATGAATGCAGTCTTCTCTTCATCTTCCTTGGCCATGAATATCTGGTGGTAACCTGAGTATGCATCAAGGAATGAAAGCAACTCACATCCGGCGGTGGAGTCAACAATCTGGTCAATACGCGGCAAGGGAAATGGATCCTTGGGACATGCTTTATTCACATCAGTGAAGTCTATACAAAGTCTCCACTTCCCGTTGGCCTTGCGCACAACAACTGGATTGGCCAACCACGTAGGATGGATTACGCCTCTAACCAGGCCCGCTGCTTCCAACTTCTTTATCTCTTCGGCGATGAATTCTTGGCGCTCCACGGCTTGCTTCCTGACCTTCTGCTTGACGGGCCGCGCATGAGGGAAAACAGCAAGCTTGTGCTCAATTACCTTCCTGGGAACATCGGGGATGTCGGACGGTTGCCATGCGAACAGGTCGACATTCGCCCGCAGGAAGGCAACGAGCGCGCTTTCCTATTTGTGGTCGAGTGTAGCACTGATGGTGAAGGTACCACCAGTGCCGTCCTCCTTGGCGGACACCTTCTTGGTTGTCGGTGGAGCTGCCATTCCTTTCTTACACTTGCCGGTGGAGCTCGATGGCGCGTCCTCGACGGCAGCGCAGCACTCCGAAGAGGTGCGTTTGCCGGAGTAGGCCCCAGAGCTCTTGCCGGACTTGGTCTTGTTCTTCCCCCCGGGAGCTTCAGCGGCAAGTGTGTTGCTCTCTGCTGCGGCTGCTGCATCCCGGTAAATCTTGTCGGCGCAGATAAGCGTGTGCTTCTTGTCGCCAGGGACAGAGATGACGCTTATCGGCCCCGGCATCTTGAGCATGTTGTATGCATAGTGGGAAGCTGCCATGAACTTGGCGAGGGCAGGACGGCCAAGTATCCCATTGTATGGTAATGGGATATCAGCAACGTCAAACGTGATTCTCTCCGACCTGAAGTTGAGCTCCCCGCCAAAGGTCACTGGCAGCGTAATCTTCCCCTTCGGCTTGCTCCTTCCCGGGTTGATCCCTTGGAACGACCCGGTTTCCTCGAGCTCACTGTCGGGGATCTGTAGCTTCTTGATCACAGCTGAGGAGATCAAGTTCAGGCCGGCCCCGCCGTCAACCAACATCTTGGTGACCTTGAGGTTGCGGATAGTTGGCGAGACCAACATCGGCAAGCACCCGACCGCAGTTGTGCGGTCAGGGTGGTCCTCAAGGTCAAAGATGATGGGCGTGCCGGACCACTTCAGCAGTCTGCGTGACTCGACGGGCGGCTCAGCTGCATTCACTTCTCGCACCCACTGCTTGAGCTGGCGGTGGGAAGTGTGCAGAGAGGCACCTCCGTCGACACACAGAACCTCTGTGGCCTTCTGGAACTCCTGCTCGCTGTTGTCTCCTTCTTCCATGCCATCATCGTCGTCCTCGTCTTCATCCTTGTCGCGGCCCCGGGGAGGTCTATCACCTTGCCGCTTCTTGGCCTTGCCGCGGCGTCCTCCCCGGCCATTGAACGGCCGCTTCTTGCTGGGTTCTCCTCCGCCTCCTTGGGCCTTCTCCTTGTCACGCCGCTCGTATTCAGCCTTCTGCTACTCTACGAGGTATTCCACTCTTTTGCAATTCTGGAGATCGTGGCCCTTGGTGCGGTGGATCTTGCAGTATTGCTTGTCGAAGCCGTCCTGCTTGTTGGCTGCCGCTACAGGGGCGGGCTCCTTGCCGGAACTGCCAGCCTGTGCCTTCTTGGCGGGAGCCTCCTTGCCGGACTGCTCGACAACCAGCACCTCCTTGCGCTTCTTCTTTCTGTTATTCCGCCGCCGGTTTTTCCTCGCCGGGGCGGCATCCTCGCTGTCGCTTCCTCCTGCGCCAGTATCCTCTCCGGGGAGTCTCCTCCCCTCTTCAGCGCGAATGCACTTGTCAGCCAGAGCATAGAGCTCGCTGACATCCCGGACCTTGGTCATGGCCATCTCCTCCCTCATCCGGCGGTTACGCACGTTCTGGTGAAACGCGCTGATAACCGCGGCAGGGTGGACGTTGGGAATGTTGTGCTAGACGCGGCTGAATCTTTGGATGTATTTGCGCACGGACTCTCCCTCCTTCTGGGCGAGGATGTGGAGATCGCTCTCCTGGCCGTGGGGTTTGTGGCCGCCCGTGAAGGCGCCAACAAACTGGTGGCACAGATCCGCCCATGAAGAGATGGAGTTCTCCGGCAAGTGCATAAGCCAAGACCTGACGTTTGGCTTAAGCACTAGCGGGAAGTAGTTGGCTAGGATCTTCTCGTCGCGTCCCGCGGCAGCCTACACCGCAATGGTGTAGATGCTGAGGAACTCCGAGGGGTGTGTCTTGCCGTCGTACTTCTCGGGTACGTCGGGCTTGAAATTCTTCATGCTGGGCCACTGGACTTGCCGCAGCTCACGGGTGAACGCAGGGCAGCCTGCCGCGTACGGCAAGTCGCCTGGTTCACCGGGCGCGTGCGCGTCGACACCGGTCCCAGCGCGCTGATCTGACTGCCTTCGGGCTTCTCGTCGACGCTCGATGCGAGTTCGAGCGTCCTCTTGTCGCCTGTCGTCTAGGACTTGGCGCTGATCGCGGCGAGCCCGCGGATCCGACGACGCCGTAGAATCGTCGTCGACGTTGATCCGACGGGGTGGCGATTTCTGCTTCCGCGGCGGGGAGTGCACGGTAGTTGCACCCCGGGCGGTCCTGTTGCCATCGGCCTTCGCTTGGTCGACTTGCCGTGGCCGTGAAGTTGCCGGCTGCTGCGGCGCGTCGTTGTTGGCGAAGGCAATGAGGCTCTGGATCGTCGCCCTCCAGTCTTCGGCCTTGTCCACCACTGGAGGGAAGTCGAGGAGAAGTTGAGCCCTTGCCAGGGCTTCTTCTGGAGAGGAGGGAAACGGTGGCGAACGGTGCGAGGAACGGGACACACTCGGACTTCTAACCGCGTTAGAAGGAGCATGTTCCCATCCCGGCGACCGCGCCTTGCTCGTGCCGGGGCGATGGCCTGGAGCGTCCCGTGATTCGCCGGCTTGGCCACGCCCCAGCAAGCGTATGGTACCTCCGGTACCACGCCGCTGCTGGTATGGCACCTCCTGAGAGGGACGTGGTGCATGAACAGACACCGAGGCTTTGGAGTTCGCCCGGTCGTCCGTCTTGTCCTTGGACTTGGTGGCGCCGTGAGTCTCCTCGCCGGCGACCACCCTTCCGCCGGCGTCTCCTCCGCCAACCGTCGGCTCCGGCGGTGGTGGGATTGACGCAGACGGGCCTGCGACCTCCGAAGCCTTCTTCTTTGGAGGCATGTTGGTGTAGTCGAAGAAGCTGATGAAGTTGGAGAGGTTGATGAGGAATGCGCCCGCGTGAGCGCCGGATCAGGTTCGCACAACCTCGACGCCCCCTACCTGGCGCGCCAAAGATGTCGGGGGAAACTGTCCTCCCACGAGCACCTATGGGACCGGAGCCCCTTCTACGTTGCGGTAAGGGAGCAGAGGGAGCACGGAGAGCAGATCGAGGGGCACACGCGGGCAGTTTCCCAGGTTCGGGCCGCGCGGACGTGTAAAACCCTACTCCTGCCTTAGGTTGTATTGAGTTCTTGAGCTCGGGAGCTTGAAGATCTACAGTACTAGCTACACCGAGCGAGAGAGTTGTCTAGGCTTCGAACCTCCTCTACGTTGTGCATGGGCCTCCTTTTATAGATCAAAGGGGTCACCGACAGGTGTCAACGTAGAGGAGGGTAAAAGTGTAAATTTGGTGGTAGTTGCAACAGTGCATGAACAGTATGTGAACAGTGGTCTTCACCTAACTTTGACAGTGGGGGACAAGGGCATTAAATGCCCATCACCGTCGCCCCCAAAAGCGTCCGTCCATGCTTCTCCGTTCGCCACGGCGGTAGCCTCGTCACCGCGGCTTGCCACCGTGTGCCCCAGGCTGCACAGCCATCCGCCACGTGCCCCTGGAGGGGCCCCAGGGCGACGCGTGGGCAGATGAGCTGGAGCGCGGGCACACAGCGTAGGTTTCCCCGGCATCGTGATCTTGCCGGGCCCAGAAGCTTGTCGCTCTCCGGGTCCGGCCGGGGCGCATGATGAGCCGAGACATCTCTTGAGGTACGTGTTCCTTGGCCTTCCTGGCAAGCTCCTCTTGCCAGGGTCTTGCGCTAAAGTGATAACCTTGAGCCTGGTGCGGCCTTCCCGGCAAGCTCCTCTTGCCGGGGCCTTGATCTTCTGACTTGTATACTTGGTTCTTGAATGGCTTCATAGGGACCAGAACGGTTCTTGGCGAGCACGTGGTAAGCCCTGCCACGGGAAGCTGCTACTGCCCGTGCACAAGTTGGGGTACTAAGGTACCCCTATCTTAGTACACCGACACCTGGATTAAAGCCCATCAACCGGTCAGGGGGCATGGGTGTTCCCGGTTGGGACCGAATGGGGGGCACCCCTTAGAGCACGCATATATAAATTTGATACCAAGCTATTCGAGGTTGTAGCCTCCCCGTCTTAAAGTTTTTCGTCAATGTTGTCTCGGGTGATTCCGGGCAGCAGGATGTGAAATGGGTGTGTACTGGTCAGCTGTGTTTTCTGCTAAAACACCGTAGACGGAACTAGTCCTCGTGGATAGTGGAATCCGTTGGCTATGATATAAGAGTACAAGCTCTGCAGAGTCAAAACCTTTCCAGTAGCCATGTTTATGGCCTAGAGTCAATCTTCGTGTCAACCTCGCTGACCGTCTCTAGTAAATTGTGATAGTAACAAGAGTGGTGATTTTGTTAAGGTTCATTTTGGGTAGATGAACTAACCAGTTATCCCTGCACTGATTAATCTCTTGAAGTATTTTACCGTGATAACTTTGTCTATATAAGCCCTTTATGTGATGTCGCTTAGACGTCCGACTGTGGCATTTCTGTTATTTACTTTCATTATAAGCCCTTTATGTGATGTCGCTCAGACGTCCGACTGTGGCATTCTTGTTGTTTACTTTTGTTATAAGCCCTTTATGTGATGTCGCTCAGACGTCCGACTGTGGCATTCTTGTTATTTATTTTTGTTATAAGCCCTTTATGTGATGTCGCTCAGACGTCCGACTGTGGCATTTCTGTTA
>LR738709.1:435201002-435241577 GCA_902687465.1 Secale cereale
GTTATTTACTTTCATTATAAGCCCTTAAGCCCTTTATGTGATGTCGCTCAGACGTCCGACTGTGGCATTCTTGTTATTTATCTTCATTATAAGCCCTTTATGTGATGTCGCTCAGACGTCCGACTGTGGCACATTTTTATTCATTTTACTCACGAGGCGTCGCTCAGACACTCGTTTCATTTTCTTTTATTTATCTTATGGATTTCGGGAGGACTACCGCCCGACTCCCATTTTTACATGCAGCGCAAAAATTATATTATTCGGATGCATATTGCTTGAATACTCACATGCTTCATGTTTACATTTATTATATCTTATGTCCGAACTGTCTTGCGAGTACATTCAAAGTACTCACCTGGCTTGTTGATTTGGCCAGATGTTGACGAAGGCGATCTCATGGATGAAGAGTTCGATAGCGAGACCAACGTCTAGTGGAGTCCCAGTTAGCCTCTTGCGATCCTAGGGTTGATCACTGTTATATAATCGCTTCCGCCACCCACCAAATAAATTCATTGGGTCTCACTCCGACACTCGATGAATTGTAAGATATTGGAGTCACGCCACCCACTACACTGTGACATATCCACCACCTTTTTATTATGAGTTAGTATTATGCCACCCTACCATTCTGTCATATCCGCCCTTATGTATTATATCGGCGTGCTTGTCATAAATTGTTGAGCAACCTCATCTCAACCATGTATACAGTACTCTGGAAATTTGTATCAAGGATTTGTCTACCAGTAAGAAGTATTCTTGTGTGCTGGTTTGATAAAAAGGTCGGTCTCTCGGTAATTATTTTACTAAAGAACCGGTCCTGACAACCTTGGTATCAGAGCCAGGCTGACTGTAGGAAGCCACTAGGTGCGATCGCTAATCGGTTATTAGCGTATTAAGTGATATTTCATGTTTTTGCATTTGTAGCAATTTTCTATTAGTCATCATAAATTTATGACTTGACTATTCGGAATTTCTGTCTAGTTTTGTAGATGGCCAGCGGCGACTGCGATTCACAAGTGTTCGCCAACATTCCTGAGGGGTTTATCAAGCTCCTCGTCGCCATCACCAAGGTCGCGATCGGGCCATCGACCCGTCTAGAGTTTACACTCTACCGTCACAAGATCAGCGACAGCGTGTAAATGCACCAGGCCGCGGTGCAATTCAAGGGAGGGCGTTCTGAAGCGCGCCGCTTCCGATTTGTGGGCAGGGACATGCCTACGGAGAGGCATGCCATGCAAATGGCTGCCCGTGAGGCGATAGCTCGTCTCCGGGATGCTCTTCCTTCAATGAAGACTCGTCGCTACCGTTACCTTCCATGCTACGTGCCTTACACGTGCCACTATGCGTTTGCTTGCGCAAGGGGAGAACGTGATGAAGCCATCGAATCATTGGTTGAATACATCAAGGCTCTTGAGGCAGCCTTTGATAACCTTGTGGACGACTTGGTGGCTGCTCGTATGGACTTAGTCCAGAGTGGTTCCGCCAACAGAAGGGAGCATCTCCATACTTCGCCACCACTGACTTTTGTCTCATCCTCAGCATCTTATGCACCTTCCATCTTAGCCACCGCTCGTCGTCTGCCTACCACTGAGGAGTTTGACCAGGTCATCGCTCCTACCCCAGTCAGAGCTGCACCACCTGCCGCACCCGCATCAACTCCTCGTACCAGTACTCCATGCCTGGAGCCTATTAGTGAGGAGGAAGTTGAGTCTCCATCACCACTGGGCCTTACCCTCGGCAGGCCGAGGGAAGTCTTCAACATCTCCGACTAGTGCGCCTGTCCATGACACGTGTGCTCGCTTGTGTGATATGTGTTATATGTAAAATAGGTTGATGGAAGTAGTCTGTTTGCGCATCATGTAGGAACTTGGAGAAGTGCACTAGCATAAATAACATGTCAGGAATGTGTGCGCGCATCCTAAGTGACGTATGTATAATTACGACTCGCATGTAAGATGTGTACTAAGCGGTCCTTCTCCGTGCGCAATCAAGTTTTTATTTAAATCTTTGGAGCTTGTGTTTTTGCTGCTTTTGCAAATCTTGGGTTTATTTTTGCCGCTTAGTTTTTCTCAAGATTTCTGCAATAATACCCCAGAGTGAAAAATGACTCGTCCCTGGACTCGTTCCATGCCAAGTCCGCCAGAGGAAAATTATGGCACACAATCAGGTAACAATTTCACGCAGGGGCAGTCAAGTCAGCAGGGCAGCGAAACAACATTTTCTCAAGTATGCCGTCTTTACGAGCAAAGTCAACAACAGCATCAGGAAATGATGAACCATGTCATTAATATGGGGAATCACCGTGAGCCACACCAGCAGCATTCAAAATTGTCAGAATTACAAAAGACACGTCCGCCAACATTTTCCCACACTGACAGACCTCTTGAGGCCGATGATTGGCTTCGAGACATTGAAAGAAAATTAATTGTGGCACAATGCTCAGATCGTGAAAAGGTACTTTATGCATCGCATTATCTTACTGGAGCAGCCGCGTCATGGTGGGAGAATTTTCTGCACATGCACCCCAGTGAAAATGATATCACCTGGGAGGATTTTAAAGAAGGCTTTCGTGGGGCGCACATCCCTAGAAGCATTATGAAGATAAAGAAAAGAGAGTTTGATGACCTCAAGCAAAGGGGCATGACAGTAACTGAGTACAACAGCCAGTTTACTCAATTATATCGTTATGCCAATGAAGATCGTATGACTGAAAACAAGAAGATGGAAAAATTCATTGACGGTCTGGCACCGGCACTTAAATGCCAGTTAGTCATACACACTTTTCCAGATTTCAAGACACTGGTAAACAAGGCTATTACTTGGAAAATGAGTGTCGCAGACTGGAAGATATTCGCAAGCAAAAAAGGGATCAAACCAACCACACTCGCAACAACAGGAATAAGATAAATTTTCAGAAAAATGGGGCGAACAAATCCATGACAAATGACACGCGTCCAAGCAAAAAATTTCATGCAAGGGACAAGGATTTCACGTATCGCCCAGGTGTTACTTGCTACGCTTGTGGAGAAGAGGGACACTATGCTAAACAGTTCCCAAAGCCAAGGAACTCAACCCCGAAGCCGAACAACAATGGAAACAATTCAGCGCCCAAGCGTAACAACTTCAACCCCAATAACAACCACAAGAAAGGCCACCTGAACCATGTGACCAAGGAGCAAGCATAGGATGCCCCGGATATCGTACTCGGTACGTTCCCTGTCAACACAATACCTGCCACAGTTTTGTTTGATTCTAGAGCTTCTCATTCGTTCATTTCGAAGAGCTTTGCTTTGCAACATGGTGTTTCGATGCTACCCTTGGGAAAATCAATGACCATCAAGTCCCCCGGAAGTAAGCAGATCACTCAAAATTACTGCCAAGGTGTAACTATTGAGATTGAGGGATTAAAGTTTCATGCAAACCTCATCGTGTTGGAAAACAAGGGACTGGATGTTATCCTGGGTATGGACTGGCTAACCACCAATAAAGGATTTATCGACTGCTTCAACCGAACTGTGATTCTTACTCATCATCACGGAAAGACAATAAGAGTCGCAGCTCAAGAAAGACCAGTCTCGCGGCAACCAAAATTAAACAAGGTAGACACTTCTGAGTTAAGCAAAGTTCCAGTAGTATGTGAATTTCCGGACATATTTCCCGAAGAACTACCAGGCATGCCACCAGACAGAGAAATATAATTCATCATTGAGATAGCACCTGGAACCACCCCCATTTACAAGAAACCATACAGAATGGCACCGTCCGAATTGGTTGAACTAAAGAAGCAAATAAAGGAATTACTGGAAAAAGGATTTATACGGGCCATCTCCTCACCTTGGGGTTCGCCGGTATTATTTGCCAAAAGGAAAGATGGGACTATGAGATTGTGTATAGACTACCGGGCGCTCAACATGGTCACCATCAAGAACAAATATCTGATGCCACGGATAAATGATTTATTCGACCAGCTCGCCCAAGCCAAGGTTTTCTCAAAAATTGATTTAAGGTCGGGTTATCATCAATTAAAAGTACGGACTGAAGATATCCCGAAAACAGCATTCACCTCCAGATACGGACTATATGAATTTACAGTAATGCCGTTTGGACTGACCAACACCCCCGCATATTTTTTCCACCTCATGAACAAAGTGTTTAGGAAATTTATGGACAAATTTGTCGTGGTATTTATTGATGATATCTTGGTATACTCAAAGACACCAGAAGAACATGTTGAACATCTCCGTATTGTACTGGGAGAATTAAGGAAACATCAACTCTACGCCAAATTCAGCAAATGTGAATTTTGGTTAAGACAGGTTGGTTTTCTAGGCCACGTGTTGACACAAGAAGGAGTTGCTATGGACCCGGAAAAAGTCAAGGCTGTACTTGGTTGGAAGCCACCGGCCAATGTAACTGATGTATGAAGTTTCCTCGGAATGGCTGGATATTACCGGAGGTTTATTGAAGGATTTTCCACCATAGCCAAACCAATGACACAATTACTCAAGAAGGATAAGAAATTCATATGGGCTGAAGCTTGTGAGAAAAGCTTCCAGGAACTCAAAAAGAAATTAACAACAGCCCCAGTATTGGTTGTACCAGACATACACAAAAGTTTTGAAGTATATTGTGACGCGTCCCGGAAAGGCCTCGGATGCGTACTAATGCAAGAAGGAAAGGTAGTCGCATATGTTTCCCGACAACTACGGAAACATGAAGAAAATTATCCTACCCATGACTTGGAATTGGCAGCAGTCATTCATGCACTCAAAGAGTGGAGACACTTTTTGCTTCGGAATCGTTGTGAAATATATACGGACCATAAGAGTCTCAAATATATTTTCACCCAACCAGAACTCAATTTACGACAACGACGCTGGTTGGAATTGGTGAAAGATTATGACGTTGGCATCCACTATCACCCAGGAAAGGCAAACGTAGTAGCAGATGCTCTCAGCCGTAACCCCAGCTCGGACAATTGTAGCCTACAAAACTTGAGACCTGAATTTTAGCAGGCTTAATGTTGGTCACTGAAGGCGAAGTGTCAAATATGGAAATACGGCCTACACTAATAGAACAAATTAAGAATGCTCAGCATGGACATCCTAGCATTGAAGGTATAAAAAGAAAAGTAAGTCAGGGCAAGGCCTCAGAATTTACCATAGACAGTAAGGGAATATTATGGTTCGGAGACAGGCTTTGCGTACCCAATAGCGAAGACCTCAAACAGCAAATTCTAGCAGAGAGCCACACCGCTCCGTATTCAATTCACCCTGGAGGGACCAAAATGTACAAGGACATTCATGAAAGATTTTGGTGGCACGGTATGAAGAGGGATATAGCCACGTACATTGCATGTTGTGATTCATGTCAATGCATTAAAGCCGAGCACCAAAAACCCAGAGGACTGTTACAACCAAACAAGATACCTTAGTGGAAATGGGACGATATTGGGATGGATTTTATTGTGGGACTGCCACGGTCACAGCACGGAAATGATGCCATATGGGTCATCACAGATAGATTGACTAAGGTGGCACACTTCATTCCAGTCAACACAACCCACACCACCCAGAAACTTGCCAAGCTTTACCTCGTCCGTATAGTATGCCTGCATGGAGTCCCTAAGACCATAATATCCGATAGAGGCACTCAGTTCATCTCCAAATTTTGGGATCATTTACAGCAAGCCCTGGCAACGCAACTAGTATTCAGTACAGCCTATCACCCCCAGACTGGAGGACAAATGGAACGAGAAAATCAAATACTAGAAGGCATGCTGAGGGCATGTGTCCTCACCTATGGGACCAGTTGGGAGGCAAGCTTACCGTATGCCGAGTTCACATACAACAATAGTTACCAAGCCAGCCTGAAAATGGCACCTTTCGAAGCCTTGTACGGACGAAGATGCCGTACTCCATTAAACTGGTCAGAAATAGGGGACAGTGGTATCTTCGGCCCAGACATGTTAAAAGAAGCTGAGGAAAAAGTGAAAATAATTCGGGATCGACTCAAGACAGCCCAAAGCCGACAAAAGAGTTATTACGATCAGAAGCATCGGGAAGTAAGCTTTGAACCCGGTGAAAACGTGTACCTCCGTGTGTCTCCTATGAGGGGCCTACAACGGTTTAAAGTCAAAGGAAAGCTAGCACCACGATTTATCGGACCCTTTCGTATAATTGCACAGAGAGGCACCGTAGCCAACCAGTTGGACCTTCCCAAAGAACTGTCAGATGTCCATGACGTATTCCACGTTTCGCAGCTACGGAAATGTGTAAGCAACCGGAGAAGCATGTGTCACATGAAAATCTTGACGTGCAACCAGACCTCACCTACCGGGAACGCCCAATAAAAATATTGGAGGAGTCTGAAAGGAGAACCCGTCAGAAGACAATTTAATTTCTCAAGGTTCAGTGGAGCAATCACACCGAGGATGAGGCAACGTGGGAAAGGGAAGATTTCCTTCGGACAGAGTACCCACACCTATTTGAGGATCAGCTGATATCGCGAGGACGAGATTTTTCCTAAGGGGTAGGTGTTGTAACACTCCAAATTTTTTAGGATTTTTAAATTCTTCCAAACTTTTGGTCTTTTGGAAGGGGGATATTTGACCTTCTCTTGAAACCCCTTCTAAAATCTTTTCTGACCAAAGTTTGTGTGTTCTTCTCAAAGCTTGGTTCCGGTCTTGAAGATTTTCTTCTTGTGTTAGCTCAAACACAAGTTGTTTTTCAAAGGGTTTGTTTGATTCTTTTCCCTCCATGAATATCCATCATATGATTAATCTTAGACTTGTCTTCCCCTTTCAAACCTTTCTTGCCTTGACACCCAATAAAAATATTTCTCTCCAAAACCTCCTCTTCACCTTGAGACAAGTCTCTGATCAATTCCAGCAAGTTTCAACCTTATTGGAATTTTTCTTCTAATTATTTTGCACCAAAAACAATTTCTGTCTGTTGAAATGATCCATGGTGATTTCCATAGGAACCACCATGTTCATTTTGATATTTGTTTCCAAACCAACTCTCCTGGATAGTCCTTAGTACCCACAACCTAGATCCATCTTGTTTCACTGGTCCACGGTTGAAAATTTTCAAATTTCACTTGCTCCAAGTTTGGACCAGATTTGCAAATTTTGGTGAAATTCATATTTCTCTTCTTCCTAAAAATCTGTGAAAATTCAGGTAGCCTCTAGATGCATCAAGAGACCACTCCACCAAATATCAGCTCTAAAAAGATTTTCCACAAGCCAAAATCATTTCGTCAAACACCTGGCGTGCACTGTTTCTGTCAGTTTCAGAAAAAGTTAACTGAAGTTAACAAGCGACAGTGCAGCTTCGTCAGTTTCGTCAGTCAGCGTTCGTCAATCTCACCAGTGCCCCTTTGGATCGATGCTGCACTGCACCTCGCTCTTATACATAGCACCGCATGTGCGCTTGGCTGGTTTTTGGCGTCGGTGGCACCCTGGCCCGCCCACGCCGGCGTCTTCCGCGGCGGCAGAGCCACCCGTGGCGGCCAATAGGAGGCACCCTGCGGCACAACACCGTTTGGCACCGCCCAAGCAACCCGGGAGCTCCGCGTGGCCTTCTCCATCGCCAGCGCACGCCTGCAGCACCGTCGCCATGGCCTGGCACCCACAAGGCGCGCTGTCCGCTGCCGATGTGCCACACGGCCGTTCCGTCGGGGACAGACCGTAACCACCCCTAGGTTGCTGAGTTAGGCACCGAAATGGAACCAGTGCACCTCCTAGTCGATGCTCAAGCTCCTAATCCACCTGCCCAGCCACAGCGCCGCCGTAATCGGTCGCCGGACTTATCCCATTCATGGCAACCGCCTTGGGCCGGCTATATATAGCGCCTCCGAGCTTGCTCTCGACCCTGCACATCTCCACTACCTCACTAGACCACGCCCAGCCACTAGAAGAGCCTCGAGGGGGCCCTTCTTCCTCAACTCCGGCCACCTTCGTCCGCCTCGGGTTCCAGCAGCGTCCTCTCTGGTGAGATCTCCTTCACCGCCCTGGACTCATTCGTAGCCTCCTGGCACCTCTAGGAGACTAACCCCCACTTCAATTTGGCCCCAGCTACTCTCTTCGAAAAGGCCCGCGACCACCCGAGCCGCCGTCCGCCGAAGATAGAGTCGCCGTCGACGTGGGCCTCGCCGACGCTCAACTCCACCACCCACCGACGCGGAGGAACACCAGGAACCCGTAGGTACCACTCCCTCCCTCTACATCACCGTGGATCAGCGCTGGCGACCACCGCAGCCTTCTGGCACCGGCGCGACTCTGTTTCAGTTTTCAAACCTGACGAGTGGGACCCCCTCGTCAGCCTCTCTTTACTTTCTGAAACGTTTTCCTGGGAAACGCCTTCGGGCAAAGTACGTTTTCCTATTCGGCTGGCGTACTGCGTACCGATTCGTTTTCTGTTTTTATATTCTAGCCCCTGGAAACTTTATGTTTCATTACAGACAAATCCCTGGACAGAAACTTGAATAACTTTTAAACAAAAAGTGATTTTGAGTTGTTTCTTTTTCTGTCCTCTTTGGTTTTTTGTCTAGTTTTTTGTCATATTTATTTGAAAAATATTTGGTTCAACTTTTTTGGACGCGCGGTATTTATGTAAGTATTCATTTTGTTTGAACCCGTAGATACCGAAGGACGTGACGGAGCCGCGAACTTCACCAAGTTAGACTCCGACTACTCCGAACCAGGCAAGCATGTTTGAACCTTTGATATGATGAGTGTGTTGCATGTTTGCTCGAGTAGTTCTTTTTCATAGCATGGTCATATAAGCATTTGTGGATGATTATATTTCATGCAAGCAAACTTCGGGTGAGCCCCGAATAATAATGGTTGAACCACCTCGATCATGTGGTGACATGATGGGTTGTGTACTGGTATTGTTGGAGCATGCCAGTAAATGGTTAACTTTAGTATCAACGTGGATCAAGTCGTGATCCCGTTCGTCTCCTTTTTGGTACTGTCATATGCCGTCTGTTAAGATTACAGTTTAGTCAGTTGCAAACCACTTTCCGTGTACACACCAAGTAGAGGGGCCGTGATGAGGGTTCCATGGCCCTGGATTAAAGCCCGTCATCCGGTCAGGGGGCATGGGTATTTCCAGTTGGGACCGAGAGGGGGGCACCCCTTAGAGCGCGCATATATAAATTTGATCCCATTCTATTCGAGGTTGTAGCCTCCCCGTCTTAAAGTTTTTCGTGAATGTTGTCTCGGGTGATTCCGGGCAGCAGGATGTGAAATTGGTGTGTACTGGTCAGCTATGTTTTCTGCTAAAACACCGTAGACGGAACTAGTCCTCATGGCTAGTGGAATCCGTTGGCTATGATATAAGAGTACAAGCTCTGCAGAGTCAAAACCTGTCCAGTAGCCATATTTATGGCCTAGAGTCAATCTTCGTGTCAACCCCGGGGACCGTCTCTAGTAATTTATAATAGTAACAAGAGTGGTGATTTTGTAAGGTTCATTTTGGGTAGATGAACTAACCAGTTATCCCTGCACTGATTAATCTCTTGAAGTATTTTATCGTGATACCTTTGTCTATATAAGCCCTTTATGTGATGTCCCTCAGACGTCCGACTGTGGCATTTCTGTTATTTACTTTCATTATAAGCCCTTTATGTGATGTCGCTCAGACGTCGACTGTGGCATTCTTGTTGTTTACTTTTGTTATAAGCCCTTTATGTGATGTCGCTCAGACGTCCGACTGTGGCATTCTTGTTATTTATTTTTGTTATAAGCCCTTTATGTGATGTCGCTCAGACGTCCGACTTTGGCATTTCTATTATTTACTTTCATTATAAGCCCTTAAGCCCTTTATGTGATGTCGCTCAGACGTCCGACTGTGGCATTCTTGTTATTTACCTTCATTATAAGCCCTTTATGTGATGTTGCTCAGACGTCCGACTGTGGCACGTTTTTATTCATTTTCCTCATGAAGCGTCGCTCAGACACTCGTTTGATTTGCTTTTATTTATCTTATGGGTTTCGGGAGGACTACCGCCCGACTCCCATTTTTACATGCAGTGCAGAAATTATATTATTCGGATGCATATTGCTTGAATACTCACATGCTTCATGTTTACATTTATTATTTCTTATGTCCGAACTGTCTTGCGAGTACATTCAAAGTACTCACCTGGCTTGTTGATTTGGCCAGATGTTGACGAAGGCGATCTCATGGATGAAGAGTTCGATAGCGAGACCAACGTCTAGTGGAGTCCCAGTTAGCCTCTTGCGATCCTAGGGTTGATCACTGTTATATAATCGCTTCCGCCACCCACCAAATAAATTCATTGGGTCTCACTCCGACACTCGATGAATTGTAAGATATTGGAGTCACGCCACCCACTACACTGTGACATATCCACCACCTTTTTATTATGAGTTAGTATTATGCCACCCTACCGTTGTGTCATATCCGCCCTTATGTATTATATCGGCGTGCTTGTGATAAATTGTTGAGCAACCTCAGCTCAACCATGTATAATATTCAGTACTCTGGAAATCTGTATCAAGGATTTGTCTACCAGTAAGAAGTATTCTTCTGTGGTGGTTCGATAAAAAGGTCGGTCTCTCGGTAATTATTTTACTGAAAAACTGGTCCTGACAGGCACTTCCTTGCGTGCGAAGATGTAGCTGGTGGGTCCCAGCAGTCAGGGGGGCGAATCGTTTTTTTTTTCGGACGCATTTCCTTGCGTGCGAAGATGTAGCTGGTGGGTCCCAGCAGTCAGGCGGAAACGTTTTTTTCGCGAAATATGGTGGCCCGTCCGGTGGGTCCTCGCTGTCAGGTGGAGGAATAATTATTTTGCGCGTAATAAGGAGGCACTTCCTTGCTGTGGTCGTGGACCCAGCTGTCAGCCTCTCCACGTACAGTCCACGTCCGATGGAAGCCGGTCCTTGACCATGTTGACCACGCCGCGCCGAGAGCACCCCGGCGGTGGACGACGGCGAGGCCTAGGAAGGGGACAACGCGGAGCCGGGGAAAATGCGGCAGTGGATGCCCACGCATAGAGGAGTATGAGGGCTCGCTGGTTCGGCTGCGGTGTGAGGCTGTCGTCGCCGCAGAATAACAGGGGGTGTGGGTGACTGGAAGGATGGCCTGGCCAGCGGTGGGAGTAGTTGGGGGCGGTGAGGCCTCCGCGGCAGCACAGCCGGCCACGGGAGGCAGGAGCACGAGGCACGACCGGCGCTGGTTTGCTAGCTAGTTTGGGCGGCTGGAGCAAGAAGACCAGAGGTTGAAGAAGCACTACGGCCGTTGTATGGACATCGTACGGTCATTGGAGCTAGAATCGTGCATATTGACTAAGTTGACAAAGCCCTCCGTCCCCGTCAATTTAGTAGGCCCACAAGTCAGCATGCCACTATACTGGGTCCTGGCTAACAGGGGGAGTATTCATTTTTTGTGCGTAATAAGGAGGCACTTCCATACGTGCGAAGATATAGCTGGTGGGTCCGAGCTGTCAGCGGTGGTAACATTTTTTCGCGAAATACAGAGGCCCTTTCGATGGGTCCCAAATGTTAGGTGGAGGAATAATTATTTTGCGTTTAATCAGGAGGCATTTCTTTGAGTGCGGCCGTGGACCCAGCTGTCAGCCTCTTCACGTACAGTCCACTTCAGATGCATGTCGGTCGTTGACCACGTTGACCAGGCCGCGCCATGAGCACCAGGGCGATGGATGACGGTGAGGCCTTGGAAGGCAACGACACCGAGCCAGGGAAGACTCGACAGTTGTTTCCCACGCGCAGGAGTACGAGGGTTTACTGGTTCGTCTGCCGTCCCCGGAGAAAACAGCAGGTGTGGGTGTACGGTGGGGCGGTGCGGCCTGCGCGGCAGCACAACCGGCCGTGGGGAGGAGAGAGCAGGCAGTATCGCCGGCGCTTGTTTGAGCGGCTGGAGCAGGAAGAGCAGAGACTGAAGAAGCACGGCGGTCGTTGGATGGACATCCAACAATCACTGCTTGTGCGTCAACCTTTTTTTAGGAAAACCTCAAGTCTTTGGATAACATCATAGAGCCAATCTGCCATTATTAATAATAATTTATAGCCCATTTGCTAATTCTTAAGGTTTTTTTGGAGCCCATATTCTTTTTGTTAGCATTACAGCCCATATTGTGGCCACGGTTAAAAAATTATACAAAATTTTGCATATTTTGGTGCGGTCCAAACTGTTTTTAATCCTGAAATTTTGAGTCGCATTCAAACTGATTTTAAAAATAAATGTATATCAATATAAAATCCAACAAATTGTCCATGATTAAAAATCAATGCAATTTAAAATCTCGAAATGCAAAAAAGAAATTTGAAACTAATTACTGGTTTGATGAGTTTTAAAAATGTACAACCCATTTCTCATTACAGATAGGCCATTTTCTCGGTCAGCCGAATGAAGCTCTCCTTGTCTTGAAAGATTTGCATCCCAACAGGCGTGACAGAGCGACTTAATTGGCAAATCTAAAAAAACTGGGTTGTGGCCGTGGACCCAGTTGCGGCCGTGGACCCAGCTGTCAGCCTCTCCACGTACATTACTCTTCCGATGGAAGTCGGTTATTGACCATATTGACCATGCCGCGTCGAAAGCACCAAGGCGGTGGACGACGGAGAGGCCTAGGAAGGGGACGATGCGGAGCCGGGGAAGACGCGGCAGTGGATGCCCACGCGGAGAGGAGTACGAGGGTTCACTGGTTCGGCTATGGTGTGAGGATGCCATCGCCGCAGAATAACAGGGGGTGTAGGTGAGTGGAGGGACGGCCTGGTCAGCGGCGGGAGTAGTATGGGGGCGGTGAGGCCTCTGCGCCAGCACAGCCAGCCACGGGAGGCAGGAGCAGGCGGCACGACCGGCGCTGCTTTGGGCGGCTGGATCAAGAAGACCAGAGTTTGAAGAAGCACTATGGCCGTTGGATGGACATCATACGGTCACTGGAGCTAGAATCGTTCATATTGACTAACTTGACAAAGCCCTCTGTCCCCGTCAACTTAGTACGCCCACAAGTCAGCCACCTACTATGGTGGGTCCCAGCTAGCAGGGGGTATTCATTTTCATAAGGAGGCACTTCCTTGCGTGCGAAGATATAGCTGGCGGGTCCGACCTGTCAGCGGGGGGAACATTTTTTTCCCAAAATACAGAAGCCCTTCCCATTGGTTCTAGCTGTCAGGTGGAGGAATCATTATTTTGCGCCTAATAAGGAGGCATTTCCTTGCGTGCGGCCATGGACCCTGTTGGGGAACGTAGCAGAAATCAAAAAAATTCTGCGCTTCACCAAGATCAATCTATGGAGTCATCTAGCAACGAGGGAGAGGGGAGTGCATCTACGTACCCTTGTAGATCGCGAGCGGAAGCGTTCAAGAGAACGGGGATGATGGAGTCGTACTCGTCGTGATCCAAATCACCGATGATCCTAGCGCCGAACGGACGGCACCTCCGCGTTTAACACACGTACGGAGCAGCGATGTCTCCTCCTTCTTGATCCAGCAAGGGGGGAGGAGAGGTTCATGGAGATCCAGCAGCACGACGGCGTGGTGGTGGAAGTAGTGGGATTCCAGCAGGGCTTCGCCAAGAGCTGCGGGAGGAGGAAGATGTGTCACGGGAAGGAGAGGGAGGCGCCAGGGCATAGGATGCGGCTGCCCTCCCTCCCCCCACTATATATAGGGGCCCTGGGGGGCGCCGGCCCTAGGAGATATAATCTCCAAGGGGGGGCGGCGGCCAGGGGGAACTTGCCCCCGAAGCCAGGTGGGGCGCCCCCACCCCTAGGGTTTCCAACCCTAGGCGCAGCGGGAGGCCCAAGGGGGGCGCACCAGCCCACCAGGGGCTGGTTCCCTTCCCCTTTCAGCCCATGGGGCCCTCCGGGATAGGTGGGCCCACCCGGTGGACCCCCGGGACCCTTCCCGGTGGCCGAAACTGGACTTCCTATATACAATTCTTTACCTTCGGACCATTTCGGAACTCCTCGTGACGTCCGGGATCTCATCCGGGACTCCGAACAACTTTTGGGTTTCCGCATACTTATATCTCTACAACCCTAGCGTCACCGAACCTTAAGTGTGTAGACCCTACGGGTTCGGGAGACACGTAGACATGGCCGAGACGACTCTCCGGTCAATAACCAACAGCGTGATTTGGATACCCATGTTGGCTCCCACATGCTCCTCGATGATCTCATCGGATGAACCACGATGTCGAGGATTCAATCAATCCCGTATACGATTCCCTTTGTCTATCGGTATAGTACTTGCCCGAGATTCGATCGTCTGTATACCGATACCTTGCTCAATCTCGTCATGGCAAGTCTCTTTACTCGTTCTGTAATACATCATCCCGTGACCAACCCCTTAGTCACATTGAGCTCATTATGATGATGTCTTACCGAGTGGGCCCAGAGATACCTCTCCGTCATACGGAGTGACAAATCCCAGTCTCGGTTCGTGCCAACCCAACAGATTCTTTCGGAGATACCCGTAGTGTACCTTTATAGCCACCCAGTTACGTTGTGACGTTTGGCACACCCAAAGTATTCCTATGGTATCCGGGAGTTGCACAACCTCATGGTCTTAGGAAAGGATACTTGATATTGGAAAAGCTTTAGCATACGAACTACATGATCTTGTGCTAGGATTAGGATTGGGTCTTGTCTATCACATCATTCTCCAAATGATGTGATCCCGTTATCAATGACATTCGATGTCCATGGTCAGGAAACGTAACCATCTGTTGATGAACGAGCTAGTAACTAGAGTCTTACTAGGGACATGTTGTGGTCTATGTATTCACACATGTATCACTGTTTCCGGATAATACAATTCAAGCATGAATAACAGAAAATTATCATGAACAAGGAAACATAATAATAACCATTTTATTATTGCCTCTAGGGCATATTTCCAATAGTCTCCCACTTGCACTAGAATCCATAATCTAGTTACATTCTGATGAATCGAACACCCATAGAGTTCTGGTGTTGATCATGTTTTGCTCGTGGAAGAGGTTTAGTCAACGGATCTGCAACATTTAGATCAGTAATATGTATGTCTCCATCTTGAATATAATTTCGGATGGAATTGAAACGGCGCTTGATGTGCTTGGTCTTCTTGTGAAACTTGGGCTCCTTTGCAATGGCAATAGCTCTAGTGTTGTCACAGAAGAGAGTCATCGGGCCCGACGCACTTGGAATAACTCCTAGGTCGGTGATGAACTCCTTCATCCAGACTCCTTCCTTTGCTGCTTTGGAAGCAGCTATGTACTCCACTTCACATGTAGATGCCGCCACGACGCTTTGCTTGCAACTGCACCAGCTGATTGCTCCTCCATTCAAAATATACACGTATCCCGTTTGTGACTTGGAGTCATCCTGATCTGTGTCGAAGCTAGCATCGATGTAACCCTTTACGACGAGCTCTTTGTCACCTCCGTAAATGAGAAACATATCCTTAGTCCTTTTTAGGTACTTCATGATGTTCTTGACTGCTGTCCAGTGTTCCATACAGGGATCACTTTGGTACCTCCCCACCAAACTTATGGCAAGGCTCACATCAGGTCTGGTACACAGCATGGCATACGTAATAG
Organism: Secale cereale; assembly: GCA_902687465.1. Lineage (NCBI taxonomy): Eukaryota > Viridiplantae > Streptophyta > Magnoliopsida > Poales > Poaceae > Secale > Secale cereale. The sequence continues at coordinate 435,216,575 of LR738709.1, forward strand.
AACCTATGGCCGAGGCATAGGGGATGACACTCATCTTTTCTCTATCTTCTTCCGTGGTCGGGCATTGAGCCGTGCTCAATCTCATACCTTGCAATACAGGCAAGAACCCTTTCTTGGACTGATCTATATCGAACTTCTTCAATATCTTGTCAAGGTTTGTGCTTTGTGAAAGACCAATGAGGCGTCTCGATCTATCTCTATAGATCTTGATGCCTAATATGTAAGCAGCTTCTCCAAGGTCCTTCATTGAAAAACTCTTATTCAAGTAGGCCTTTATGCTTTCAAAGAATTCTACATCATTTCCCATCAGCAATATATCATCCACATATAATATGAGAAATGCTACAGAGCTCCCACTCACTTTCTTGTAAATACAGGCTTCTCCCCAAGTCTGTATAAACCCAAACGTTGTGATCACCTCATCAAAGCGAATGTTCCAACTCCGAGATGCTTGCACCAGCCCATAGATTGAGCGGTGGAGCTTACATACCTTGTTAGCATTCTCAGGATCGACAAAACCTTCCGTCTGCATCATTTACAGTTCTTCCTTGAGGAAGCCATTAAGGAATGCCGTTTTGACGTCCATTTGCCATATCTCATAATCATAGAATGCGGCAATTGCTAACATGATTTGGACAGACTTCAGCATCGCTACAAGAGAGAAAGTCTCGTTGTAGTCAATCCCTTGAACTTGTCGATAACCTTTAGCGACAAGTCGAGCCTTATAGATGGTCACATTACCATCCACGTCAGTCTTCTTCTTAAAGATCCATTTATTTTCTATGGCATGCCGATCATCGGGCAAGTCCACCAAAGTCCATACTTTGTTTTCATACATGGATCCTATCTCGGACTTCATGGCTTCAAGCCATTTGTTGAAATCTGGGCCCGCCATCGCTTCTTCATAGTTTGAAGGTTCACCGTTGTCTAACAACATGATTTCCAGGACAGGTTTGCCGTACCACTCTGGTGCGGAATGTGTCCTTGTGGACCTACGAAGTTCAGTAGTAACTTGGTCGGAAGCTTCATGATCATTATCATTAACTTCCTCCCTAGTCGGTGCAGGCACCACGGGAACACCTTCCTGTGCTGCGCTACTTTCCGGTTCGGAAGGGGTGACTGTCACCTCATCAATTTCCACTTTCCTCCCACTCACTTCTTTCGAGAGAAACTCTTTCTCCAGAAAGGATCAATTCTTGGCAATGAAGACCTTGCCTTCGGATATGAGGTAGAAGGTGTACCCAATAGTTTCCTTAGGGTATCCTATGAAGACGCATTTTTCCGATTTGGGTTCGAGCTTTTCAGGTTGAAGTTTCTTGACATAAGCATCGCATCCCCAAACTTTTAGAAACGACAACTTAGGTTTCTTGCCAAACCAAAGTTCATACGGTGTCGTCTCACCGGATTTTGACGGTGCCCTATTTAAAGTGAATGCGGCAGTCTCTAAAGCATAACCCCAAAAAGATAGTGGTAAGTCGGTAAGAGACATCATAGATCGCACCATGTCCGACAGAGTACGATTAAGATGTTCGGACACACCATTACGTTGAGGTGTTCCAGGCGGCGTCAATTGTGAAACAATTCCACAGTTCCTTAGGTGCGTGCCAAATTTGTGACTTAAATATTCTCCTCCACGATCCGATCGTAAGAACTTTATTTTTCTGTCACGTTGATTCTCAACCTCATTATGAAATTCCTTGAACTTTTCAAAGTTCTCAGACTTGTGTTTAATCAAGTAGACATACCCATATCTACTGAAGTCATCTGTGAGGGTGAGAACATAACGATAGCCACCGCGAGCTTCAACACTCATTGGACCGCACACATCGGTATGTATGATTTCCAATAAGTTGGTTGCTCGCTCCATTGTTCTGGAGAACGGAGTCTTGGTCATCTTTCCCAAGAGGCATGGTTCGCATGTGTCAAATGATTAATAATCAATAAACTCTAAAAGTCCGTGTGCATGGATCTTCTTCATACGTTTGACACAAATATGACCAAGGCGGCAGTGCCACAAGTATGTGGGACTATCATTATTAACCTTACATCTTTTGGCATTCACACTATGAATATGTGTAACTTCACATTCGAGATTCATTAAAACATCTTGACCAGCGGGGCATGACCATAAAACATTTCTCTCATATAAATAGAACAACCATTATTCTCAGATTTAAATGAGTAGCCATCTCGCATTAAACGAGATCCAGATACAATGTTCATGCTCAAAGCTGGTAATAAATAACAATTATTGAGGTTTAAAATAATCCCGAAGGTAGATGTAGAGGTAGCGTGCCGACGGCGATCACATCGACCTTGGAACCATTCGCGACACGCATCGTCACCTCGTCCTTCGCCAGTCTCTGCTTATTCCGCAGCTCCTGTTTGAGTTACAAATGTGAGCAACTGCATCGGTATCAAATACCCAGGAGCTACTACGAGCGTTGGTAAGGTACACATCAATAACATGTATATCACATATACCTTTGACGTTGCTAGCCTTCTTATCTGCTAAGTATTTGGGGCAGTTCCGCTTCCAGTGACCCGTTCCCATGCAACTGGCTTACCGGGCGCGGCAACTCCTTTGCCGTCCTTCTTGAAGTTCTTCTTACCCTTGCCTTTCTTGAACTTAGTGGTTTTATTCACCATCCACACTTGATGTTCTTTCTTGATCTCCACCTCCGCCGATTTCAGCATTGAATACACCTTGGGAATGGACTTCTCCACCCCTTGCATATTGAAGTTCATCACGAAGCTCTTGTAGCTAGGTGGGAGCGACTGAAGGATTCTGTCAACGACTGCTTCATCTGGGAGATTAATTCCCAACTGAGACACGCGATTGTGCAACCCAGACAATTTGAGTATATGCTCGCTGACAGAGATGTTCTCCTCCATCTTATAACTGTAGAATGCATCGAAGACATCATATCTCCCGACTCGGGCATTGATACGTCCAAAACGTATCTATAATTTCTGCTTGCTCCATGCCACTTTTGGGTGATATTGCTATGATATTCATACACTTCCATACACTTTTGATCATATTTGGACTAACCTACTAATCCAGTGCACCCCGGTGCCAGTTTCTGTTTTCGGCTGTTTTTGTATTTCAGGTTTTCACGTTACGAGAACTGCCAGGAAAAATCCAGAAAAATTATATAAAGAATCAGCGTTCTAGAACCTACCTTGCGCCCGAAGGACAGCCGGGGGGGGCCACCAGGGCTCCAGGCGCCCTGGCGGCGCGCCTCCCCCCTGGGCCGCGCCGGGGGGCGCCTGGGCCCCCCGAGCCCCGTCTGGTGCCCCCCTTCGGCATATATTTAGAGCGTCCTTCGAAACCCTCAGGATGGGAACTCTTTTTCGCGATCTCATCTATGTTCCGCCGCCGCCGCCACTTCCAAGATCGGGAGCACCAGGAGAACTCTTCCCGGCACCCTGCCGGAGGGGAGGATCACCATCGGGAGCCTCTCCACCACCATGGACGCCTCCCGGATGAGTTGTGAGTAGTCTCCCTTGGACCATGAGTCCATGACCAGTAGCTATGTGATGTTCTCCTCTCGTTCTTGTGCTTCACTAATTAGTCCTCGTGAGCTGCCCTACATGATCGAGGCACATATGTAATCCTTATGATGTTGCTATGATGAGTTTGCTGGGATCCGATGGATTATGAGATTATGTTCAGATTGTGATTGAGTAATATATTTGATCTACCTCTTTTATATTTATGTTCATAAGTAATTCTTGCATGTTCTCCGTTGTTATTTATTGCTTTGGCCAAGTAATACGTAGTGACTCCAAGAGGGAACGTTATGCTTGATTGTGGGTTCATGCCCCTCGATGACTAGCTTGAGTGACAGAAACATGAGTCTAGGGGATGTGTTGTTGCCACAAGGGGGAAAACAACGGTGCTTGTGCCCGCGGGTGCAAGGATTGTTTACTTTACGCAAAGTTCTTTTAATGCAGTTGTCTGTTGCATTGAGTTTACACTATGGGTGGGGCTCGCAACTTAATACCAGCGAGATGTTCTGGATAGATATCTCAAGGTGGATGATTAGTAGTAGATATTGATGGATTTCGGTCTACTTACTTTGGCGTACCGCCCATGCTTTGAACCTCAACCTTTCTTGCAATGTAGTCAGCATTGGTTTGCATTCATGGTCCTTTCAATTGCCCAGCTGTAATTCGTTTACCTCACATAGCTGTTTTATCGTCTTTTGGGAGAGAGACGTCACTAGTGAACATCATGAGACTCCGGTCTATATTACCATCATTGATCACATCCGCTATTTACTTTTCGCTATTATTTACTATTGCAAACATTATCTATCACTACTATCATTTGCGTTTAATCCTTTGTGAACTACAAGGCCGGAGGGATTGACAACCTCTCTGTACTCATTGGGAGCAAAGTTATTTGTATCTGTGTGCAGGTCCACGTTGATTGCTAATCCGGCGCCGTTAGCAGTTGACACCTACTTGTTGAACCTAGGAGTCTCTGGGGATTCGATCCTTGGCATCTTTGCTAAGGGAAAAACTTCCACAACACTGCATCTTACACCTTCCACTTGGGGTAACCAACGAGGGGTTAGAGGCCCAACAAGGAGTTTTTCTGGCGCCGTTGCCGGGGACTCCACTCTTCAGGATAGGGGAGTTGCACGCTATCTTTTACCTTTGCTTTTTAGTCTTGTTAGTTTACCTTTCAGTTTTTGCTTTAGTACCTTTTATCGAAAATCACAAAAATAGTTATCTTTCTTGCTTGCTACTATGGGTTCCACCGAGAACACCAAGTTGTGTGACTTCACTAGTCACAACAACGATGACTTTATCAGCACACCTATCACTACACCTGCCACTTCAGCACCTTCATATGAAATTAAACCTGCTTTACTGAACTTAGTCATGAAAGATCAATTCTCCGGTGTTGGAGATGATGCTGCTTTACACTTAAACAACTTTCTTGAACTTTGTGATATGCAAAAGTACCAAGAAATAGATGGTAATATTGTTAAGCTTAAGCTTTTTCCTTTCTCCTTGAGAGGAGGAGCTAAAATTTGGTTTCAGTCTTTGCCTAGAAATAGCATAGATTCATGGGACAAGTGCAAAGATGCTTTTATTGGAAAATACTATCCACCTGCTAAAATTATCCAATTTAGAAGTAACATAATGAATTTTAAACAATTGGATAATGAACACGTTGCCCAAGCTTGGGAACGTAGGAAATCTCTTATCAAGAACTACCCTACTCATGGTTTGACTACTTGGATGGTTATCCAAACTTTTTATGCAGGCTTGAACTTTACCTCGCGGAACTTGTTAGATTCGGCCGCGGGAGGAACTTTTATGTCAACTACACTTGGTGCTGCCACGAAGCTTCTCGATGAGATGATGACCAACTATTCCCAATGGCACACCGAACGCGCTCCAACAGGTAGGAAGGTAAACTCTGTCGAGGAGATTTCCTCCTTAAATGAAAAAGTTGACTTAATCATGTCTCTACTTTCGAAGCAATCTTCTGTTGATCCTCGTGATGTTCCTTTAAATTCTTTGATTGCTCAAGAACAAGTAGATGTGAACTTTATCTCTAAAAACAATTTTAACAACAATGCTTATAGGAGTAACTTTGGTAGCAATCCTAGACCATTCCCCTCTAATTATTATGGGAACAACAATGCTTATCCTATCACCAAGAACTCCACTACTGAACTAGAGATTATGCTTAAAGATTTCATCACTACCCAAAAAGCCTTTAATAAGAGTGTAGAAGAAAAACTACATAAACTAGATGATCTTTCTTTTAAGGTAGACCATTTAGCCAATGAGGTAAAATTGCTAAAAATTAAAACTTCTCCTCTTGAGGAGAGGGAAGTCACTCCTATAAATGCTATTCAAGTGCAAATTAATGAAAATATTAGGATGATGGCTAAACTTAAAGAGAGATGGGCTAGAGAAAGGGAGGAAGAAGATAGAATTAAGAGCCTTCCTACCCACCACACTGTTGCTACTATCCAAGTTGTTGAGGATATCCAAACTCTTAGCACCCAATGTACTCCTGGTCCCAATGGACCTATTAATGGTGATGCTATGACTATAGAAACTACCAAACAAGTAAACCTAAAAGACGCCACTACCACTTTACTTGATGCTCGTGACCTTGATTTTGATAATTGCACTCTTACCGAAGTTACTGATTTCCTTCACAAGATGTCTAGAGATCCCCACACTAGCACGCTTAACCTTGCCTTCACAGAGCATATCACTAATGCTCTCATCAAAGCTAGGGAGGAGAAACTTAGAGTAGAACCCTCCATACCTAGAAAGCTAGAAGATGGTTGGGATCCTATGATAAAAATTAAATTGAATGACTTCTCTTGCTATGCATTATGTGATGTTGGAGCTAGTACCTCTGTTATGCCCAAAAGAATATATGATATGCTTAAATTGAAACCTTTTGATTCTTGTTCTTTTGGTGTTCGTCTCGTTGATTCTTCCATAAAGAAACCTTTGGGGAGGATCGACGATGTTCTTATCATTGTCAATGACAACTATGTTCCCGTTGATTTTACTATTATGGATATTGAATGTGATCCTTCATGTCCAATTATTTTGGGACGTCCCTTTTTACGCACCGTTGGTGCTATCATTGACATGAAAGAGGGTAATATAAAATTTCAGTTTCCTCTCAAGAAAGGGATGGAACACTTCCCTCGAAAGAAGATCAAGTTACCTTTTGAGTCCGTTGTACGGGCTAGCTATTCTTTTACTCTTGATAAAACTTGATCTATATGCATTATGCCTAGCTTAAAGGCATAAAAGAAAGCGCTTTTGGGAGGCAGCCCACATGAATAAATTTTTATATTTTGCTTTTGTTGTGTCTTGATGTTGTTTACTACAGTAGAATCATCATTGTATCTTTGCTTTTCATATTTGTGCCAAGTATAGCCTCTGATTGCTAGAAAGTTCAAAAGTTGTGAGGTGTTGTCCAGGAAACAGATTCTGTCCTTGGATAGAAAAATTCGTATAAAATCACCAGATCATCTTTTTGGTCTGAATGTTTTTGACAGCGTTCTCTATATAATTGTCTTTCGTGCATCTGTTCTGAGTTTTTTGATTTGAGTTGCAGAAGTGCCCCGAACAAATCAATTACTACATGTTGTTCTGTTTTTCACAGATTCTGTCCTGTTTTGCCTTTCCTTCATTTTGCAAACCAAGAGCTTGCTTTTTCTTTGCAAAAACCTTTTGGCAATCTTGAGAAACAGTAGACCTTCAAGAATATCTTTATTTCCAGCAAGGTATAATTATTTTATTAAGGGTACTAACCTCGCTAATCAGATTATGATGAGTTATGTATGAAGGGAGTTTTCAAGTGTGCGAGGGAAGATGATAAAAAGATTCAGGAGTGTCAAGCGCTCAAGCTTGGGGATGCCGCCATGCACCCCCAAGAAATATTCAAGGAGACTCAAGCGTCTAAGCTTGGGGATGCCCCCGTGCATCCCCTTCTCCATCAACATTATCAGTTCGTCTTTCGTTCCGCTATATTTTTATCACTTCATGTGTTATGTGCTATGCTTGGAGCGTCTTGCTTTTAGTTTTCTTTTTAGTTTTTCATAACGAGTCGGAACTCAGCTTTCTTTATGTGGGAGAGAAACACGCTCCACTTCTACCTAGAACATAACATAGAATTTTCATGTCTATCTTTGCTGTGTGTGTTCTTCGTCTTTTAAATAGCTACTATCATGCTCTGCTCTTAGTATTCATGCTTATCTTTTCAAAGAGATTTTGTTTAGTTGGTTGCTTGAACTCTCTTTAATTATCATGCTTATGTAATTAAGAGAGTTTGCTTCCGTTGCATTGGTTAATATGTCTATGATAAAGATGCTACGTGCATAATGGCGCTTAGTAGTTCAGGTTTTCTTATGGTTAGTCTCAAATAGCTGGGAGATTCCCAATGTGTTATTGGAGTACCAAATTGATTTGTTTGCCGATGATGTGGTTTGGTTTAGTAATATCTACCTTCGAGAATTTATTTTGATTGACTTGGCGTATGCTCACGCATATTTAAGACTGTAAAGAAAGTCTGTCAAGCCTTGATGATCTTTTATTTCTGAGTAGCGATATAACTACCATGCCTGATTCAATGTTGCTTTGTCGCTCTGCATGATTATGACCGTCATTGCTCTCTTAGTTGGTCGCTCCCAGTCTTTTGCTAACCTCCACCTGTACTAAGCAGACGAACTTTGCAATACATAGCTCATGGGAAAGTAGCTTAAAAACTATTGTGGTAAAGAATATGTTGCCTATGTATCTTATTTCTTATAAGTTGCTTGCTGAGCGATAACCATGTTTCTGGGGACGCCATCAACTGTCACACTTTTTTTGAATATCATGTGAGTTGCTATGCATGTTCGTCTTGTCTGAAGTAAGGGTGATTTGCCATGGGTTGAATGAGTATGCATATTGTTAGAGAAGAACATTGGGCCGCCAACCAAAGCCATGTATCATGGTGGAAGTTTTAGCTTGGACATTAATCCTCAATCTTTTATGAGAATATGCTTATGCATTAAAGAGGAATCCATCATCTATTTTCTATGTTGTCCCGGTATGGATGTCCTCAAGTTGAGATCTATCAAAAAATGAGAAATCAAATGCGATTTATCTCCTTGGACCTTTGTACAGGTGGCATAGAGGTACCCCTTTGTGACACTTGGTTGAAACATATGTAATGCAATGATAACCCATGGAAATCCGAGCTAATTAGGACAAGGTGCGAGCACTATTGGTATTCGATGCATGAGGCTTGCAACTTATACGATGTCTTATGCATGACAGATATGAAGTACTACTACCGTTGACAAAATTGCTTCTATGTTTTCAAAATAAAAAGCTCTAGCACATAACCTTTCTTTTACTTTTATGTTGAGTCTCCACCTTCTTTTAAAAGCACCAACTACTGAGAGCATGATTGTCATTCTGAGTGTAATGTGCATTGTCCCAAAGTAGCATTGTCTTTTGCATGATTGTGATATCGTTTATTTTAAAATCATTGTATCTAGTCATCACTTAAACCTTGAAGGTGCCCCTGCATTTATGTTTTGCTTCACTAAAGGGGGCAAGCTAGATATCACTTTATCATATTTGCACATCATGTTTATTGCAAATCTTTTTGATACTTCTATGTCATGTTGTAAAACTTTCAGTCATTTGTGATTTTCTCATGAGGCAACTTAATTACTATAGAATCATTGTCTCAGTAAGCTTTTCTCATATGACTGTAAAAAGTCCTATATGGTTAATAGCATGTCACCACAGAAATTTTTCTTGTTATCATTTACCTACTCGAGGACGAGCAGGAATTAAGCTTGGGGATGTTGATACGTCCAAAACGTATCTATAATTTCTGCTTGCTACATGCCACTTTTGGGTGATATTGCTATGATATTCATACACTTCCATACACTTTTGATCATATTTGGACTAACCTACTAATCCAGTGCACCCCGGTGCCAGTTTCTGTTTTCGGCTATTTTTGTATTTCAGGTTTTCACGTTACGAGAACTGCCAGGAAAAATCCAGAAAAATTATATAAAAAATCAGCGTTCCAGAACCTACCTTGCGCCCGAAGGACAGCCGGGGGGGGGGGCACCAGGGCTCCAGGCGCCCTGGCGGCGACCCCCCCTGGGCCGTGTCGGGGGGGCGCCTGGGCCCCCCGAGCCCCGTCTGGTGCCCCCCTTCGGCATATATTTAGAGCGTCCTTCGAAACCCTCGGGACGGGAACTCTTTTTCACGATCTCATCTCTGTTCCGCCGCCGCCGCCGCTTCCAAGATCGGGAGCACCAGGAGAACTCTTCCCGGCACCCTGCCGGAGGGGAGGATCAGCATCGGGAGCCTCTCCACCACCATGGACGCCTCCCGGATGAGTTGTGAGTAGTCTCCCTTGGACCATGAGTCCATGACCAGTAGCTATGTGATGTTCTCCTCCCGTTCTTGTGCTTCACTAATAAGTCCTCGTGAGCTGCCCTACATGATCGAGGCACATATGTAATCCTTATGCTGTTGCTATGATGAGTTTGCTGGGATCCGATGGATTATGAGATTATGTTCAGATTGTGATTGAGTAATATATTTGATCTACCTCTTTTATATTTATGTTCATAAGTAATTCTTGCATGTTCTCCGTTGTTATTTATTGCTTTGGCCAAGTAATACGTAGTGACTCCAAGAGGGAACGTTATGCTTGATTGTGGGTTCATGCCCCTCGATGACTAGCTTGAGTGACAGAAACATGAGTCTAGGGGATGTGCTGTTGCCACAAGGGGGAAAACAACGGTGCTTGTGCCCGCGGGTGCAAGGATTGTTTACTTTACGCAAAGTTCTTTTAATGCAGTTGTCTGTTGCATTGAGTTTACACTATGGGTGGGGCTCGCAACTTAATACCAGCGAGAAGTTCTGGATAGATATCTCAAGGTGGATTATTAGTAGTAGATATTGATGGATTTCGGTCTACTTACTTTGGCGTACCGCCCATGCTTTGAACCTCAACCTTTCTTGCAATGTAGTCAGCATTGGTTTGCGTTCGTGGTCCTGTCAATTGCCCAGCTGTAATTCGTTTACCTCACATAGCTGTTTTATCGTCTTTTGGGAGAGAGACGTCACTAGTGAACATCATGAGACTCCGGTCTATATTACCATCATTGATCACATCCGCTATTTACTTTTCGCTATTATTTACTATTGCAAACATTATCTATCACTACTATCATTTGCGTTCAATCCTTTGTGAACTACAAGGCCGGAGGGATTGACAACCTCTCTGTACTCGTTGGGAGCAAAGTTATTTGTATCTGTGTGCAGGTCCACGTTGATTGCTAATCCGGCGCCGTTAGCAGTTGACACCTACTTGTTGAACCTAGGAGTCTCTGGGGATTCGATCCTTGGCATCTTTGCTAAGGGAAAAACTTCCACAACACTGCATCTTACACCTTCCACTTGGGGTAACCAACGAGGGGTTAGAGGCCCATCAGGCATGAGCTTGGAAAACCATTTTCAGCACTTGGAACATCTCATATGCTCCGTGGTGCTGAAAATGCTTTTGGAGCCCCGATTCTAAGCTGTAAAGCATGCCGCACTGAACCAGGGAGTAATCATCACAACGTGATTGCCAGGCGTTCATAACGTCTTGGTTCGCTAGGGCGGGTGCGTCACCTAGCGGTGCTTCAAGGACATATGTTTTCTTGGCAGCTATGAGGATGATCCTCAAGTTACGGTCCCAATCCGTATAGTTGCTACCATCGTCTTTTAGCTTGGTTTTCTCTAGGAACGCGTTGAAGTTGAGGATAACATTAGCGTGGGCCATTGGATCTACAAGACATATTCTAAAGATTTTAGACTATGTTCATGACAATTAAGTTCATCTAAACAAATTTAATGAACTCCCACTCAGATAGACATCTCTCTAGTCATCTAAGTGATACATGATCCGAATCGACTAGGTTGTGTCCGATCATCACGTGAGACGGACTAGTCTTCAACAGTGAACATCTTTATGTTGATCGTATCTTCTATACAACTCATGTTCGACCTTTCAGTCTTTCGTGTTCCGAGGCCATGTCTGTACATGCTAGGATCGTCAAGTGAACCCTAAGTGTATTGCGTGTGTAAATCTGGCTTACACCCGTTGTATGCGAACGTTAGAGCCTATCACACCCGATCATCATGTGGTGCTTCGGAACAACGAACCTTAGCAACGGGGCACAGTTAGGGGGAACACAATTCTTGAAATTTGTAGTGAGAGATCATCTTATTTTTGTAATGCCCAGGATGGGACTATATCTCCTATGTGTCGAGGCATGACTTAAAGATATAAGCCCATTCTGGAATGATCGCAAGTTTGGTACCTTTGCACATCTCATGTAAAAATAGGGGTGAAAGCGGAAAAGATAGTTGGCTTACACTCGCCACGTCAAACAATTCATTACATATCCAAACATCATTCAAATAAACATCACAGCCCGTCTACGGGTAAAGATCCAAATGAAAGATACCAAACATAACTTAAATCCACAGGTCTGAAACGCCCCTAGTAGAAACCTCTACTGATCGTTGGGATAGTGCACATAGTAACGGCTACGGTCCTCGTCGTACTCCCAGTACAGCTCGGTGCCGTCACTTGAATAGATCGCCTGAGTACCTACATCTGGTGTGGTGTAGAATCTGTAAGCCACATAGGACTCAGCAATCCCGTTCCCGGGTAACACAACTATCCAAGCCTTGGGTGTGGAATAAGGCTGAAGAAAGAATAAGAGGTTGCAGCAGCACTAGCACTAACTTACGTAAAAGAGAGCGAGAAGAGAAGTGCCTCGGACGAAAGATGATCACGAAGTGATCCTAACTAAGCAAGTCAAACATAACCCCACCGTGTTCACTTCCCGAACCCCTTTCGGAAAATGACCGTCACGGTACTCACACTGGTAGTGTATTCTGAACATGGTGTCAAGTTTTCTACAACCGGATATTAACAAATTCCCATCTGCCACATAACCTCGGGCACGGCTTTCGAAAGTTCATAACCCTGCAGGGGTGTTCCAACTTGGCCCATGACAAGCCCACGATCCGCGGAGTCGCAACTCCAAGGTGGGAAGGCCCGAGTATCCTCGGAATCCCGTGCTGAAGATACTCCGACTAAGGTAAGGCTAATCCAGCAAATCCTCCCGGCGTGCCGACACCCTGATAGTAGCCGCGCGTATCTCGTCTCAGGCCACGACCGGATAAGTCATCCTACGGGTTTTTACCAGACCTCGAGTTTCCTTGAGGTGGCCCCGTAGTCTGCTCATTTCGGACCAACACTCATGTGGAGCACTGGCCCGGGGTTGTTGATTAAGAAGAGGGTTAATTACTCCCTATGCAAGTTTTTAGTTATTAGGCAAATAGTACCAATGTTGGGACTTGCTGGAAAAGACTTAGCACTTAGCGGTTTATCGAGGGGGTCCCATAACCCCAACCGTGTGAGGAACGCAAATCAAGGAACATAACACCGGTTTATACGGTTCCTAGGGCGGCATGAGTGGAACAAATCACCAAGCAAAAGGCTTAGCCTTCCACCCATTACCAATATATAGATGATTTCATTTAAGAATTATATAGTGTGATATCCCAACAAGCTTCAACAAGAAGTAAGAATATTCAATCTTCTCCTGTAACTAGCAATGCTATAAGAGGGGCTGAGCGAAGCTTACTTAGCCAAACAGGGGTTTGCATAGGTAGGGTGGTTAGACAGATTCATGGTTACAATAGGAGGCTGGCAGGAAAACATGGGCATCGAGGCAAAAGCTATAGAGCGAGACTTATAGCAATAGGCAAAGATAGTAATGATATCCGGGTCAGGTCATCTTGCCTGTTGAGTCGTCGATGGGATCGTAAGCGGGCTCCTCGTTCTCAACCTCGGTAGTAACCTCGTTCTCGTACTCGGTCTCGGCTTCCGGCTCTACTCAACACAAAACACACAAGGCACGAAATCAACAAGATGCAATGCGCAAACCACATGATGCATGACTGATGCACTAAGGAAGCACTACAGATGCACTTAGGAAGCACAGAAAGTCAACATAGGAAACACAGAGATACAGCACAAGGAACATGACAATATGCATCAAGCAAAATACTTCAAAGCATGCTAACAAGAGGATATTATGAATCTACATGCAAAAACACACAAGTTTCATATAGGACCTGCCCAAAACGGAGCAACGGGCTAAAAGATACACCCGAAACAATAAGCATGGCAAAGCTGAAATTAACAGCCACATAGCAACTTCGGAGCAAGAAATATATAGTCTACAGCACTCAAACATCATGACAAGGAGCATGGACATAAAGTAGACATATCCTACAGCAAACAATTCCATTGGGGCATCTCCAAAGGAGGCATGGACTAATAGCAACAAGCTATGACATTTTGAACTTGACAACAGTAATTTATAGCAACTTCGGAGCAAGAGTAAATATGCTACAGCCACCCAAATAAGCATGTGAGAGCATGAATGGATAGCCAACAACTTATACAACAAGGAATCATTAATAGTCACCCCAAAACTAACATGGATTTTCCTAGAACAACAAGCAAACATGGCATCGGGAAATTACAGATTTCAGACTTAGTGAAATTTCACTAAGTGTTAAAACAGTAGTAACATCATGGCATGTTTGTGAGCAAGTTTAAGTCATCTCAAAGCAAAGCATGGCAAGTGGTTGGCACCACAGCAAAGTACACATGATGGGGAGTACAAAACATCTAAGCATGCAACAAGGGGACAACCACATCAATAGCAACGAGCTCCTCAACTAGGCATCTCGTAACAAGTCTAACAACATCACAGTCACAAGCACTTTTGCAAAGGAGATAAACATGGCAAGATGAAATCTATCATGCAAGCTAAAGCAACCAACATGTAGAGCATTTCATGATGAACATGTGGACATATCATTTGCTTCATTTGGATAAACGTGCAACAAGTTATCACATTGCAAACATGGCATGAAAACAACTAATAGCAGCAGTTTATAACAAGTAGCACTCTTCTCATGAAGATTAAGACATCTAGATGACCTCAAACATGCATGGCACAATGGAACAAAACATAGTACAAGTCATCACGATCATTTTGACATATCATATGCTCAAATCGGACATGCACAGCAAAAGTTATCCACCTCACAAATATGCATCAGACAAAAGAAAAACTGGGGAGTTAGGGAAAAAACGGAGTCAACCTCTGGCGGTCAACGGGCGGTCAAACGGGCTGGAGCGGCGGAGCGGGTCGCGGATCCACGCGGGCTACCGGGCCGGATCGGGTCAACCCCAGCCCGTTAGGGATCCAGCGGGGGGGGGGAGCCTGGCGATGGCGATCCGATCGGGGAGATCCCGATCTCCCGAGGCGGCGGCGGCTCGAGGGCTCGGCCCCGGCGGCGGCGCGACCGGCCTGGCCGGCGGCTGGCCAGGCCGGCGAGGTGGAGCGGTAGCGGAGGCGACCTCCGGCGGCGGGAGGGAGGCGGGAGGCCGCGGCGACCTTGAGGCGGCGGCGGTCGGCTGCTTGAGTGGCGGAGGCGGCGAGGCGAGTGACGGCGGCAGGGAAGGTGGCCGGCGGCGGAGGTTGGCGCGGCGGCACGGAGGTGAATGGCGGCGGCGGATCTGGCGAAGAAGACGAAGGCCTGCAGGCTCGAGCTCGGAAGCACGGGTGCGGCGAGGTCGGAAGCACGGCTGTCAACGGTGGAAGCACCGCGCGTCAACGGTGGAAGCACCGCGCGGCAGAGGTGGAAACATTAGGGTTTTGGACGCAAAATTGGAGGGGGGTGGACGTTTATATAGGCACAAGGAGCTAGGGTTGTCCAAATGAGGAGAGGTTTTCGGCCACGAGATCACACTTGAACGGCCTAGATGAAGGGAAGGGTTTGAGTTGGGTTGGTGGGCTGTTGGAGGGGTTTCTTGGGCCTCAAAGAGGAGGTACTTTTAGCCCACGAGGATAACTGTTGGAGTATCAAACGAACTCCAAACGCGACGAGATTTGACAGGCGGGTTAAACAGGTCAAAACAACAACACACGACAAGTCTCACGACAAACCGGAAACGTTACACAACCAAAGACAAAAGAAGGCCTCGGGGAAGCCACGGGCACGTGTGAGAGCGTCGGAACTCGAAACGGACAACGGGAAGGAACGAGTGGGACCGGATACAAACGACAACACAAATGCAATGCAATGCACATGACATTATAACATGGATGAATGCCACACACGCACATGACAAAACGACAAAAACCCGAAACGACGAAGAACCTGGAATGGAACTGATGATGCCAAAGATATATATTGCCAAAAAGGGAAAGTATTACATCCGGGGCATTACAATTTTCTACCATTGTTCTAAGCAAATAAGATGTAAAACATGATAAACATCACATGCAATCAAATAGTGACATGATATGGCCAATATCATTTTGCTCCTTTTGATCTTCATCTTCGGGGCTCCATGATCATCATCATCACCGGCATGACACCATGATCTCCATGATCATGATCTCCATCATCGTGTCTTCATGAAGTTGTCTCGCCAAACATTACTTCTACTACTATGGCTAATGGTTAGCAATAAAGTAAAGTAATTACATGGCGTTTTCAATGACATGCAGGTCATACAATAAAATAAAGACAACTCCTATGGCTCCTGCCGGTTGTCATACTCATCGACATGCAAGTTGTGATTCTGATTACATGAACATGATCAATCTCATACATCACATATATCATTCATCACATCCTTTTGGCCATATCACATCACACGACACATGCTGCAAGAACAAGTTAGACGTCCTCTAATTGTTGTTGCAAGTTTTTACGTGGCTGCTATAGGTTTCTAGCAAGAACGTTTCTTACCTACGCCAAAACCACAATGTGATATGCCAATTTCTATTTACCCTTCATAAGGACCCTTTTCATCGAATCCGGTCCGACTAAAGTGGGAGAGACAGACACCCGCTAGCCACCTTATGCAACTAGTGCATGTCAGTCGGTGGAACCTGTCTCACGTAAGCGTACGTGTAAGGTCGGTCCGGGCCGCTTCATCCCACGATGCCGCCGAATCAAGATAAGACTAGTAGCGGCAAGAGAATTGAACAAATCTACGCCCACAACTACTTTGTTTTCTACTCGTGCAAGATACTACGCATAGACCTAGCTCTGATACCACTGTTGGGGAACGTAGCAGAAATCAAAAAAATTCTACGCTTCACCAAGATCAATCTATGGAGTCATCTAGAAACGAGGGAGAGGGGAGTGCATCTACATACCCTTGTAGTTCGCGAGCGGAAGCGTTCAAGAGAACGGGGATGATGGAGTCGTACTCGTCGTGATCCAAATCACCGATGATCCTAGCGCTGAACGGACGGCACCTCTGCGTTCAACACACGTACGGAGCAGCGACGTCTCCTCCTTCTTGATCCAGCAAGGCGGGAGGAGAGGTCGATGGAGATCCAGCAGCACAACGGCGTGGTGGTGGAAGTAGCGGGATTCCAGCAGGGCTTCGCCAAGCGCTGTGGGAGGAGGAAGATGTGTCACGGGAGGGAGAGGGAGCCGCCAGGGAATAGGGTGTGGCTGCCCTCCCTCCCCCTCCCCACTATATATAGGGGCCCTGGGGGGCGCCGGCCCTAGGAGATCTAATCTCCAAGGGGGGCGGCAGCCAGGGGGAACTTGCCCCCCAAGCCAGGTGGGGCGCCCCACCCCTAGGGTTTCCAACCCTAGGCATAGGGGGAGGCCCAAGGGGAGCGCACCAGCCCACCAGGGGCTGGTTCCCTTCCCCTTTCAGCCCATGGGGCCCTCCGGAATAGGTGGCCCCACCCGATGGACCCCCGGGACCCTTCCGATGGTCCCGGTACAATACCAGTGACCCCCGAAACCTTCCCGGTGGCTGAAACTGGACTTCCTATATACAATTCTTTACGTCCGGACCATTCCGGAACTCCTCGTGACGTCCGGTATCTCATCCGGGACTCCGAAAAACTTTCGGGTTTCCTCATACTTATATCTCTACAACCCTAGCGCACTGAACCTGAAGTGTGTAGACCCTATGGGTTCGGGAGACACGTAGACATGACCGAGACGACTCTCCGGCCAATAACCAACAGCGGGATCTGGATACCCATGTTGGCTCCCACATGCTCCTTGATGATCTCATCGGATGAACCATGATGTCGAGGATTCAATCAATCCCGTATATGATTCCCTTGTCTATCGATATAGTACTTGCCCGAGATTCGATCGTTAGTATACCGATACCTTGTTCAATCTCGTCGTGGCAAGTCTCTTTACGCGTTCCATAATACATCATCTCGTGACCAACCCCTTAGTCACATTGAGCTCATTCTGATGATGTCTCACCGAGTGGGCCACGAGATACCTCTCCGTCATACGGAGTGACAAATCCCAGTCTCGGTTCGTGCCAACCCAACAGATGCTTTCGGAGATACCCCGTAGTGTACCTTTATAGCCACCCAGTTACGTTGTGACATTTGGCACACCCAAAGTATTCCTACGGTATCCGGGAGTTGCACAACCTCATGGTTAAGGAAAGGATACTTGACATTGGAAAATCTTTAGCATACGAACTACACGATCTTGTGCTAGGCTTAGGATTGGGTCTTGTCCATCACATCATTCTCCTAATGATGTGATCCCGTTATCAATGACATCCAATGTCCATGGTCAGGAAACCGTAACCATCTGTTGATCAACGAGCTAGTAACTAGATGCTTACTAGTGACATGTTATGGTCTATGTATTCACACATGTATCACTATTTCCGGATAATACAATTCAAGCATGAATAACAGACAATTATCATGAACAAGGAAATATAATAATAACCATTTTATTATTGCCTCTAGGGCATATTTCCAACAGTCTCCCACTTGCACTAGAGTAAATAATCTAGTTACATTGTGATGAATCGAACATCCATAGAGTTCTGGTGTTGATCATGTTTTGCTCGTGGAAGAGGTTTAGTCAACGGATCTGCGACATTCAGATCCGTAATATCTATGTATCCATCTTGAATATAATTCCGGATGGAGTTGAAACGGTGCTTAATGTGCTTGGTCTTCTTGTGAAACCTGGGCTCCTTGGCAATGGCAATAGCTCCAGTGTTGTCACAGAAGAGAGTCATCGGGTCCGACGCGCTTGGAATAACTCCTAGGTCGGTGATGAACTCCTTCATCCAGACTCCTTCCTGTGCTGCTTCGGAAGCAGCTATGTACTCCGCTTCACATGTAGATGCCGTCACGACGCTTTGCTTGCAACTGCACCAGCTGACTCCTCCTCCATTCAAAATATACACGTATCCGGTTTGTGACTTGGAGTCATCCTGATCTGTGTCAAAGCTAGCATCGACGTAACCCTTTACGACGAGCTCTTTGTCACCTCCATAAACGAGAAACATATCCTTAGTCCTTTTCAGGTACTTCAGGATGTTCTTGACCGCTGTCTAGTGTTCCATACCGGGATCAGTTTGGTACCTCCCCACCAAACTTATGGCAAGGTTCACATCAGGTCTGGTACACAGGATGGCATACATAATAGAACCTATGGCCGAGGCATAGGGGATGACACTCATCTTTTCTCTATCTTCTGCCGTGGTCGGGCATTGAGCCGTGCTCAATCTCATACCTTGCAATACAGGCAAGAACCCTTTCTTGGACTGATCCATATTGAACTTCTTCAATATCTTGTCAAGGTATGTGATTTGTGAAAGACCAATGACGCGTCTCGATCTATCTCTATAGATCTTGATGCCTAATATGTAAGCAGCTTCTCCAAGGTCCTTCATTGAAAAACTCTTATTCAAGTAGGCCTTTATGCTTTCCAAGAATTCTACATCATTTCCCATCAGCAATATATCATCCACATATAATATGACAAATGCTACAGAGCTCCCACTCACTTTCTTGTAAATACAGGCTTCTCCCCAAGTCTATATAAACCCAAACGCTTTGATCACCTCATCAAAGCGAATGTTCCAACTCCAAGATGCTTGCACCAGCCCATAGATTGAACGCTGGAGCTTACATACCTTGTTAGCATTCTCAGGATCGACAAAACTTTCCGGCTGCATCATATATAGTTCTTCCTTGAGGAAGCCATTAAGGAATGCCGTTTTGACGTCCATTTGCCATATCTCATAATCATAGAATGCGGGAATTTCTAACATGATTCGGACGGACTTCGGCATCGCTACGGGAGAGAAAGTCTCGTCGTATTCAATCCCTTGAACTTGTCGATAACCTTTAGTGACAAGTCGAGCCTTATAGATGGTCACATTACCATCCGCGTCAGTCTTCTTCTTAAAGATCCATTTATTTTCTATGGTGTGCCGATCATCGGGAAAGTCCACCAAAGTTCATACTTTGTTTTCATACATGGATCCTATCTCGGATTTCATGGCTTCAAGCCATTTGTTAGAATTCGGGCCCGCCATCGCTTCTTCATAGTTCGAAGGTTCACCGTTGTCTAACAACATGATTTCCAGGACAGGGTTGCCGTACCACTCTGGTGCGGAACGTGTCCTTGTGGACCTACGAAGTTCAGTAGTAACTTGATCTGAAGCTTCATGATCATTATCATTATCTTCCTCCCTAGTCGGTGTAGGCACCACAAGAACATCTTCCTGCGCTGCGCTAGTTTCTGGTTCGGAAGGGGTGACTTTCACCTCATCAAGTTCCACTTTCCTCCCACTCACTTCTTTCGAGAGAAACTCTTTCTCCAGAAAGGATCCATTCTTGGCAACGAAGACCTTGCCTTCAGATCTGAGGTAGAAGGTGTACCCAATAGTTTCCTTAGGGTATCCACTACTAGGAAAGGGGCTATAGATGGGATTTACACTAATGGCGCACCAGACACTAATGGCGCACCACCTTCTGGTACGCCATTAGAGTTGAAACTACTAATGGCGCACCTGGCCCAGGGTGCGCCATTAGTATCATTTTTTTTCCTTTTCCAAACATACTAATGGCGCATCGAGACACAGTGCGCCATTACTAGTTGTAAATAGTAATGGCGCACCAGTCGGAAAGTGCGCCACTACTGTTGTCTTTTTATTATATTTTTTATTCTTTTTTTTTGCAAAACACAGTGCGCCATTACTAGTTTCCATTAGTATGTTTTTTTTTGCAAAACTACTAATGGCGCATCACCAGAAGGTGCGCCATTAGTAACCTGGATTACTAATGGCGCATTTTGAGGTGGTGCGCCATTAGTAAGTGGGCACCAACAAGATATTTTGGACAGCCACTCCTACCCACACTCACTTTCTCCCCACTTCATTCTCTCCACCTCCTCCTTGTCTCGGGTGCCTCCTCTTTTTCACCTCATTTCCACCATAGATTCATTCAAATTAAGTGGTTAAATTACCTTGTTTTGATAGGTAAGTAAGGGAGGAAGCTATATTTATGTTGTTCTCCCTACAACAATGTGCACATGCACTTTTTATGGCCTAGCTAGATCTATGTATGTTCGTGGTGTTGCATATGTTTGTGGTGTTGCATATGTGTTTGTGTTTGGAGGTGTACCGGTATTTGAAATGCGATAGTTGCCAATATTTTGCCGGAATGTTGATTCATTTCCGTTTCGGCGAGAATTTTGGCATTAAGCATTCTTTTTGGTCCTATTTTTAGGGAAAGTCATGCCAATTTTTTTCTTGGTTCTAAAATATCGTTTTGCTCTACCCCGCAGGCGACCATGGTCCGCACAATGACCGAAGGCATCGTGAATAGGTTTTTGAGCTTCGCGAAGGCCGAGATGCTTCAAAAGAACGAGACGGAGATAAGATTTCCATGTCGAAGATGCAAGCTGAAGAGCCTTATTGCGGACCCGGATTCCGGGCAGGTGCGGGACCACCTGCTCTTGCATGGTTTCATGGATGGCTATCGGTGGCAAGCTGATGAAGATGACTACGAATTCGTCCATGGGGGCCGGGCAAGAAATGAGGAAGGGCAGCAAGACAACCACCGCGGCTCGGGCGGGCGAGAAGACGAAGAATCCCCAGGAGATGATCACGACGGTGATGCTGTACACAGTCATCATGTAGAAGATGCATGACATGATGATGAGGAAGATGCCGGAGCAGACGACGGGCATGATCATGAAGATTATGATGCCTACGGAGCAGACAACGCTGGACCATCAATGGGCTGGGTGCAGGACCCTCATATTCAAGAGCTGCTTCTCAAGCAGACGGATAACGCAAGAGCTGCCGCCCGAGAGAAAGCCAAGATGGATCAACTTGAGTTAGACGCGGTTACTCCATTGTATGAAGGATGCAGGCCCGAGGATACCCGCCTGAAAGTAACGCTCATGGCTCTGGAGATGAAGGTAAAACACAAAATGACCGACGCATGCTTCGACGAGAACATGTCATTCTGCCACGAACGTCTTCCCAAGGGGAACAAGTGCCCGACTGTCACGTGAAATACCATGTGTGCATGAACAATTGCATCATTTATCAGGACGAGCACGCGGAGTCTACCATATGTCCGGTGTGCGGCGTCACTCGATACAAGAAGAGCAAGAAAGCTCCTCGAAAAGTGGTGTGGTACTTTCCGATCACTCCTCGTCTGCAGCGGTATTTCGCGCACCCTAAGGTAGCAAAGCTCCTGCGTTGGCACGCGGATAGGGAGGAGAAGAAGCGAGAAGATGATGCAAATGATCCGGTGATAGATAAAAAAGACAAGATGCTGAGTCACCCTAAGGATGCGAGCCAGTGGCAAGCGTTGAACTTTGAAGACCTAGAATTTGGGAACGATCCAAGGAACATCGTGCTGGGCGCGAGCACCGATGGAGTCAATCCGTTTGGCAGCCAGAGAAGCACACATAGCACCTGGCCTGTGTTTGTGTGGATGTACAACCTTCCCCCCTGGTTGTGCATGAAGAGGAAGTACATTCACATGAGTATGCTAATTGAAGGACCGAAACAACTAGGGAACAACATCAATCTGTATCTGGGGCTGCTAAAAGAGGAGCTTGACACGCTGTGGAAAACGCCAGCCAATACGTGGGACGCTGCAGAGAAAGAATATTTCCCTATGAGAGCCGCGCTGCTCACGACGGTGCACGACTATCTCGGTTACGGATATGTCGCGGGGCAGGTGGTCCACGGATTTTCTGGATGCGTCAGGTGCATGGATGACACAACGTATCGCCATCTAGATAGAGATCCCGGGTCTTCGAAAACCGTGTTCATGGGACATCGAAGGTGGCTTCGCGACGATGACCTGTGGAGAAAACACAAGGATCTGTTCGATGGTGAAACCAAACCCCGAGGACGCCCGCGTACGAGGAGCAGCGAGGAAATAGATGAGCTGTTGAAAAATTGGAAAGATTGCCCACTGCCGGGAAAGAAGCAAAAGGCGCCAGAGCTGGGAAAGAAGCGAAAGGCGCCAGAGCCGATGCTGAAGGTATGGAAAACAAGGTCTATTTTCTGGGACTTGCCGTACTGGAAGATCCACCGTGTGCCTCACAGCCTTGATGTCATGCATATCACGAAGAACGTGTGCGAGAGTCTGCTTGGTACCCTGCTCAACATGCCAGAGAGGACCAAAGATGGGCCGAAAGCAAGGGCAGACTTGAAATCAATGGGCATCAGGCAGGAGCTTCACGCTATATATGATGATGATGATGATGATGATGATGATGATGATGATGATGATGATGATGATGATGATGAGGCGAAGCAGGACACGGAAAGTCGTCGCAAAGGAAAAAAGGCCAAGAAGACTGGAAATGACTACCCTCCTGCGTGCTTCACTCTAAGTCAGGAGGAGATCGAGCAGTTTTTCACCTGCCTCGTAGGAGTAAAACTTCCTTACGGTTACGCGGGGAAGATAAGCAGATACCTAGACCCAGCGAAGCTGAAGTTCAGCGGGATGAAGTCTCACGACTGTCACGTGCTGATGACGCAGATACTTCCAGTTGCAATCTGTGGGATCATGGACGCGCACGTCCGTGAAACGCTATTTGGCCTATGCAACTTTTTCGACATCATCTCTCAGAAGTCGGTTGGCGTGAGGCAACTCAGAAGGCTACAGGAAGAGATCGTGGTGATACTATGCGAGCTTGAGATGTACTTCCCGCCCGCATTCTTCGACGTTATGGTGCATCTGCTGGTCCATATCATGGACGATATCATCCAACTCGGGCCGACGTTCCTGCACAGCATGGTGCCGTTCGAAAGGATGAATGGTGTCATCAAAGGATACGTTCGCAAGATGTCACGTCCAGAGGGAAGCATAGCCAGGGGCTTTCTGACCGAAGAGTGCATCTCCTACTGCACGAATTATCTAGGCATCGAGAACCCCGTTGGTCTGCCCGTCAACAGGCACCTCGGCAGGCTCGCTGGATGGGGTCACCGTGAGGGTCGCCGCGAAATGCATGTCGACTTCGAGGGTCGACTCGCCGACTTTGAAAGAGCAAACCTACTCGCGCTACAACACATAGACGTGGTCGATCCTTGGGTGGTAGAGCACAAAACCTTTATTGAGAAGACGTACAATGACCGAGGCCAACAGAGGACGGACGGAGATATAATCAAAGAGCACAACTCATGTTTCACGTGTTGGTTCAAGCAGAAGCTTTTGTCGTACCCTTTACATGAGGATTCTTCCGCGGAAGAACAACTCATATTCGCCTTGTCACAGGGCGCCGAGCACAACCTGATGACCTATGAGGCGTACGATATCAACGGCTACACATTCTACACCGAGGCCAAGGACACGAAGAGCGATGGTTATCAGAACTCCGGGGTAACGATGGAATCCTACACCGTTAATGACAAGGACAGATACTACGGAAGGATCGAGGAGATCTGGGAGCTGAGCTACGCTGGAGAGAAGGTCCCGATGTTCCGTGTCAGATGGGCCAAGAGCGTCCTAAAAGAAGACCGGTATTTCACCACCATGGTTATACCCGAAGCCAAATCCAAGACCGCGGGCGCAAACGTCACCGCGAAAAATGAGCCATGGGTACTGGCTTCCCAAGTTGACCAATGCTTCTTAATTACCGACCCGTCAAAGCTCAGTCGTGTTGTCGTGAGGAGAGGCAAAAGGAAGATCATCGGAATGGATGGAGTAGCCAATGAGCAAGACTTCGACAAGTACGGCGACCCGAGGATCGAACATGACGACGATGATGAAGTA
Organism: Secale cereale; assembly: GCA_902687465.1. Lineage (NCBI taxonomy): Eukaryota > Viridiplantae > Streptophyta > Magnoliopsida > Poales > Poaceae > Secale > Secale cereale. Next base: position 435,241,297 of record LR738709.1, read on the forward strand.
GCAGCATACACCACAAGAAGAAGCAGGACCACCCTACCTAAAGGACGTTCGTTCCAGAGAAGAACTCCATTTGCGAAAAAGAAGGGCAAGAAGATTGTGAACAGATAGCTAGCTAAGATCGATTGTATTTAAATCGTAGCCTTCATTTCTCGATTGTATTTCATGGGCACTTTTTGAACTATCATGAATATTTTTAAATTTCATGGGCACTTTTTGAATTCATGAGAACACTCGATCTCGATCCCCCTCCATCTCGATCGTTATCCCCCCTCGCCAGATTC
>LR738709.1:435242310-435289832 GCA_902687465.1 Secale cereale
CCCCCTCCCCTACCCCAGCTCGATCCAGATTTCTAACATGTACATCCCTCCCCTCTCGCAGTACAACGTGCTCCATCGGCGGCAACGGCGACTCCTTCTGGCCGGATAGAGGAGCCGAGGCCAGCAGGAACTCCCCTCATCTAGTGGTATCCCCTCCTCCAGCAGGAACTCCTCATCTGGTGAGATCCCCCCCTCCCCCATTGCAAGCACCTCTTTGATGTTGTTCTTCCCATTTAAATTCCACATGTTAGGTCAGTGGTACAGCCGCATGGATTAGCAGTATGTATTTCAACTTGTGTTTAAAGGGGCAGTCTGGTGATATGAGAATTTGTACAAACTATCTAGGACCTCAAGTTCACATGGGTGTGCTTATTTATGTACTAACTACAGATGACACCCAGTAGATCAATTAGTGCCATCTCCAGATTTCTATCATCATGTTACTGCATCTACAATAGTGCTAAATACTACTGCTCCTTGCTTGCTGCTCTAGTTTACATTCTAGCACTATTTTAGATAGCAAATTGCTCTTTGGAAAAGTATCTCTTAGGCTTTTGCTGCTGCTAAGAATTTTTATAAGTGGAAACTAGATAATGGCAAAACATTGCCTTCTGTTTTGGGATCTGCCAGCAACAAGATGCCACTGTTGCCTAGGTCTGGGTTGGTGTTGTTTTAAAGCTATTATTTATGAGATGTCTAGATGAATAGAGCTACAACAGTTGGCTTGAATTGTTGTCTTTGGTTCAAACTAAAACCCCCTTCTTCTGACAGTGATACTTCTATCAATGTGGTACTGTCAAAAGACACAAAAAGATGTTGATGTAACTGCAAGCACATGAAAGAGCTCATCTATATGTCATCTTCATACATATACTTGATACAGTTAACTAGTTTCAGCTTCAGTACACTGATACAGCTTAACATTGAAATGTTTCTGGCCATGATCATCAATAATTACTATAACAACTACATACTGAACAGTTAGATCTCACTACGATGGTTGAAAGGTGGTCTAACAGCAATTCTGAAACACTGAGAGCAGAAACACTTACTACATACATATGCTCAAGAAACACTTACTAACCAAAAAAGGTTTTGACTTGAAATGTTAATAGCACAGAGAGCACCAGAAGTTAAACACCTCAATCTGTTAGTATTTGTCTGCATTTTCTCACATTCTTCTTGTATCTGATCCAGTATTGCTTGTAGTGGTTTGTCCAAAATGTTGAATGATATTGCTTGGAGATGAATATATTATTTCACCTCTTCACATGCCAATGTATTTTCCATGTTGTGATGGAGGCCTTTTTTTCAACACTGGGCTTTGCCACCTATTTTTTGTCTTGTAAATAGCATTGGACAGAGATTTAAGAAAGTAGCACATTGCCTTGTCCACCTGGGATTATGATTTTGCCTTGTCCACCCGAGAGGCCCTTGAGTTTGCTGGAATGTCGATTAACTTCCGTTCCGGCAAATTCGGGTACTCCATATGTCCTATTTTCAGCAAAGGTCATGCTGAAATTTTCCGTGAATTTTAGCATGACTTTGCTAAAAATAGGACATATGGGGTACTTGTGACTAATGCATGGGCCGGGGTATCTTAGTAGTTAATTAAGTAGGATCAACTGCCCCTTTATTCTAGCTGCATTAAACCATAGGCGGCAATAGAACCAAGTGATTAGGCCCAACTTAGAGTTCTCCTTCCCAGCTTAGCTTTTAGGATGCCTCGGTGTCGACAAACCATAAATTATAAAACCTTGGCTTTTAGGGTGCCTCGGTGTCGATAAAAACCGAAATAATGAAAGTTAGGCTTTTAGGGTGCCTCGGCGTCGAAAAACCCTCAATGATAAAAGCTTAGCTTTTAGGATGCCTCGGTGTCGACAAACCCTAAATGATGAGACCATGATCTTGTTCCTTGATAATAACCAACTTTTTGACCAAACTTTTTTCCTATTTAGAGAGAAACATGGCCAACAACGATGAGGCCGGGGGTTCGGGCGGCAAGGCATTCTAGGAGCTGTCCCAGGAGATGGAGGAACAACCTCACTTGTATGAGGACGCCGCCTTCCCCACCGATCCTGAGACCACTGATGGTAATGCCGAGGATGACCCCACTGATGGTGCCGCCGAGGATGCCACCACTGATGATGGCGGCGCACGCATAGATGGTAGCCAACCGAAGAGGCAACGGAAGGACCGGCGCCCGACCGTGCTCCGCATCCTCAAGGAGGAATTTACTGAAGTGGACTTCGACGGGAATCCAACGGCGCCCGAATGAATAGTCAAGGGGTACTCGGTTCAGCTCGGGTGCATTCTCCGGAGCACCGCCTCGATCAACACCGAGAACCTGAGGCATCCTGACCGAGGGAATTTGCGCAACCTCCTCTTCACGAAGCTGCACGAACGATACAAGTTCCCTGCTGAATTTGAAAACACAAGCCTCAAAGGGAATAAAGTGAACAATACCGCCCTCATGAAGATGAGAACGACCCTGTCTACTTGGAAAAGCAATGTGAAGAGAATGATCGAGAAAGGTGAGAGTTATGAGAAGATCAAGGAGAAAAATCCTTCGATCACCGAAGATGACTACAACGAGTTCAAGATCAAGTGCTCGAGCACCTCAACCTCTGAATCAAGTCAATGGGGGAAAGAAATGCGGGAGCTGAACTTAGGGGAACACACACTTGGTCCCGGCGGTTACAGAGTGGCGGAGCCTATATGGGACAAGGAGGAGGCGGACCGTGCCGAGCAAGGCCTACCGCCCCTCTTTGATAAATATGGTGACAAGCAGACCAGGAACTTTGTCAATGCCCGGTACAAGAAGGACCCGAAAACAAAGGAGCTTACCACGGATCCGAAGACCAGGGCGCTTGAGCTTGTTTTGGTAAGGAATACACCCCCGCGTAATTAGCTTCATATGGTTGCATTCTAATTAATGAAGCTAAATTTCTAAATGATTCACATTCCTTCCGCAGGCGACTGAAAGCAGTAGCGCGGGGTCGACTAAGAGCAACCCTTGGGACACCACTCTAAATAGGGCGTTGAATGTAATGAAGAAAAAGGATAAGCTCAGTAAGCCGACGTCAGCTGGTCGTGTGGCCGGCAAAGGCTTGTCGACAAAATGGTCGTCATACTATAACGCTGGTGGGCGAAAGGAGAAAAAGACCAGCTCGGAAAGCCAGGCGCGCGAGGTTCAAGAACTCAAGGCACAGGTGGCGCGGATTCCGGAGATTGTCCAAGAGCAAGTGCAACAACAACTCAGAGCGACGATCACCGCCATTGTGCCTACCTTGATCAAGGGGCTGCACGCGTGGATTGCGGGCGGCCAACAGGGGCCGCCCCCGATTCCCAGCTTCACGGCCAGCAACTCGCAGAACGCGATGACGGGGCCATTGGTGTCTCCGGCGGAGGCGGCATTGGTGTCTCCGACGCCGGCACGGGAGCTTAATGCACCCGGGTGTACGCCGGCCGGCACCTCTACAGCAAGCGGCCCCTCCGTCAACTGCACGCCCGCCGTTGGCGGTGCCTCGACATTAGCCGAGCTCGACGCCATCATCACGGTAACTAATTAAGCCTCTCTCGGCCGAGGACTTCATCTCCTTGCCTTTGACTGGGCATCCCTGACGCCCTACATGTTTTCGCAGGGCGCCGCCGATGTTCCGTGCACTCTCCTGCACTTCGTGAACAACGAGTTGGTCGATGTCGCCAAGGGCAAAATCGTTCAACCGGGCAACCCTGTGTTCCACGGTACTAGGATGCCACCCAACTTGTTTAGGGTTCAACTGGTTCGGGTGCTGCCAGGCTGCGACGAGTTGTTACCTCCGATTCGACCCGTCGGGGCCGACGATGATGACGTGATGACCCTCACCTGCCTGAGCTGGCCTCTGCTTTGGCCGAAGAGCCAGATTCGTTTGGGGGCGGGGGACACCACCCCAAAGACAACACCGCCAGTCGTGCCGGGGCCAAGTCGGCCCCATGGCAAGACCACCGCAACGGTGCCGGACATCCCTATGCCACTGGATCCAAACATGCATATGGCACAGGATCAGAACGACGACGACGACGATACATTTGCTAACGTCGATCAGTACTTTGCCGATCATGGGTACGGTGGCGACTTCATGGGGCCTCCTTCTCAAGAACCCAACCCTACAAAAGACGTGTGCGATCTAGCTGGTACCACGGAGAAACCAAGTTGCAACAGGCGTCGTCTGCCGTTCAGTTCTCAGGAGACGCCTCCAGCTGCCGACTTCACCGAGCCTCAAATAGGCGAGGTGCGAAATATTATCAGCCCCAACACACTCAAGAAGGCGGTCTGTGAGCAGGACTCCGTCCCATTACAGGAGAAGAAGAAGGCACGCGAAAGAAAGACTAACAAGGGTGCGAGCCAGCCGGCACCGAGTACGATCCGTGCTCAGGACGGGCCACCTTCACCTGAGGATGTAATGAGGAGGGTGCATGTGGCGGGTAGGCCGATGCTACCGAGAAATTGTCACACCCTGATTTTCAGGCCACATTGCTTAAGCTAATAATCATGCTAAAATGTCGATTTACAAAAACTTCTGAGTGATTTTGACTTTGCTTGATTGACTTTCTGTTTGCTGCTTGCTAGTGCTCTAAAAATCAAATAAACCCTCCAACCCTTATACTTCATCTCCTTGACCCAAAACCTTTTCCCAATGATCATGCCATGTGTATAGACCAGTATAGTATTTTCTTATAAAAATATTTTGGCCAAATAGTATTTTCTAAAATTAGTTTTCCAAAAAACCCCTGAATTGAGGTTTGCACTGCAAGTACCTTATTTAGGGTGTGAAAAATCTTTCAAAATGTATATTTGAATCCTATTAGGTATAGGACTCCGAGAAACCACAAAATTATAATTTTAAAAGTTATTTTTATATTTTATTTAAAAGCTTTTCCTTAAGGCCAGAAATGGTCTTTAATAGGGAAAATTATTTAACTATTTAAAAAATATTTGCCAAAATTCAGGGAAACTCATAGGACATATATTGTCCATATATAAGAGTTTCAACACATGGTCATGTTCAAAATATTGGGCAAATCCTTCCAAAACCCTTTCTGGATATTTCAAGCTTTTGAAATATTTACAAAGGAAATATTCTCCAAAAATTCCAGGGAAATTCTATCATGTCAAATATGACATATTTGATGATCTTGCAAAGCCTCATGCCTTGAAGATCTAGGAAACATCATCTAATCCCCTCAAAACCATTCCTGTCTATTTTGAAGTTTGAGCAACTTTACATTGCAAAACTTGTCCAAATGCTCTCAAACTTGGTGCACATGCTAAAATGATGTAATTATGCATCTATGCAAAATGGCACAAGTTTTGGAGAAGCATAACTTGATATAAGTGCCCCAAAACCATTTCTGTTCAAATTCAAATTTGAACAACTCTACATTGTCAACTTTTTACCTGGGGCTTCAAACTTTGTGGGCATGATCATAACCCCAAATGATGATACTACACCAAGTGGTGCATCAAGGGGAGATGATTAGCTTAACTCAAACATGGTGAAACCATTTCTGTTGATTTCTAGGGTTCACCAAAGTTACATTGGCAACTTTGCCCGAATGAGCTCAAATTTGGTGGAAGGGCCTAAATGTATGTGACATTCCATCCTGTTAAGTCCCATGTCAATTGGAAGTCATTTGCTTTCCCAAAACCTGATCAAACACCTTCTGTCAAATTACCAAAACCATTGTTTTGACCCCTTTTACTATTTCCCTTTACCTCAAATTCTTACCACAGGTAAACCTGATCATCTTCTACCTCCAGTAACTTCCTCATGTCCATAGCTCAATGATTGAGGGGTGAAAACCCCATTTTTCCTCTTGTGGACAGCAAAATTCTTCTCCTCTTTCACCTCCCTCCTCCCTCCAGTGGCTTCCCAGAGCATCCAAGACCACCTCCCTATATTCTACTACCCCCTCTACCCCCTGGACACCATTGGCCACGCCCTGGACGCCAGAGCAATGCCAATGACAGCCATATGCATGCTCTGGAGCGCGCTACAGTGCTCTGGCGCACTGTAGCCTCCCCCCATCCCGATGCCCCGACAGCCTCGGGCCTCCCCAGCATGTCCCCGAGGTCGCCTCGACGTCTGGGACACGGCACGTCGCCAGTCCCCCGCCTGACCCTCTCTCCTCTCCCCTCTGTGAAGCTCGCCCGTGCGCGCCCTGGACCGCGCCCACGGTGCACCGATGCGCGCGCTATATATAGCCCCATTGGGCTCTCTCTCTCGACTCCTTTCGCTCTCCCACTGCTCCGACGACCTCCCAGACATCCTCAAACACTCCCCCGTGGCCTCCTACCCCCTCCATGGCCGGAGTGCCGCCGCCGAACACCGCTCGGATTCGGGCACCTCGGCCGCTCTCTCCTTCCCCTTCTATGATTCCAGGTCCGAGCCCTCCTCGGGGAGTCCCCAGGGACGGACCAGTCCTCCCCTTGGCCTGGAAATTCTTCCTGGCGTGGCGCTGCCGAAGACCCCGCGGCCGCCGCGGCCTCCCTGTGGTGGCGGGGCTATGGGCTTCCTTGGGCGGGCTCGCAGCCACCCTCGGGTGCGGGGAGGAGAGACGGAGCTCCTGGGCTCGTCGGTCGGCCCTCCCGCATCCCCAGGCAACGGCAGCGCCGGCGGCCGAAGTCCTCCCCTGCCCGGCGTCGGGCCGGAGAAGATGGCCAGGGGCGACGAGATGACCTGCGGCTGAGCCCCGCAGGTCAGCGACCAGCCGACCGCCACGTCGTTTAAGTGGAGGCGGGGCGGCAGGAAGACGCCTTCCCAGCACGAAGGCGTACTCCACGAAGGCGTCTCCGACGTCACACCACCCCTGTGCACGCGGCCGAGCCGTTGGGCCGGCCCAGTTTCTATTTAGCTACCTCCCGCTCAGTGTGCAGTATAGGGGTATATAACCTTTCCCTTTTTCTTTTTCTGCAACCTTCAAAAATCCATGAATAATTAAAATGAACTCCAAATTGCATGATTCAAATTTCTGCTAGTCTCTAAAATCATGCTCTACCACATGGTGCAACATGCACATTTTTTCCAGAATCATTTCCTTCACAAATAATTATCAAATGCCATTATTTCATTTTCCGTGATGAACTTTAGAAAATTACAGAGAGCTCAAATTTGATCCAAATACAGTGGTTCAAATTCCTAGGTGCTTGTCATATCCAAACTTAGTTTTGGAACATTTTTATTAATACTTTCTGTGCCCCACCAAATAATGAGCCATTTCTTCATATTTATCAACTTTGCAAAATCCTAGGAAATTCATTTGAATTCCAAATCCAGTGAAACCAACTCCTAGATGCTTCTAAAATCATGACTTGTTGATGGGTGCCTTTGCTCATCATTCAAGAATATATTTCTGTACACTTCTTTCAAATCCATAAACCCCTTGGTTCCATCATATTGAAATGATCCAAACTATCCATTGATCCAATACCTATGTAACCACCTTGGTTATTTTTCATATGACCAGAGGTAACCTAGAAAAGTCCAACTCCTATTTTTAGAGCACTTTTATTTTTGCTTTGATTGTGTTGCTTATTATGATTGTTTCCATCGTTAGTTGACGAAATAAACGAAGTACTCGGAGATGGACCAGAAGGTTTGAAGACTCGGAATGACAAGGCAAGCAGCCCTTTGACCATGTTCGAGAAACCTTTTTATGCATGTCTCATAGCACCTTATTATCAATGCATCCGAATCATGTTGAGGTGGAGACCACTTTGGTTGCTACCTTTGTTACTTTGCTATTGAACTTGCATCAAACATGACCCTACCTTCCTATGAGGGTTATGTGGGTGGGAGTAGATAGATATATGCTATAGTCGTTGGCTACGCAAAATGGGTCAGGGTTATGCATTGAGCGAAACAAGTATGGTTTGACATACTTGCAAATGACCCAGTGGGTGCCATTAATGCCCCTGGGAGATGATGAGAAACTAGGGCACTACTTGGTGAAGAAGTAGTGTACCGAGGCTTGATGAGAGTGTTGTTTACAGAGATGGATTAGATTTATGTGTGACTACCGTCCCAACCAAACATGCGCAACCACTCTACCCTTATATGGGAAAGGGCATTATTGATTACCTAGGTCGATACTAGCATGGTGCCCGCATTACTAGTGATGGGGGTGACATGAGGTCACTCTCGGGACGGGGTCATGCTTGGATAGGCAGCCATGACTGTCTTTACAGGGCACCGGACACACCGTTGGTACCCCGTGCTTGTGGTATGTGATGAATATGGGAGCGAGTCTCCACAATTATTAAGATCTGAAATGTGGGGCACGGGGGGTTGCTACCAATCGAGTGGACTCTGTGTTAGTGTCGTCTATGGAAAGGTAGTGATCGGGTGCTTACCCCGGGTACTTGAGGTACCGCGGGTCGTGGATGACACGGAAGTTCAACGGATCTTGTGGGTAAAGTGTGCAACCTCTGCAGAGTGTCAAACTATTCGAATAGCCGTGTCCACGGTAAAGGACATTTGGATGGTGCTACTTAGACTATGTCCATAAGTTTCTGGAAAACAACTCGGTTTGGTAAATCTGTTGATGTGATTGTGAGAAAGTCACAATGAGCTTGAGCATGAGTTGATTACAACTCTTTCTCGATAATGATGTATGTAGCCTCCTGATACTTGTTGCAGACACATGCATATCCATGTTATATGTTGATCATACTTGCATATGAAAAACTAGCTTTCCGCAAAACTGCCAATCTAGCAGTAGAGCCTTGCATAACTATTCTATCATCACTCTTGGGTTGCTTGCGAGTATATTCAAAGTACTCATTGGCTTGCCACTGGTTATTTTATTCGCCAGGCAGGAGAGAACATGATATGATGAAGATTTCTTGGTGACGAGCATGCGAGCTAGGATGCTTCCCAGTCAGAATGCCTGTAGGGTTAAGGCAGATGGCATGGGTCCAAGTTGTTATTGAAGATTTCCGCTGCGATGATATACTCAACACTTGACCTTAATGGTCCTATTTGTGTAATACGGTATGTATGGATGTAAGACTCTTGTTATTCAGCCTCTGTGTGTTCAGTGAGCATTGATCTCTGGGATCACTGTACACGTGCATTCGGTGATCACGACTTACGAGTCGGGGTCCCCATAGAGCTGGTATCAGAGCCATCCTGACTGTAGGAAGCCTTAGTTAGCATGGTCGTTAGTTAGGGTAAAACTATTTCCAAAACTATTACTAGTTTTCGAAGCTACCTATACTTCTCTTCCCCTCCTAGTGTTTCAAAAACTAGGCTATACTTGATCTCTTCCCCTTCAAAACTTTTGGTCGATAGAACCCCTATGCCCCAGACCACTGGATTTTCTGTAATCCTCGTGGAGTGCACCTTGCCAAACACTCACCCACCACTTCTGAACACAAGATTGGCGACACCACGACAAGACGATACCAACAGAAAATCCATCCTCGAGGAATGAGGGCATGAAGACCCAGAAGATGATGACACCCTTGACAGTGCCCCAAGAAGATGCAACATTGGCCTATGATGACCAGGGTATAGGTTATGCAAAATCATGATATACATCGCTAATAGAGTAATCATGTCACTACCGTTGTTGTATCGGCAACCACCGGTGGATGAGAACCTCACTATAGTGAGCAGGAAAACGGTTCTCTTCGTCCCCCGCTCTTGGTGTCGATGTTGTCATCAACGTAACCGACATGTTGGACCTCTATTATGCCTTGTTATTGTCATTGCATACGGATTGCCTACCTGGTACCCTCGACGTCCCAGAAGGCACAAGGGGTCGTCATGATTAAAGAGACAAGAAAAGACCTAGTCAATGCCAGCTACAAGGAGGCACCTTCACCACATCACCATATCAGGCGAGAAGTGTTGAAGATTCTTCAGGCTCAACCCGAATCGTTTATCAAACAACTACAAGGGACACAGCAACACCGGAGGAAAACTCAGGAGACTGCACGAGGCACAAGTCACGACACTGAGTCCGAGAACCCCTAGGGTAGGATGAGTCGTGTACCCCCTATGCGCAGTCGAGTCCGTATGATGGTTCGAATAGAACCATGATTGTGTGTTGTTTGCTTTTATTTTTTTGTGTTTTGATATAAGTCGCACTTTTGCCCTAGGCAACAAGTGCATGGCTATATCACCTTCCTTGCCTTGTTTCTTTTGTTTCGGCCTTTTTGCACCTGTTTGTTTACACTTGCACTATAAAACCCCCTTTAGGCATTCCCCTCTATGCTACTTGTTCCCTCTCTTCTCCCTCCCCAACTGAAGACCCGCAAGACAAGATGCACCAAGGATTCTACCTCGGCAACCAACTGGCAGTGAAGACTTCTGCTACAACCTCCGTGACCAAGTACAACCCCGTAGAATTATGTTTAACCCTCCAGACTAGTAACCCATTCCTAGACCCTTTGAGACTTCACGAGACACTCTAGCACGAACCCTTAACCATGCGCCTAACATATAGTATTGCGAGAGAACCAGTTAAGCCTTTATAACCTTGCACAACACTGGGTTTGTAAAGGAGCTAGTGGACGCAGTGAACGAGCACATTTTCATCCTAATATAGCACAAGAACTGACGATGCCGTAGATAGACCAATTTGGGGATATAGGATAGATGACTTGGTGGCTTTATATCAGTGACTTCGAGGAATTATCTGAGACCTTGATGGATTGTGAGGTTTTCATATTGGTGGGATCATGACTTTGGGGAAGCATGTAGGAGTACCCGTTGGGCATGAGATTTGGATTTATGTAGGTGATTCTAGTTGGTATAAATGCTAGATATGTCTGCATGGTTCGGAGTAAATTGGATTTAGACCGATGATCCTGATCATGATACCATGCTTCTCGGTGGACAATAACCTAGGAGATTGGATTATTTGTCGGAGTTGATTTAGGGATCTATATAATCGTGACCTTGGAGTTTACTTTCCCCGGATATTGGAAATTGGTGGACTTACTATCGTAATGCATAGTCCTTCCAAGTATTTGGGTATTATAGGGACCTGAGATCTTGTGGAACACCGTAGACATCGGATTTGTAGAATTGTTGGATTATGTGGTGATGGATGGAAATTACCGGGCTATTGGAGTTGATCTATAGGAAGGAAACAAAATCTTGGAGTGGCATATGACGTGTTTCCTTAGAATAGAGATGCATTATCGTGAGCCTTCAAGAATAGGTTGAGCGCTTGGATTGTGGTGTTTAATTTAAGCTTGGTAGCATGTATGGCCTACCCATGGATTTTAGGGGGAAGGCATGCATATGGATTTGGGGATCGTAGGCAAGTACAATTTTGTTAGACCGCCTCTTGAGAGTCATGAGGATATGTATGGCATGAGTGGTGATTGAAGATGGTCTATGCGAGAGGATGCTTTTTCGTTCGGAGTACTAGATAGAGCTATTGGCATCTCAGAAACCGTGCTTAAGGATAAGATAATAAAAGTTCACTCACTCACTAGAATCCTTGAAACCCTTAAGCCCCACCAAGCCACAACCTGGTCAGATTCTGACCACGGGCCTTCGCTCTAAGTCGGGAAGACCTTGCAAATACTCAACGGAGACCACCACCAATACCCCAGCCTACCTTGCGTACCCCATAGACCTCATGGAGTAATTGGACAAGTTGGGTAACATCGTTATTTGATGGCCTACTTGTCTGCCCGAAGACAAAAGAAGAGACGGAGAGCTGGATAGAAGATATTTGAAGACCGCCCTGTCAAGAAGGAAGAACTACACTGACCACCGTCATCAAGAAGTGAACTCCTGCATCCAAGACCGGGCGTATCTGCAAACCACTCCTCTCTAAGGAACCGAGCATTTCCGTGTCGAAGGAACGCTCACACCAAGATTTATCGACCTTTCTTCAAGGCCACTGCAAGACAAATGGTAGACGGCTCCCAGCTAGACTTACCACCTGAGTTACCCTCCGTGCACCAAATCTTCCACGAGTCACCACTCTGGAAGTACTTCTTACTTCCTAATTAGCCCAGTCCCCGCAAGGACATCGATCACCGAACCTTTGACATCCAGCTCAACCTAACCTACTCAAGAGACCCCTCAGCAACCTGCATCAAAGAAGGCAGCAAGCGAGAAGCCACACCACCAAGTACTTCAAGATTCCATGGAGCACCACTCGGAAGCAGAACCAACAAGAAGAAGTGAAGACTACCCCGTATCCAAGACTTCGTATTCTTTTCCACGCCTAGTCTGGGAATCTCGGGGACGAGATTCTTGTAAGGGGGGTAGGTCTATCACACCCTGATTTTCAGGACACATTGCTTAAGCTAATAATCATGCTAAAATGTGGATTTACAAAAACTTTTGAGTGATTTTGACTTTGCTTGATTGACTTTCTGTTTGCTGCTTGCTAGTGCTCTAAAAATCAAATAAATCCTCCAACCCTTATACTTCATCTCCTTGACCCAAAGCCTTTTCCCAACGATCATGCCATGTGTATACACCAGTATAGTATTTTCTGATAAAAATATTTTGGCCAAATAGATTATTTTTTAATTAGTTTTCCAAAAAACCCCGAATTGAGGTTTGCACTTCAAGTACCTTATTTAGGGTGTGAAAAATCTTTCAAAAAGTATATTTGAATCCTATTAGGTATAGGACTCCCAGAAACCACAAAATTATAATTTTAAAAGTTATTTTTATATTTTATTTAAAAGCTTTTCCTTAAGGCCAGAAATGGTCTTTAATAGGGAAAATTATTTAACTATTTAAAAAATATTTGCCAAAATTCAGGGAAACTCATAGGACATATATTGTCCATATATAAGAGTTTCAACACATGGTCATGTTCAAAATATTGGACAAATCCTTCCAAAACACGTTCTGGATATTTCAAGCTTTTGAAATATTTACAAAGGAAATATTCTCCAAAAATTCCAGGGAAATTCTATCATGTAAAATATGACATATTTGATGATCTTGCAAAGCCTCATGCCTTGAAGATCTAGGAAACATCATCTAATCCCCTCAAAACCATTCCTGTCCATTTTGAAGTTTGAGCAACTTTACATTGCCAAACTTGTCCAAATGCTCTCAAACTTGGTGCACATGCTAAAATGATGTAATTATGTATCTATGCCAAATGGAACAAGTTTTGGAGAAGCATAACTTGATCTAAGTGCCCCAAAACCATTTCTGTTCAAATTCAAATTTGAACAACTCTACATTGTCAACTTTTTACCTGGGGCTTCAAACTTTGTGGGCATGATCATAACCCCAAATGATGATAATACACAAAGTGGTGCATCAAGGGGAGATGATTAGCTTAACTCAAACATGGTGAAACCAGTTCTGTTGATTTCTTGGGTTCACCAAAGTTACATTGGCAACTTTGCCCAAATGAGCTCAAATTTGGTGGAAGGGCCTAAATGTATGTGACATTCCATCCTGTTAAGTCCCATGTCAATTGGAAGTCATTTGCTTTCCCAAAACCTGATCAAACACCTTCTGTCAAATTACCAAAACCATTGTTTTGACCCCTTTTACTATTTCCCTTTACCTCAAATTCTTACCACAGGTAAACCTGATCATCTTCTACCTCCAGTAACTTCCTCATGTCCATAGCTCAATGATTGAGGGGTGAAAACCCCATTTTTACTCTTGTGGACAGCAACATTCTTCTCCTCTTTCACCTCCCTCCTCCCTCCAGTGGCTTCCCAGAGCATCCAAGACCACCTCCCTATATTCTACTACCCCCTCTACCCCCTGGACACCATTGGCCACGCCCTGGACGCCAGAGCAATGCCAATGGCAGCCATATGCATGCTCTGGAGCGCGCTATAGTGCTCTGGCGCACTGTAGCCGCCCCCCATCCCGATGCCCCGACAGCCTCGGGCCTCCCCAGCATGTCCCCGAGGTCGCCTCGACGTCTGGGACACGGCACGTCGCCGGTCCCCCGCCTGACCCTCTCTCTTCTCCCCTCTGTGAAGCTCGCCCGTGCGCGCCCTGGACCGCGCCCACGGTGCACCGATGCGCGCGCTATATATAGCCCCATTGGGCTCTCTCTCTCGACTCCTTTCGCTCTCCCACTGCTCCGACGACCTCCCAGACATCCTCAAACTCTCTCCCGTGGCCTCCTACCCCGTCCATGGCCGAAGTGCCGCCGCCGACCGCCGCTCGGATTCGGGCACCTCGGCCGCTCTCTCCTTCCCCTTCTGTGATTCCAGGTCCGAGCCCTCCTCGGGGAGTCCCCAGGGACGGACCAGTCCTCCCCTTGGCCTGGAAATTCTTCCTGGCGTGGCGCCGCCGAAGACCCCGCCGCCGTGGCCTCCCTGTGGTGGCGGGGCTGTGGGCTTCCTTGGGCGGGCTCGCAGCCACCCTCGGGTGCGGGGAGGAGAGCCGGAGCTCATGGGCTCGTCGGTCGGCCCTCCCGCATCCCCAGGCGACGGCTGTGCCGGCAGCCGAAGTCCTCCCCTGCCCGGCGTCGGGCCAGAGAAGATGGCCAGGGGCGACGAGACGACCTTCGGCTGGACCCCGCAGGTGAGCGACCAGCCGACCGCCACGTCGTTTAAGTGGAGGCGGGGCGGCAGGAAGACGCCTTCCCAGCGCGAAGGCGTACTCCACGAAGGCGCCTCCGACGTCACCCCCCCTGTGCACGTGGCCGAGCCGTTGGGCCGGCCCAGTTGCTATTCAGCTACCTCCCGCTCAGTGTGCAGTATAGGGGTATATAACCTTTCCCTTTTTCTTTTTCTGCAACCTTCAAAAATCCATGAATAATTCAAATGAACTCCAAATTGCATGATTCAAATTTCTGGTAGTCTCTAAAATCATGCTCTACCACATGGTGCAACATGCACATTTTTCCAGAATCATTTCCTTCACAAATAATTATCAAATTCCATTATTTCATTTTCTGTGATGAACTTTAGAAAATCACAGAGAGCTCAAATTTGATCCAAATATAGTGGTTCAAATTCCTAGGTGCTTGTCATATCCAAACTTAGTTTTGGAACATTTTTATTAATACTTTCTGTGCCCCACCAAATAATGAGCCATTTCTTCATATTTATCAACTTTGCAAAATCCTAGGAAATTCATTTGAATTCCAAATCCAGTGAAACCAACTCCTACATGCTTCTAAAATCATGACTTGTTGATGGGTGCCTTTGCTCATCATTCAAGAATATATTTCTGTACACTTCTTTCAAATCCATCCCCTTGGTTCCATCATATTGAAATGATCCAAACTATCCATTGATCCAATACCTATGTAACCACCTTGGTTATTTTTCATATGACCAGAGGTATCCTAGAAAAGCTCAACTCCTATTTTTAGAGCACTTTTATTTTTGCTTTGATTGTGTTGCTTATTATGATTGTTTCCATCCTTAGTTGACGAAATAAACGAAGTACTCGGAGATGGACCAGAAGGTTTGAAGACTCGGAAGGACAAGGCAAGCAGCCCTTTGACCATATTCGAGAAACCTTTTTATGCATGTCTCATAGCACCTTATTATCAATGCATCGGAATCATGTTGAGGTGGAGACCACTTTGGTTGCTACCTTTGTTACTTTGCTATTGAACTTGCATCAAACATGACCCTACCTTCCTATGAGGGTTATGTGGGTGGGAGTAGATAGATATATGCTATAGTAGTTGGCTACGCAAAATGGGTCAGGGTTATGCATTGAGCGAAACAAGTATGGTTTGACATACTTGCAAATGACCCAGTGGGTGCCATTAATGCCCCTGGGAGATGATGAGAAACTAGGGAACTACTTGGTGAAGAAGTAGTGTACCGAGGCTTGATGAGAGTGTTGTTTACAGAGATGGATTAGATTTATGTGTGACTACCGTCCCAACCAAACATGCGCAACCACTCTACCCTTATATGGGAAAGGGCATTATTGATTACCTAGGTCGATACTAGCATGGTGCCCGCATTACTAGTGACGGGGGTGACATGAGGTCACTCTCGGGACGGGGTCGTGCTTGGATAGGCGGCCATGACTGTCTTTACAGGGCACCGGACACACCGTTGGTACCCCGTGCTTGTGGTATGTGATGAATATGGGAGCGAGTCTCCACAATTTTTAAGATGTGAAATGTGGGGCACGGGGGGTTGCTACCAATCGAGTGGACTCTGTGTTAGTGTCGTCTAGGGAAAGGTAGTGATCGGGTGCTTACCCCGGGTACTTGAGGTACCGCGGGTCGTGGATGACATGGAAGTTCCCCGGATCTTGTGGGTAAAGTGTGCAACCTCTGCAGAGTGTCAAACTATTCGAATAGCCGTGTCGGCGGTCAAGGACAGTTGGGTGGTGCTACTTAGACTATGTCCATAAGTTTCTGGAAAACAACACGGTTTGGTAAATCTGTTGATGTGATTGTGAGAAAGTCACAATGAGCTTGAGCATGAGTTGATTACAACTCTTTCTCGATAATGATGTCTGTAGCCTCCTGATACTTGTTGCAGACACATGCATGTCCATGTTATATGTTGATCATACTTACATATGAAAAACTAGCTTTCCGCAAAACTGCCAATCTAGCAGTAGAGCCTTGCATAACTATTCTATCATCACTCTTGGGTTGCTTGCGAGTACATTCAAAGTACTCATTGGCTTGCCACTGGTTATTTTATTGGCCAGGCAGGAGAGAACAGGATATGATGAAGATTTCTTGGTGACGAGCATGCGAGCTAGGATGCTTCCCAGTCAGAATGCCTGTAGGGTTAAGGCAGATGGCATGGGTCCAAGTTGTTATTGAAGATTTCCGCTGGGATGATATACTAAAGACTTGACCTTAATGGTCCTATTTGTGTAATACGGTATGTATGGATGTAAGACTCTTGTTATTCAGCTTCTGTGTGTTCAGTGAGCATTGATCTCTGGGATCACTGTACACGTGCATTCGGTGATCACGACTTACGAGTCGGGGTCCCCACAGAAATATGCTCGATGCTGCAACCGGTGCTATGCGGAGTCTGCATGACAGTGTTCTTTCTTTGGAGAAGCGGCGTCTCAGAGAGAATGATGTGGCATACCCGGTTTTCACGGCCAAGGTGCCAGAGGACAAGGGCTTTGTGGATAACTCCATCGGGGGTACGATCGTCCTGCGGTTTGATGACATCTACGCTATGTTGAACCTTCATCCGCTGCACTACACCTTTGTTCGGCTATTTTCGCTGAATATGGAGATGCGGATCATTCGCGACAAGACCCCGGACATCGTGATAGTCGACCCCTTCTACATGTGTGCCAAGATCTTGGGCAGCGTTGGGGACCGGCAAGTCACGAGTTCTTACCTCGAAGGCGTCATTCTGGCAAACCGAGATAAGGATAACTTCCTCGTGCCTTACTTTCCCGAGTAAGTCCTCCCCTCAACCGCCCCGTAACATATGAATTCTTAGATTTCGATCGTTTTTCTTTTAACATTCTGTGTTTTCTGCAGTGACACACATTGCACGCTCATCCTCCTAAGCCCCAAATATTCCATGGCCACGTATTTCGACTCGGACCGTCAGTAGAACGTAGACTACACAAATGTCAAGAAGGTTCTTGATGATGTTCTCCCCGGCTATGCCAAATCTGGAGGCACCTTCACTAGGCCTATTCGTAAGACCGACAAGCACGTGTTCTCCCACAATACGACGTTCTGCTGCGTCAACCAGCCGCCTGGCGGTTAGAAGGGTGCCTACTATGACATCCATCACATGCGGGCGATCGTACGGGACCATCATCAACTTCTGCTACCGAGTAAACTCAAAGATTGGGCCGCGAGCGTGTCGATAATCCAGGACGCGGACATCAGACAAGAATTCTTTCGCATCCAGTCGGAGTTTGCGGAAATCATCCATCAAGATGTCCTTCGTACCTCGGTGCAGTTCTACCTCAGAAATCAACCGTCCAACAGTGACATCGACACAATGCTACAAATGCAGTCGGACAACGCCCGCGATTTCATGACTCCCACGATAGAAGGCGGCTTCATCCACGCTCCGGTCCCTTGAGTCGAGTCGAAAGTAGTGATGCTGTGTCTAGTTCTGAAACATCGATTGGCTCATGTTGTAATTAAACTTTAATGAACTTGTAGTATGTCTCTTTGGTTTCGACTGTCGTTCAACTTAGATATAATCGATGCTATTAATTTCTTGCTTTTCTCTTCCGATCGTTCTGTTGCATACTTATATATTGCTTATGTATTGCCTGTGAATTGGTACTAACGTTTCGTTTGGCTAGTGCATAGCGATGCCGTCGTATGTCCTGTACAAGGGTAAGGTTCTCGGAGTCTACGATGACTGGGAGGAGTGTCGGAGACAGGTTCACCGATTCAGCGGTAACAGTTACAAAGGGTACACCACTAGGGCCGAGGCGGAATCTAGATACGCCCGCTATCTATCGGGAGAGGGGAGGGAGCGTTGGAGGAACCGGATGAAGACGAGTTTCATCGTGATGACCGCAGCTCTCTTCTATGTGATGGTAGTTTAGATGATCGATATCGACTTGTAATGTGAAGACAAACTCGCTACTCGCGGTCTCGAGACTTGTAATATCATGTTCTATCTTTGTTCGGTCTTTTCAATTCGGAGACTAATATGATGAATTGTATTCGAAGACTAATATGATGAATTGTATTCAGAGACTAATCTTCTATTGTATTCGATGAATCTGTTGTTGATGTGTGCTGTCTATATTCTGTCCAATAATACATTTTGTAACCTGTGCAAAAAGCAGAAAAATAAAAAATAAATAAAAAACCTAATATTCATACTAATGGCGCATCACATCACAGTGCGCCATTAGTATGCCAAAGGATACTAATGGCGCATCATTAAACAGTGCGCCATTAGTATGCCAAAGTTACTAATGGCGCATCTTGCAGTTGTGCGCCATTAGTATGCCAAAGCACCTGGGTATACATGGCCCCCTGGGAGGCATACTAATGGCGCACCGTTGTATATACTAATGGCGTGGCACTAATGGCGCACCACTAATGCGCCATTAATGGCCAAAATAGGTGCGTCATTAGTAGGCCTTTTCCTAGTAGTGATCCTATGAAGACGCATTTTTCGATTTGGGTTCGAGCTTTTCAGGTTGAAGTTTCTTGACATAAGCATCGCATCCCCAAACTTTTAGAAATGGCAACTTAGTTTTCTTGCCAAACCAAAGTTCATACGGTGTCGCCTCAACGGATTTAGGCGGAGCCCTATTTAAAGTGAAAGCGGCAGTCTCTAAAGCATAACCCCAAAATGATAGCGGTAAGTCGGTAAGAGACATCATGGATCGCACCATGTCCAACGGAGTACGATTACGACGTTCGGACACACCATTACGCTGAGGTGTTCCAAGCGGTGTCAATTGTGAAACAATTCCACAGTTCCTTAGGTGCGTGCCAAATTCGTGACTTACATATTCTCCTCCATGATCCGATCGTAAGAACTTTATTTTTCTGTCACCTTGATTCTCAACCTCATTCTGAAATTCCTTGAACTTTTCAAAGGTCTCAGACTTGTGTTTCATCAAGTAGACATACCCATATCTACTTAAGTCATCTATGAGGGTGAGAACATAACGATAGCCTCCGCGAGCTGCGACACTCATTGGACCGCACACATCGGTATGTATGATTTCCAACAAGTTGGTTGCTCGCTCCATTGTTCCGGAAAACGGAGTCTTGGTCATCTTGCCCAAGAGGCATTGTTCACACGTGTCAAATGATTCATAATCAAGAGACTCCAAAAGTCCATCTGCATGGAGCTTCTTCGTACGTTTGACACCAATATGACCAAGGCGGCAATGCCACAAGTATGTGGGACAATCATTATCAACCTTACATCTTTTGGCATTCACAATATGAATATGTGTAACATCACGTTCGAGATTCATTAAGAATAAACCATTGACCAGCGGGGCATAACCATAAAACATTTCTCTCATATAAATAGAACAACCATTATTCTCGGATTTAAATGAGTAGCCATCTCGCATTAAACGAGATCCAGATACAATGTTCATGCTCAAAGCTGGTACTAAATAACAATTATTGAGGTTTAAAACTAATCCTGAAGGTAGATGTAGAGGTAGCGTGCCGACGGCAATCACATCGACCTTGGAACCATTCCCGACGCGCATTGTCACCTCGTCCTTCGCCAGTCTCCGCTTATTCCGCAGCTCCTGCTTTGAGTTACAAATGTGAGCAACTGCACCGGTATCGAATACCCAGGAGCTACTACGGGCGCTGGTAAGGTACACATCAATAACATGTATATCACATATACCTTTGATGTTTCCGGCCTTCTTATCTGCTAAGTATTTAGGGCAGTTCCGCTTCATGTGACCCGTTCCCTTGCAATAAAAGCACTCAGTCTCAGGCTTGGGTCCATTCTTTGGCTTGTTCCCGGCAACTGGCTTACCAGGCGCGGCAACTCCATTGCCGTCCTTCTTGAAGTTCTTCTTACCCTTTCCTTTCTTGAACTTAGTGGTTTTATTCACCATCAACACTTGATGCTCTTTCTTGATCTCCATCTCCGCTGATTTCAGCATTGAATACACCTCGGGAATGGACTTCTCCATCCCTTGCATATTGAAGTTCATCACGAAGCTCTTGTAGCTAGGTGGGAGCGACTGAAGGATTCTGTCAACGACTGCTTCATTTGGGAGATTAATTCCCAACTGAGATAAGCCATTGTGCAACCCAGACAATTTGAGTATATGCTCGCTGATAGAGATGTTCTCCTCCATCTTATAACTGTAGAATGCGTCGAAGACGTCATATCTCTCGACTCGGGCATGAGCTTGGAAAACCATTTTCAGCTCTTGGAACATCTCATATGCTCCGTGGTGCTGAAAACGCTTTTGGAGCCCCGATTCGAAGCTGTAAAGCATGCCGCACTGAACCAGGGAGTAATCATCACAACGCGATTGTCAGGCCTTCATAATGTCTTGGTTCGCTGGGGCGGGTGCGTCACCTAGCGGTGCTTCAAGGACATATGTTTTCTTGGCAGCTATGAGGATGATCCTCAAGTTACGGTCCCAATCCGTATAGTTGCTACCATCGTCTTTCAGCTTGGTTTTCTCTAGGAACGCGTTGAAGTTGAGGACAACATTAGCGTGGGCCATTGGATCTACAAGACATATTTAAATATTTTAGACTATGTTCATGACAATTAAGTTCATCTAAACAAATTTAATGAACTCCCACTCAGATAGACATCTCTCTAGTCATCTAAGTGATACATGATCCGAATCGACTAGGCTGTGTCCGATCATCACGTGAGACGGACTAGTATTCAACGGTGAACATCTTTATGTTGATCATATCTTCTATACAAATCATGTTCGACCTTTCGGTCTTCCGTGTTCCGAGGCCATGTCTGTACATGCTAGGCTCGTCAAGTGAACCCTAAGTGTATTGCGTGTGTAAATCTGGCTTACACCCGTTGTATGCGAACGTTAGAGCCTATCACACCCGATCATCACGTGGTGCTTCAGAACACGAACCTTAGCAACGGTGCACAGTTAGGGGGAACACAATTCTTGAAATTTTAGTCAGAGATCATCTTATTTACTACCGTCGTTCTTAAGCAAATAAGACGTAAAAACATGATAAACATCACATGCAATCAAATAGTGACATGATATGGCCAATATCATTTTGCTCCTTTTGATCTTCATCTTCGGGGCTCCATGATCATCATTGTCACCGGCATGACACCATAATCTCCATCATCGCGTCTTCATGAAGTTGTCTCGCCAAACATTACTTATGCTACTATGGCTAACTATTAGCGATAAAGTAAAGTAATTACATGGCGTTTTTCGTTGACACGCAGGTCAGACAATAAAATAAGACAACTCCTATGGCTCCTGCTGGTTGTCATGCTTATCGACAAGCAAGTAGTGATTCCTATAACAAGAACATGATCAATCTCATACATCACATATATATCATTCATCACATCCTTTTTGGCCATATCACATCACACGGCACATGCTGCAAGAACAAGTTAGACGTCCTCTAATTGTTGTTGCAAGTTTTTACGTGGCTGCTATAGGTTTCTAGCAAGAACGTTTCTTACCTACGCCAAAACCACAACGTGATATGCCAATTTCTATTTACCCTTCATAAGGACCCTTTTCATCGAATCCGATCCGACTAAAGTGGGAGAGACTGTCACCCGCTAGCCACCTTATGCAACTAGTGCATGTCAGTCGGTGGAACCTGTCTCACGTAAGCGTACGTGTAAGGTCGGTCCGGGCCGCTTCATCCCACGATGCCGCCGAATCAAGATAAGACTAGTAGCGGCAAGAGAATTGAACAAATCTACGACCACAACTACTTTGTGTTCTACTCGTGCAAGATACTATGCATAGACCTAGGTCATGATGCCACTATTGGGGAACGTAACAGAAATCAAAAAGATTCTACGCTTCACCAAGATTAATCTATGGAGTCATCTAGCAACGAGGGAGAGGGGAGTGCATCTACATACCCTTGTAGATCGCGAGCGGAAGCGTTCAAGAGAACGGGGATGATGGAGTCGTACTCGTCGTGATCCAAATCACCGATGATCCTAGCGCCGAATGGACGGCACCTCTGCGTTCAACACACGTACGGAGCAGCGACGTCTCCTCCTTCTTGATCCAGCAAGACGGGAGGAAAGGTTTATGGATATCCAGTAGCACGACGGCATGGTGGTGGAAGTAGCGGGATTCCAGCAGGGCTTCGCCAAGCGCTGCGGGAGGAGGAAGATGTGTCACGGGAGGGAGAGGGATGCGCCAGGGCATAGGGTGCGGCTGCCGTCCCTCCCCCCACTATATATAGGGGCCCTGGGGGGGTGCCGGCCCTAGGAGATCTAATCTCCAAGGGGGGGCGGCGGCCAGGGGGGAACTTGCCCCCCAAGCCAAGTGGGGCGCCCCCCACCCCTAGGGTTTCCAACCCTAGGCGCAGGGGGAGGCCCAAGGGGGGAGCACCAACCCACCAGGGGCTGGTTCCCTTCCCCTTTCAGACCATGGGGCCCTCCGGGATAGGTGGCCCCACCCGATGGACCCCTGGGACTCTTCCGGTGGTCCCGGTACAATACCGGTGACCCCCGAAACCTTCCCGGTGGCCGAAACTGGACTTCCTATATACAATTCTTTACCTCCGGACCATTCCGGAACTCCTCATGACGTCCGGGATCTCATCCGGGACTCCGAACAACTTTCAGGTTTCCGCATACTTATATCTCTACAACCCTAGCGTCACCGAACCTTAAGTGTGTAGACCCTACGGGTTCGGGAGACACGTAGACATGACCGAGACGACTCTCCGGCCTATAACCAACAACGGGATCTGGATACCCATGTTGGCTCCCACATGCTCCTCGATGATCTCATCGGATGAACCACGATGTCGAGGATTCAATCAATCCCATATACGATTCCCTTTGTCTATCGGTATAGTACTTGCCCGAGATTCGATCGTCGGTATACCGATACCTTGTTCAATCTCGTCATCGAAAGTCTCTTTACTCGTTCAGTAATACATAATCCCGGGACCAACCCCTTAGTCACATTGAGCTCATTATGATGTCTTACCGAGTGGGCCCAGAGATACCTCTCTGTCATACAGAGTGACAAATCCCAGTCTCGGTTCGTGCCAACCCAACAGATGCTTTCGGAGATACCAGTAGTGTACCTTTATAGCCACCCAGTTACGTTGTGATTTTTGGCACACCCAAAGTATTCCAACGGTATCCGGGAGTTGCACAACCTCATGGTCTAAGGAAAGGATACTTGACATTGGAAAAGCTTTAGCATACGAACTACACGATCTTGTGCTAGGCTTAGGATTGGGTCTTGTCCATCACATCATTCTCCTAATGATATGATCCCGTTATCAATGACATCCAATGTCCATGGTCAGGAAACCGTAACCATCTGTTGATCAATGAGCTAGTAACTAGAGGCTTACTAGGGACATGTTGTGGTCTATGTATTCACACATGTATCACTGTTTCCGGATAATACAATTCAAGCATGAATAACAGACAATTATCATGAACAAGGAAATATAATAATAACCATTTTATTATTTCCTCTAGGGAATATTTCCAACAGTCTCCGACTTGCACTAGAGTCAATAATCTAGTTACATTGTGATGAATCGAACACCCATAGAGTTCTGGTGTTGATCATGTTTTGCTCGTGGAAGAGGTTTAGTCAACGGATCTGCGACATTCAGATCCGTAATATCTATGTCTCCATCTTGAATATAATTCCGGATAGAGTTGAAATGGCGCTTCATGTGCTTGGTCTTCTTGTGAAACCTGGGCTCCTTGGCAATGGCAATAGCTCTAGTGTTGTCACAGAAGAGAGTCATCGGGCCCGACGCACTTGGAATAACTCCTAGGTCGGTGATGAACTCCTTTATCTAGACTCCTTCATGTGCTGCTTCGTAAGCATCTATGTACACCACTTCACATGTAGATGCAGCCACAATGCTTTGCTTGCAACTGCACCAGCTGACTGCTCCTCCATTCAAAATATACACGTATCCGGTTTGTGACATGGAGTCATCCAGATCTGTGTCGAAGCTAGCATCGACGTAACCCTTTACGACAAGCTCTTAGTCACCTCCATAAACAAGAAACATATCTTAGTCCTTTTCAGGTACTTCAGGATTTTCTTGACCGCTGTCCAGTGTTCCATACCAGGATCACTTTGGTACCTCCCCACCAAACTTATGGCAAGGTTCACATCAGGTCTGGTACACATCATGGCATACATAATAGAACCTATGGACGAGGCATAGGGGATGAGACTCATCTTTTCTCTATCTTCTGCCGTGGTCGGGCATTGAGCCGTGCTCAATCTCATACCTTCCAATACAGGCAAGAAACCTTTCTTGGACTGATCCATATTGAACTTCTTCAATATCTTGTCAATGTATGTGCTTTGTGAAAGACCAATGAGGCGTCTCGATCTATCTCTATAGATCTTGATGCCTAATATGTAAGCAGCTTCTCCTGGTCCTTCATTGAGAAACTCTTATTCAAGTAGGTCTTTATGCTTTCCAAGAATTCTACATCATTTCCCATCAGCAATATATCATCCACATATAATATGAGAAATGCTACAGAGCTCCCACTCACTTTCTTGTAAATACAGGCTTCTCCTCAAGTCTTTATAAACCCAAACGCTTTGATCACCTCATCAAAGCGAATGTTCCAACTTTGAGATGCTTGCACCAGCCCATAGATTGAGCGCTGGAGCTTACATACCTTGTTAGCATTCTCATGATCGACAAAACCTTTCGGCTGCATCATATACAGTTCTTCCTTGAGGAAGCCATTAAGGAATGCCGTTTTGACGTCCATTTGCCATATCTCATAATCATAGAGTGCGGCAATTGCTAACATGATTCGGACGGACTTCGGCATCGCTACGGGAGAGAAAGTCTTGTCGTAGTCAATCCCTTGAACTTGTCGATAACCTTTAGCGAGAAGTCGAGCCTTATAGATGGTCACATTACCATCCGCGTCAGTCTTCTTCTTAAAGATCCATTTATTTTCTATGGTGTGCTGATCATCGGATGAACACTAAACCCTAAACCCTAAACCCTGTCAGCCTCTCCACGTACAGTCCACTTCCGATGGATGTCGTTCATTGACCACATTGACCAGGCCGCGCCGAGAGCACCAGGGCGGTGGACGACGGCGAGGCCTAGGAAGGGAACGACACAAAGCCAGGGAAGACTCGGTAGTTGTTTCCCACGCGGAGGAGTACAAGGGTTTACTGGTTTGTTTGTCGTCCCCGGAAAAAACAACAGGTGTGGGTGAGTACAGGGATGGCTACGCCAGAGATGGGAGTATGGTGGGGCGGTGAGGCCTGCGTGGCAGCATAGCCGACCGCGGGAGGAGGGAGCAGGCAGTCCCGCCGGCGCTTTTTTGAGCGGCTGGAGCTGGAAAAGCAGAGATTGAAGAAGCACGACAACCGTTCGATGGACATCCAACATTCACTGCTCTTGTGTGCATTATTTTTCATAATGTACAGCCCATTTGCTGATTCTTAAGAATTTTTTTGGAGCCCATCTTCTTTTTGTTAGCATTACACCCCATATTGTGGCCACGGTTAAAAATTATACGATTTTTTTGCATATTTCGGTGCGGTCAACTGTTTTTAATCCCGAAATATCGATTCACATTCAAACTATTTTGAAAAATAATTTATATAAATATAAAATCCAAATAATTGTCCACGCATAAAAATCAATGGAATTTAAAATCTTGTAATGAAAAAAAATTGAAACTAATTCCCGGATTGATGTGTTTTAAAAATGTACAGCTCATTTCTGGGCAAACCAAATGAAACTCTCCTCGTCTTGAAAGATTTGCAGCCCAGTAGGGTTGATAAAGCAAGTAGGCCTTGTTTGGTAAACATAACTGGGCTCATGATGCAAGAAAAAAACACAACTAGGCTCATGATGTGGTAAACATAAATAAAACCCTTGCTAGACGGGCCACAGCCCCCGCACAGCCCCGTTGTTACTATTTACTAGGGTGGATGGGCTGTTTTGTCTTGGGCCCGAAGAAACAATTACTACTACTACAGTGGAGACACTCTATAGCTACCCAGAAAAACAATTACTACTATTATAGTGGATACAATACCGCTTCTGGCTCCTCCTAGGTCATCGAAACGTCTCCCACTACTGAATGCCGTTATAGTTTTGTTCACCGACATGTGGGCCATGCAGTGCGCGGGACCAAATGCCATCCGCCAAATTAGAAGGCAGTATCCAGGCGGAGAGTCACCCCGGTCGTAGCGCGCCAATAACGAGCCGTCGTATCACAAAACCCCACCTCCCCGCAGTCTAAGTTTGACGGACGAAGCAACCATCATTTCACTCTTCGGTGAATCCCCTTCTCCCTCACCGTCTTCAAGAAAGGCAACACTCGCATCTGCCACTGTTCTTCTCTCCCAACGAATGGAAGGTAAGCGGATCCATGGTGTTGGTATATTTTTGTTCAGAGAAAAAAAACTTTTGCAAAGCAGTAACCGATCCTCACTCTCTTTTTTGTTTCATTGTCATTGCGATTGTGTTCTCCTTTCAGTGGTCTCCTAGTATTCGCCAGTTTCATGATGGACCAAGGAGAACCAGGCAAAGATCTGTCGATATTGGAGCAGACGCGGGAGGCTGGTCTCCACGAGACAGAGAGCTCCAAGAAGATAGAGGCAGCCACCGAGCCGACCCCAGATACGCTCACGGCCACTACTGAGATGGTCAACGCCCCGTTTGAGGTTACAGCCCCTGTGGCACTGCAGGAGCAGTTTTCCCCCTTCGAGGATGTGTCCCCCCCGCTGAACTGCCCAAGGTAATTTTCTTCTTTGCCAATCTCGATTGTGGTTTTTCATCTAAGTATGTGGTGATGAATAATGCAAAAATTTATTAGCTTCGATGCCATGCTATACATAGTGCTTTAAATAACTTGTGTTTCTTATACTGGAAAGTAATTTAGAATTTTTTTCCGTTTCAATTAGAGCCCTGATGCAGACAAAGATTGTGTGGTTGTACATGCCCCTCGCTATGAGGCGGATGACCTGAATATACGCACTGGGAAAACAGAGCTTTTAGGCTGCTGGATCCTGGAAGCCATTTGCGCTTATACCAATGAAGAGTTGTATTCCAGCGTCACTGTTGTTAGGCGTGTTGTCCGGGGTGTACTGAAGCACAAGAAGTTCAAAGCTACTCCTTCGTTTGTGAGGCATACTGTTCTTGTCAAGCTTACGTAGGAAGAATGAAACGTCCTAAACGTATCTATAATTTCTGCTTGCTCCATGCCACTTTTGGGTGATATTGCTATGATATTCATACACTTCCATACACTTTTGATAAATTTTGGACTAACTTACTAATCCAGTGCACCCCAGTGCCAGTTTCTGTTTTCGGTTGTTTTTGTATTTCAGGTTTTCACGTTACGAGAACTGCCACGAAAAATCCAGAAAAATTATATAAAAAATAAGCGTTCCGGAAACAACCGTGCGTCCGAAGGGCAGCCGGGGGGGCACCAGGGCTCCAGGTGCCCTGGCGGCGCCCCCCCCCTGGGCCGCGCCGGGGGGCGCCTGGGCCCCCCGAAGCTTCCCCGATGCTCCCCTTTGGCATATATTTAAAGCGTCCTCCGAAACCCTCAGAACAGGAACTCTTTTCGCGATCCCATCTCTGTTCCGCCGCCGCCGCCGCTTCCAAGATCGGGAGCACCAGGACAACTCTTCCCGGCACCCTGCCGGAGGGGAGGATCATCACCGGGAGCTTCTCCACCACCATGGACGCCTCCCGGATGACTCGTGAGTAGTCTCCCTTGGACCATGAGTCCATGACTAGTAGCTATGTGATGTTCTCCTCCCGTTCTTGTGCTTCACTAATTAGTCCTCGTGAGCTGCCCTACATGATCGAGGCACATATGTAATCCTTATGCTGTTGCTATGTTGAGTTTGCTGGGATCCGATGGATTATGGGATTATGTTCAGATTGATCTTGAGTAATATATTTGATCTACCTCTTTTATATTTATGTTCATAAGTAATTCTTGCATGTTCTCCGTTGTTATTTATTGCTTTGGCCAAGTAATACGTAGTGATACCAAGAGGGAACGTTATGCTCGATTGTGGGTTCATGCCCCTCGATGACTAGTTTGAGTGACAGAAACATGAGTCTAGGGGATGTGCTGTTCCCACAAGGGGGAAAACAACGGTGCTTGTGCCCGCGGGTGCAAGGATTGTTTACTTTACGCAAAGTTCTTTTAATGCAGTTGTCTGTTGCATTGAGTTTACACTATGGGTGGGACTCGCAACTTAATACCAGCGAGATGTTCTGGATAGATATCTCAAGGTGGATGATTAGTAGTAGATATTGATGGATTTCGGTCTACTTATTTTGGCGTACCGCCCATGCTTTGAACCTCAACCTTTCTGCAATGTAATCATCATTGGTTTGCGTTCGTGGTCCTGTCAATTGCCCAGCTGTAATTTGTTTACCTCACATAGTTGTTTTATCGTCTTTTGGGAGAGAGACATCACTAGTGAACATCATGAGACTCCGGTCCATATTACCATCATTGATCACATCCGCTATTTACTTTTCGCTATTTACTTACTATTGCAAAACACTATCTATCATTACTATCATTTGCTTTTAACCCTTTGTGAACTACAAGGCCGGAGGGATTGACAACCTCTCTGTACTCGTTGAGAGCAAAGTTATTTGTATCTGTGTGCAGGTCCACGTTGATTGCTAATTTGCGCCGTGAGCAGTTGACACCTACTTGTTGAACCTAGGAGTCTCTGGGGATTCGATCCTTGGCATCTTTGCTAAGGGAAAACACTTCTACATACTGCATCTTACACCTTCCACTTGGGGTAACCAACGAGGGGTTCGAGGCCCATCAAGGAGTATTTTCTGGCGCCGTTGCCAAGGACTCCACTCTTCAGGATAGGGGAGTTGCACGCTATCTTTTACCTTTGTTTTTAGTCTTGTTAGTTTACCTTTCAGTTTTTGCTTTAGTACCTTTTTATCGAAAATCACAAAAATAGTTATCTTGCTTGCTTGCTACTATGGGTTCCACCGAGAACACCAAGTTGTGTGACTTCACTAGTCACAACAACGATGACTTTATCAGCACACCTATCACTACACCTGCCACTTCCGCACCTTCATATGAAATTAAACCTGCTTTACTGAACTTAGTCATGAAAGATCAATTCTCCGGTGCTGGAGATGATGCTGCTTTACACTTAAACAACTTTGTTGAACTTTGTGATATGCAAAAGTACCAAGAAATAGATGGTAATATTGTTAAGCATAAGCTTTTCCCTTTCTCTTTGAGAGGAGGAGCTAAAATATGGTTTCAGTCTTTGCCTAGAAATAGCATAGATTCATGGGACAAGTGCAAAGACGCTTTTATTGGAAAATACTATCCACCTGCTAAAATTATCCAACTTAGAAGTAACATAATGAATTTTAAACAATTGGATAATGAACACGTTGCCCAAGCTTGGGAACGTATGAAATCTCTTATCAAGAACTGCCCTACTCACGGTTTGACTACTTGGATGGTTATCCAAACTTTTTATGCAGGCTTGAACTTTACCTCGCGAAACTTGTTAGATTCGGCCGTGGGAGGAACTTTTATGTCAACTACACTTGGTGCTGCAACAAAGCTTCTCGATGAGATGATGACCAACTATTCCCAATGGCACACCGAACGCGCTCCAACAGGTAGGAAGGTAAACTCTGTCGAGGAGATTTCCTCCTTAAATGAAAAAGTTGACTTAATCATGTCTCTACTTTCGAAGCAATCTACTGTTGATCCTCGTGATGTTCCTTTAAATTCTTTGATTGCTCAAGAACAAGTAGATGTGAACTTTATCTCTAGAAACAATTTTAACAACAATGCTTATAGGAGTAACTTTGGTAACAATTCTGGACCGTTCCCCTCTAATTCCTATGGGAACAGCAATGCTTATCCTAGTACCAAGAACTCCACTACTGAACTAGAGATTATGCTTAAAGATTTCATCACTACCCAAAAAGCCTTTAATAAGAGTGTAGAAGAAAAACTACATAAACTAGATGATCTTTCTTTTAAGGTAGACCATTTAGCCAATGAGGTAAAATTGCTAAAAATTGAAACTTCTCCTCTTAAGGAGAGGGAAGTCATTCCTATTAATGCTACTCAAGTGCAAATTAATGAAAATATTAGGATGATGGCTAAACTTAAAGAAAGATGGGCTAGAGAAAGGGAGGAAGAGGATAGAATTAAGAGCCTTCCTACCCACCACACTATTGCTACTATCAAAGTTGTTGAGGATATCCAAACTCTTAGCACCCAATGTACTCCTGGTCCCAATGGACCTATTAATGGTGATGCTATGACTATAGAAACTACCAAACATGTGAACCTAAAGGACACCACTACCACTTTACTTGATGCTCGTGACCTTGATTTTGATAATTGCACTCTTACCGAAGTTATTGATTTCCTTCACAAAATATCTAGAGACCCCCGCACTAGCACGCTTAACCTTGCCTTCACAGAGCATATCACTAATGCTCTCATCAAAGCTAGGGAGGAGAAACTTAGAGTAGAAGCCTCCATACCTAGAAAGCTAGAAGATGGTTGGGATCCTATGATAAAAATTAAATTGAATGACTTCTCATGCTATGCATTATGTGATGTTGGAGCTAGTACCTCTGTTATGCCCAAAAGGATATATGATATGCTTAAATTGAAACCTTATGATTCTTGTTCTTTTGGTGTTCGTCTCGTTGATTCTTCCATAAAGAAACCCTTGGGTAGGATCGAAGATGTTCTTATTGTTGTTAATGATAATTATTATGTTCTCGTTGATTTCACTATTATGGATATTGAATGTGATCCTTCATGTCCAATTATTTTGGGACGTCCCTTTTTGCGCACCGTTGGTGCTATCATTGACATGAAAGAGGGTAATATAAAATTTCAGTTTCCTCTCAAGAAAGGGATGGAACACTTCCCTCGAAAGAAGATCAAGTTACCTTTTGAGTCCGTTGTACGGGCTAGCTATTCTTTTACTCTTGATAAAACTTGATCTCTATGCATTATGCCTAGCTTAAAGGCATAAAAGAAAGCGCTTTTGGGAGGCAGCCCACATGAATAAATTTTTTGCTTTTGTTGTGTCTTGATGTTGTTTACTGCTGTAGCATCATCATTGTATCTTTGCTTTTCATATTTGTGCCAAGTATAGCCTCTGATTGCTAGAAAGTTCAAAAGTTGTGAGGTGCTGTCCAGGAAACAGATTCTGTCCTCGAGTAGAAAAATTTGTATAAAATCACCAGATCATCTTTTTGGTCTGAATGTTTTCGACAGCGTTCTCTATATAATTGTCTTTCGTGCGTATGTTCTGAGTTTTTTGATTTGAGTTGCAGAAGTATCCCGAACAGATCGATTACTACCTGCTGTTCTGTTTTTCACAGATTCTGTCCTGTTTTGCCTTTCCTTCATTTTGCAAATCAAGAGCTCGCTTTTTCTTTGCAAAAACCTTTTGGCAATTTTGAGAAACAGTAGAACTTCAAGAATATCTTTATTTACAGCAAGGTATAATTATTTTATTAAGGGTACTAACCTCGGTAATCAGATTATGATGAGTTATGTATGAAGGGAGTTTTCAAGTGTGCGAGGGAAGATGATAAAAAGATTCAGGAGTGTCAAGCGCTCAAGCTTGGGGATGCCCCCGTGCACCCCCAAGAAATATTCAAGGAGACTCAAGCGTCTAAGCTTGGGGATGCCCCCGTGCATCTCCTTCTCCATCAACATTATCAGTTCGTCTTTCGTTTCGCTATATTTTTATCACTTCATGTGTTATGTGCTATGCTTGGAGCGTCTTGCTTTTAGTTTTATTTTTAGTTTTCTTTTTAGTTTTTCATAACGAGTAGGAACCCAGCATTCCTTTATGTGGGAGAGAAACACGCTCCACTTCTACCTAGAACATAACATAGAATTTTCATATCTATCTTTGCTGTGTGTGTTCTTTGTCTTTTAATAGCTACTATCATGCTCTGCTCTTAGTATTCATGCTTATCTTTTCAAAGAGCTTTTGTTTAGTTGGTTGCTTGAACTCTTTTTAATTATCATGCTCACCTTATTAAGACAGTTTGCTTCCGTTGCATTGGTTAATATGCCTATGACAAAGATGCTACGTGCATAATGGTGCTTAGTAGTTCAGGTTTTCTTATGGTTAGTCTCAAATAGCTGGGGGATTCCCAATGTGTTATTGGAATACCAACTTGATTTGTTTGCCGATGATGTGGTATGGTTTAGTAATATCTTCCTTCGAGAATTTGTTTTGATTGACTTGGCGTATGCTCACGCATATTTAAGACTGTAAAGAAAGTCTGTCAAGCCTTGATGATCTTTTATTTCTGAGTAGCGATATAACTACCATGCCTGATTCAATATTGCTTTGTCGCTCTGCATGATTATGACCGTCATTGCTCTCTTAGTTTGTCTCTCCCAGTCTTTTGCTAACCTCCACCTGTACTAAGCAGACTAACCTTGCAATACATAGCTCATGGGAAAGTAGCTTAAAAACTATTGTGGTAAAGAATATGTTGCCTATGTATCTTATTTCTTATAAGTTGCTTGCTGAGCGGTAACCATGTTTCTGGGGACGCCATCAACTGTCACACTTTTGTTGAATATCATGTGAGTTGCTATGCATGTTCGCCTTGTCTGAAGTAAGGGTGATTTGTCGTGGGTTGAATGAATATGCAGATTTTTAGAGAAGAACATTTGGCCGCCAACCAAAGCCATGTATCATGGTGGAAGTTTTAGCTTGGACGTTAATCCTCAATCTCTTATGAGAATATGCTTATGCATTAAAGAGGAGTCCATCATCTATTTTCTATGTTGTCCCGGTATGGATGTCCTCAAGTTGAGATCTATCAAAAACGAGAAATCAAATGCGATTTATCTCCTTGGACCTTTGTACAGGTGGCACAGAGGTACCCCTTTGTGACACTTGGTTAAAACCTATGTAATGCAATGATAACCCATGGAAATCCGAGCTAATTAGGACAAGGTGCGAGCACTATTGGTATTCGATGCATGAGGCTTGCAACTTATAGGAGGTCTTATGCATGACACATATAAAGTACTACTACCGTTGACAAAATTGCTTCCATGTTTTCAAAATAAAAAGTCATAACCATTCTTTTACTTTTATGTTGAGTCTCCACCTTCTTTTAAAAGCACCAACTACTGGGAGCATGATTGTCATTCTGAGTGTAATGTGCATTGTCCCAGAGTAGCATTGTCTTTTTCATGATTGCGATATCGTTATTTTGAAATCATTGTATCTAGTCATCACTTAAACCTTGAAGGTGCCCCTGCATTTATGTTTTGCTTCACTAAAGGGGGCAAGCTAGATATCACTTTATCATATTTGCACATCATGTTCATTGCAAATCTATTTGATGCTTCAATGTCATGTTGTAAAACTTTCAGTCATTTGTGATTTTCTCTTGAGGCAACTTAATTACTATAGAATCATTGTCTCATAAGCTTTTGTCATATGACTATGAAAAAGTCCTATATGGTTAATAGCATGTCACCACAGAAATTATTCTTGTTATCATTTACCTACTCGAGGACGAGCAGGAATTAAGCTTGGGGATGTTGATACGTCCAAAACGTATCTATAATTTCTGCTTGCTCCATGCCACTTTTGGGTGATATTGTTATGATATTCATACACTTCCATACACTTTTGATCATATTTGGACTAACTTACTAATCCAGTGCACCCCAGTGCCAGTTTCTGTTTTCGGCTGTTTTTGTATTTCAGGTTTTCACGTTACGAGAACTGCCAGGAAAAATCCAGAAAAATTATATAAAAAATCAGCATTCCGGAAACAACCGTGCGTCCGAAGGGCAGCCGGGGGGGGGGGGCACCAGGGCTCCAGGCGCCCTGGCGGCGCGCCCCCCCTAGGCCGCGCCGGGGGGCGCCTGGGCCCCCCGAAGCTTCCCCGATGCTCCCCTTTGGCATATATTTAAAGCGTCCTCCGAAACCCTCAGAACAGGAACTCTTTTCGCGATCCCATCTCTGTTCCGCCGCCGCCGCCACTTCCAAGATCGGGAGCACCAGGAGAACTCTTCCCGGCACCCTGCCGAAGGGGAGGATCACCACCGGGAGCTTCTCCACCACCATGGACGCCTCCCGGATGACTCGTGAGTAGTCTCCCTTGGACCATGAGTCCATGACCAGTAGCTATGTGATGTTCTCCTCCCGTTCGTGTGCTTCACTAATTAGTCCTCGTGAGCTGCCCTACATGATCGAGGCACATATGTAATCCTTATGCTGTTGCTATGTTGAGTTTGCTTGGATCCGATGGATTATGGGATTATGTTCAGATTGATCTTGAGTAATATATTTGATCTACCTCTTTTATATTTATGTTCATAAGTAATTCTTGCATGTTCTCCGTTGTTATTTATTGCTTTGGCCAAGTAATACGTAGTGACTCCAAGAGGGAATGTTATGCTCGATTGTGGGTTCATGCCCCTCGATGACTAGCTTGAGTGACAGAAACATGAGTCTAGCGGATGTGTTGTTGCCACAAGGGGGAAATCAACGGTGCTTGTGCCCGCGGGTGCAAGGATTATTTACTTTACGCAAAGTTCTTTTAATGCAGTTGTCTGTTGCATTGAGTTTACACTATGGGTGGGACTCGCAACTTAATACCAGCGAGATGTTCTGGATAGATATCTCAAGGTGGATGATTAGTAGTAGATATTGATGGATTTCGGTCTACTTATTTTGGCGTACCGCCCATGCTTTGAACCTCAACCTTTCTGCAATGTAATCAGCATTGGTTTGCGTTCGTGGTCCTGTCAATTGCCCATCTGTAATTTGTTTACCTCACATAGTTGTTTTATCGTATTTTGGGAGAGAGACATTACTAGTGAACATCATGAGACTCCGGTCCATATTACCATCATTGATCACATCCGCTATTTACTTTTCGCTATTTACTTACTATTGCAAAACACTATCTATCATTACTATCATTTGCTTTTAACCCTTTGTGAACTACAAGGCCGGAGGGATTGACAACCTCTCTTTACTCGTTGGCAGCAAAGTTATTTGTATCTGTGTGCAGGTCCACGTTTATTGCTAATTTGCGCCGTTAGCAGTTGACACCTACTTGTTGAACCTAGGAGTCTCTGGGGATTCGATCCTTGGCATCTTTGCTAAGGGAAAACACTTCTACATACTGCATCTTACACCTTCCACTTGGGGTAACCAACGAGGGGTTCGAGGCCCATCAAAGATGACGTGGCATGCCTCCACAAACAAGTTTATGAGTGGCAAGGCCGCAAGGTTGTCTTCATGAAGGTTCACAGGATTGAGCTGCTGCCGGACGTCCTCGATGATGTTCATGGCAAGGTCCGTCTTGTGTCCAGCCCAAATTAGATCGAGGCATGAAATACTTGCCCCAGCTAGTGTTTAATAGTAGTTTGGATTCTGTCTAATTATCCGAACCTTGCCTATTACCGAGCCCTCTGGGGCTAGTACTCTGTTTGAATCCGTCTATGGGAACTGCTGCTACTTTTGTGTGCCCGTGAATCATCGTAATTGTTACCAAAACAGATGCGTCCTCACTAGTTTTATCATACGAGCAGTGTGAGTTTTGATGAAATAAAGTACTCATTTGTGAACTGTGCGCCGACGTATACATAAGTATTTGTAAACACAGTTGGTGCTACCCCACTTGTAAGTAGTTGTGCAAAACACGGCACATTAGCTTCAACACTAGGCTATCTATCAGCTAACAATCAACAATCTGCTGTCTGACATATAGGCAACTATGTATCTTTTTACACTGGTTCATGGAGTTAACTGAGGCCACAATGTAAATTCCAAACGTTCACACGCTAGTCCAGCGTTCATGTGGAACACTCACATTAAACTCGGCTTCATAAAAAACTTGAAAAGCATAAGTTCAGCAATTTTATACATCTCGATGATTCATAGAACATAACAAACATATACTAGTTCACAGCAAAAGACAAAGTTGTGAGAAGGTTTACAAATCAGGAAAAAACAAGCAAGGCTTCTCTTTGCAAAGGGCCTCCCGGCAGGCTTAAATTTCCTAGAGTTCACTCTGGTTTTTTCTTGTTGCCACCATCCAGGGTTAGGTTCTCTCATTCCAGAATAACCAATTATAATTGTGTTCTCAGTTGGAATGCTGAACTGAACCATGTAGTGTACTGACCAGCTGAAATTCTTGTGCATTCCACTAAATTTAAGCACCACTATTTGCAGAAATAAGCAGACCACAATGCGCACCTGTCCAAAAAACCGCCGTGAAGCCGTGCCAGCTAGTCCTCTGTCCATGGATGAACTGGTAGAAAGTGCATTCCGCACTAGGATGCAGTTGTTTTCGCTCGTCCCTACACTGCAATCAGGAAGTAAAAAGTACGAATCAACTTCTTTTATATTGCGTTGGTCATTCTACCTAGTAACTACCAATGTAGGAATACCTGGAACACGGGTGGTTAGAGGACGACAACGAGGGATAGCCAGCTCATTTTGCACAGTTCTACTAAAATTGAGGTGTGTGCTTTTGATTGCGCGGATAGGAACGATACGGAGACAGACATCCCGAAACGATATGGAGACAGACATCCCTGTTTGCACAAATACGAAATACGGTTATTTAAACATTGACAGATATTTGTAGTGGCGTATGATTAACAACAGCATCTATTGGTTATAATTGGCACTAGATTGACAGTATGTGTCCTTAAGTAAGTAGCATCACATCACATCAACACTGCCACTAGATTAACATGCAGAACAACAGCATTAGTATTACTGTCATGAGAGTAGCACATGGTCAGGAAATGTGCAATCAAATTTGTGTAGTTCCACCAGGATGAAGCAATGTTAGCGGTGTGAGTTTTAAGTGTAACTGCAAAAACACAATTCATGGGAAATAAAGCAAGACGGAAGCACTTCATAAAATGGTGGTGGCATTGCTTCAATTTATCGATGGCACTAGACCATTACTTATAGTAACATTAGGTGGCATTGCTTAATGCTTCATGTGATTTTACATTGACGGTAGCGATATGGGTGTAGGGACAGCAGAGGCATAAAGTGGTGAGGCAGATGTGGTTGCCAAGAGCGGCAAACACTCAGGCAGCATGTCTGCATTTGTCCCATTTTTTATCTCCTCGGCGACATTTTCCTATGTGAGCACAGGAAATCTAGACCTGCTCATTCTCATTTTCATTGTCCCCCAACACCCGTCACTTTCTTCCCTTTTTCAACCAAGAGATAGGTCCACTTCCCGCACCCTTCGCCATCCACCATGCTTTCTTCGTCTTTTCAACCAAGAGACAGGTTGGGTAGCCAGTATCTACTACTTTCCCCCGTTTCCTCTTAGAACCAAGTCCTAGATTCATGCTACAGCTTTCCCACTTTCTTCCCTGTTTGAACCAACTCTTAGAGTCGACTGTATGAACTAACTTTACCTCTAATAATAGTAAAAGTCTAGGTGGCTTTGGAACAGCGGACGGAAGTACAAAAAGATCCACACGAAGCCAAGTGGGGAGCTGGGGCAGTAGAGCAAGGCAGGTTTCGAAGGAATATATACCTGAGGGTCGTCGGCATGTGGCAAAGACGGCGCCGGGAGGCCGCATCTTGGCCACAATACCGCAGTGAGGAAGAAGGGGTTGGAGGCCCTCGGGAGCCGGTGCTCTCTCAGAGAGAACGGCACTGCCGCCGATCGGGACGTGCGGGCAGCCGTTGGTCTCATCCCTCGCCGCCGACGACAGCATGAACGATGCACTACACCCCTGCCCCGGTCGTGGTTGTCCGGCCGGATTTGTGACCAGCTGTGAGCTGAGAGAGGGTGTGGCCACCTATGTCTTGCTTAGATTTGGAGAGCATGAGAGAGTGAACGAGAGGAACCCTAGTAAAGCAAGCGCTAAGGCTCCTGCTTATATATATAGTGGAGTGATTTTGTTGTACCAGCTTCAAGAAAATGTGCGTCTACATGTACCCGTGAGCGGGTGTGAGAGAACTAGTGCATGTGTGGACAGCTTCTCTTCGTGAGAGTACAATATACTATGCCCAAAGAATGTTCGCCACAAGAGTAATATTATAAGTGTGTGATGTGTGAGCTAAAATAAAATGTGAACGAAGTCTATTGTTTTTTATAAGTTCTGAGGGTAGGGTGTTAAGAGCACATATGTGTGTGACGTCCACCTGCAGATAGACGGTGGGTGCCAGAGGACTCGGGAGGGTGTGTGTGTGAGAGAGAGAGAGGTGGGGCACGTATCAATGCAATGCATGTGTCCGTAAATCATTATCCGACAAACGTTCGCCACAAGGCTTTTCCTGATGAACGCCGTAAGAGCCGTTAGATCGGCATCCGACAATGTCAGTTTTGCCATGTCATTTAACAGAACAGCCACTCCTCCTACACAAAAATCTTCCACGTGAGTGTAAGCAACTGCTGTATGCTCCCTCCGTTCCAAAATGCAGTGCATCTAGCTTTATTGAAAATTCGAACCTCGCAAACTTTTACCGAGTTTTCATGTACCAAATTGCACATGTAGAATACTCATTGATCTTCGAGATGTAACTATAAAGATGGGGGAGGAGTCTACAAAGAAAGGCCATCGTATCACCTGTAGCAATTTCAACCATCCTTTGGTGTGGAGGAATATCATAGGAACTCTATATGATAAGATTTTATAGGATTTTTTCCTTTAGAGCCAATTGGTTCATAGGAATAGATTCATATACTCCACATTTCAAAGGAAATAAGGGCTTCTTTAATTCAAAGGATTCTCAAAGGAATTTTGAAGGATTCAATTCCATAGGATTTTTTCCTATGTGGGGTGTTTGATTCATAGGATTGTAAACCATAGGAACTTTTTCATAGGATTCATTTGCATTAGATTTCATAGGAAATTTTCTATCCACCCTAACCTCTTTGAAAGAATCCTACGTTTTTTCTGTGCACGATCAAACACTCATAGAATCATATAGGATTCAAGATGACATGCCACCCCAATCCCACGTTTTTTCTATTCCTGCGTTTTGAAAATCCTACGAATCAAAGAGGCCCTAAACATGATATCATTTCTATAGCTTTAGAGCCACTTGGTTCATATGAATGGATTCCTATACTCCCATAACTTCAAAAGAAAATAAGCATTAGCGTATATTCAATAGAAAAGTTCCTATGATATGAACCAAATTACATCTCTTTTCTAATCCCTCCTCATAGGAATTGAGATGCATGTCATCTCTAGATTCAATAGAAAAGTTCCTATGATGTCAACCAAATGAAATCTCTTTTCCAATCCCTACTCATAGGTATTGAGATACTTCATGTCATCTCTTTCCCTACAACTTCCATGTATACATCTTCTATTCCTAAATAGCTAGTACAACCCACTAGTACCTTTTTTCCAAGACATGCAATTACGGCACACGAACTATATAGTGTGCGAATAACTTTAAAGATGGTCGCTGGATGAAGCTAATCCGATAGTGCAGATATGGCAAATCCGAGCACTACTGGCCGTTGGATATCATCAACATTCCATCAGATCTGCCACATGTACAATTTATAAGACTCCATGGTTGAACTTAAGCATAATGCACAAACCTCAAAACACAAGCACTTCTCCTTTGTTCTAGAATCTTCCATATCATAATTGATTATTTTTTAAATGAATTGCCATTATTTGTTTTTTACTTTATGCTTTACAATGCAAAACCCCATGAATCTTAACATTTTTATAAAAGTAATTGATTTTGAATGAGATGAACTATAAGAACTAAACGAACATCTACATCATGCATAT
This sequence comes from Secale cereale, assembly GCA_902687465.1. Taxonomy (NCBI): domain Eukaryota; kingdom Viridiplantae; phylum Streptophyta; class Magnoliopsida; order Poales; family Poaceae; genus Secale; species Secale cereale. Next base: position 435,282,710 of record LR738709.1, read on the forward strand.
ATGACTCAAAGCTTTACATGCTATAGTGTGTATTTATTCATAATTTTGTTTCGAAATCTCATGCGTTTAATGCATGTGTACCTTACTAGTTTTGAGTAGAGTAGAAAATTTCACGCGGCCCCGGGTATATCAAAATGAAGGGCCCATGCATCATTGCCTTTCGGTCGAACCTACGTCCACAATTTTTTGTACGTACTATATCTCCACTGGTCCCCGAACCCAAAATGCTGCCTCGTTCCCCTAAAACCAAGCGGCCCACACATATTTATGGCGTCGACTCGAACTCAATCCCTCTCCCGTTTACTACGACGTGGCCCCACACACCCTAGTAGTACTCCTACAAACCCTACCGCCGCACGCATCATCGGTTTTCTTCAAGAGGACGAGGGAGAAGCCGATTTGTAGTGGAGGCGCATTCAAAATAATAATAAATGATCTGTAGTGGAGACCCCTACCCTAGGGTGCCCTAGGTAGCTGCCGCACACATCATTGGTTTTCTCTTTTCTTTATGCTCTTGCGCCCTAGAGTGAAATGAAGGTTGCTTTGTCTGTCCAGCTTAATGCGGGAAAGGTGGGGCTTTGTGATTTGACCCCTCATCGCTCATTTTCTACTACTGCGGTGCTATGACCGGGGTGCCTCCAATTCCAAGCGATGCTCCGAACTGTACGTGGAACAAGACAGTGGATGAGCCACATGTCGGCCAAAGGAGTCCTGTTAAGTGTGTCGCCATTTCGTGTGCGGACTGACCCTGCTTGAGTTGCTACGCCAACACGACGGGTGCAACCTACCACTTGGTTTTGCTCCTTGGCGAATCCTGACTATATTGATCAAAAAGATACGTACTGAACTACCCTCTCCGTCTCATTTTTTTAGATGTCTCGGTTTATAGGGCGTGCACGTAGTTCTAGGTTATCCATTTGACTAACTAATTCTGAGTTACTATGTCACAAAAAGTATATCATTGGATTATTAAGCGGATGTAGTTTCTAAACATATAATGTTCATCACATATATAGCCAGTTAAATTCTCAACCTAGAATGATGTGCACGCCATGTAAACCGATACGGAGGAAGTATAGTAGTAAAAATGAGGTGATTTTACCGAGTGATCGGCGGGGGAGCATGGCCTGTCATGTGGTCCCACGTGTCATGATGTACCAAGGCGATGCGCGTGTCCGTCTTGAGGCAGAAGCAATACTACGTGGTTTGAGATGATGGCGAACCGAAGTGTGAAATAATGGTTGCTTTCGTCCGTCTGGGAAGGTGCGGCATTGTGATTTGACGTCTCATTGCTCATTACTACTACTACTGGGGCGGTACGACTGGGGTGCGTCCCCCTGCTGTTCTGCACTGTTATTTGGTGCTTGACACGTCGACCCGGTTGCTATATGTCCCACATGTCGGCGACAAGAAGTACAGAATTCATGAAAGCGAGCGCCGACAGAGGAGTACAAGACATGGCTTGGGTTTTTGCTGCTTCGCGCGATCCATCGATACAAACCCGGACTAAAAAAGGCGAGGGAGGGTTTTTCCCGCGTGGCTGGTAGGGGAGTTTGGCATATTCTGTTCGAGGCAAGGAGGCAGGAAGGAAAACAAGCAAATAAAGGTTGAGGGACTTAGTTTTGGGAAAATCTGATTTTATAGGGCTCATCTAAAAAACATTCGTTTTTCCGTTTTATAAGTCTCAATTCTACTACTAGTAATAGTACCATCACATGTTGGATTTCGAGGTGCGTTAGATCACCCGATGCAAGCAGTGTCAAGAGAAAACTCTCTAACCAAGGTAGTAGGGACGAGCAATACACGGAGGGAGTAGTAAAATTTTCTCTCTAACCAAGGTAGACTGGCATGTATTTTTTTATAGTGGCCTTGTATAAGTAAATGGAGGGAGTACTAAAGGACATATATATTCCAAACAATATGATAATCTCTCTAACCAAGGTAGTAGGGACAAGGAGTAAACGGAGGGAGTAGTAAAATTTTCTCCTCGTCTTGCGAGCCACCATGCGCGTGCGCGAGGGAGCGGGCGTAAGGCATAGTAAGCAAGCTTCACCTCATCCTGCGAGCCACCGCGCCCGTGGGCGGGGGAGACGGCGTACTAAGCAAGCTTCTCCTCATTCTGCGAGTTGACGGGACACATCAAAAGTACTCCAGTGTATAGAGCCTTGCCTCTAAGGTAGGCCCCACATGGTTGGCCTCTTTTTTAACATAACGCGTCAAGTCGGTGTATAGAGCCTTGCCTTTAAGGTAGGCCCCACATGGTTTGCCTCTTTTCTAACATAACGCGTCAAGTCGCAATTTGTTTGTTCACCCGTGGTAGACGATCCTCCCTCCATCTAGTGAACAACCAATACACGTGTCAAGTTACCACATGGGCTGCCTTTTCATACAGAAATGAGCTCCACCGTGTACCCGCGCGGGTGTGGTTGGGAAAGAAACGGGAGTACGTGCGCCATGCGTGCACCTCTTCTCTTCGTGCACGTCCCCCACCTAGGAGGGTGTGTGTGAGAGGGACTATAGAGATACAAACCTAGACATAATGCGCCGTCCATCCCCATGCCTCCGCCCAGTCCGACCACCAGTCACCACCACGCTCCACTCCTCCTCAACTTATCTCTCATCTTTCTCCCTCCATTTTTATATACAAGGCCACTATCGAAATTACAATTTGGAGATATACAAGGCCACTAACACTAATGGATGCAATATTAATGGTGTTTGCCTCGTAGTACTACTAGCAAAGGAGGACACTAATTATCCCGTGCATGCATGCGGGAGTGTGAGCATTGGCTTGATGTGCATGAAAGAGAATAATACACATTAATTTACACGGCAAACAAGGAAACAAGGTGGCTTGCAACATTGAGTTAGAAGACATTAATTTTTGCCCTTGTACCTATAATATGGGTTTGTGGCCTTGTATACAAAAATGGAGTCCGATAAAATTCTCGAGATACCATTTATCCGATAAAATTCTCGAGCAATCATTAGTTTTTACAAAATGGGATTACTCCTGCATGGGTCAATCACAACAGTTGTTTTGTAAAAAAATGCATCTTGATGTTCCGTGCAATGCACGGGCATCTTGCTAGTCCATGAAAACAACACATGGCAAAATTCCACGGCGAACGAGGGATTTGAATCTGTTGGGAGGGGCTGTTTGGATCTTGCCCGAGGTAGCCAAAATATTGGCGACCCTTTTCTCCACCGGTGCCTTTGCCACCGATGAACGAGGAATGGCTCGGGGTCTCATGCATCCTCCAGCGCGCATGTTGGAGACGAGCTCGCACGAGATGTGTTCTTTTTGTCCCACCACGCCGCCCGAGCCGCCCGCAGACCGACCGGTGACCCGCAAATTACGCCATCCAACCGTAGCCGCACACATTATGATAGCAAGTCAACCAACCGGACGAAATTCACGCAAAAACGACGATATTTCATATAAACAATGATAGAAATCATATAAGTTACCTGATTTCCATACGAACATGACGGATTTCATTACATTCAAATGAACTACACTGTGCTAGTTTTGGACAGCACAGGTATATAATACCTGGCCTAAATGGTCGCCCGCCGATCGATTTGTGTTCCTAGCATGATCACCGGACTGCCGGGAGCCCCGGAGGTATATGCAGGGTCGACGAAGGTCCTCGCAACAAAAGGATCCGGCAAGACATCAGTTGTTTACGCCGGCGTCGCCTCTGTGGTGGCCTTCATGGGACCCAAGCGGCGGCGGCCTCCCGTGTTCTACTTCTCCTCGATGATGGCGACGGACGCGAAGGCGCTGGCCACCGACTCGTCGCTCTTCGTGCACTCGGCTTATGTCGCTGCTTGCATGGCACGGCCACCGGCATGGGAGTCTCGGCCACAGAAACGGGAGACGTGGTACGAGGCGGTGGCGTGGATGGCAGCAACGACGCACGTGCGCCGCTCCTCGTTGAGCTGGCCTGGAGTGGCGAGTTGCTGAACCGTGCGCCGGCTTGGGGCGGCAACTGGCTTCGTCGGACGAGGGGAGGGAGGTGGATTAGCAAGCTGCATAGCTCGTAACCGGCGGGCTCGGCGGGCCACCCAACCGTCTTGGATGTGGCATAACTACTCTTTGTAAGCCATTGTAAGAGTGGACAAAATGGTGAAGGAGGATATAGGGGAGCGGGGGAGGTGTGCGATTCTTGGCCGGTGTTTGGCCTTATTTAAATAGGAGATTAAATAGACGGCGGACGGGAGGAGCTCGGCCGGCTTTGCGTTTAATGTCGGCCTGGTCATGAACGGACGTGTGTCCAGAGTGGGTTTCTCGGCGTCCACACGGGCGGGTTTCACGGAGGCGTTTGAATGCGGCAAGGAGGCGTGTTCAGTCGGCCGTGCAGCGAGTGGCGCCCTCGACTCTGACGTAGGACAGCGCGCCGTTCTTCCACTGAAGTGTGGGCTCTTTGGGTACATGGCCTGCAAGTCAGTGACCCAACGCAGGCAGCGCACAGCAGATGAACCTTTGGTGGGCCAGGGCGGTCAGAAGCGGGCATTTCATAAACCGATGATTGTTCATTGAGTGTGACGTCATCCTTTTCATGTTGATAGCCCGTTCGATACGTTGTGATTCATAAAGACCGCTACAAACATCAATGTTCTGCTTATCATAGATAAGATTGATTAATACCCGTAACAATCCATGTCCTTAAAGGGTGCATGCACATATAGGTTGAGCGTGTGTTTTGCGTCGTGTGTTGTGTGCATGCAGGCGTGCGAATGCTGCGTGCGTGCAAGGGTACGTTTCAGTGTTGCATGCATGTGTGCATACGTGCGTGTGTTCGTGAGTGCATGTGTACACGACAGTGTTGCACGCTTGCATGCGTGCGTGTGTTCGTTATGTGTACGTGTCAGTGTTGCACGCCTGCATGCGTGCGTGTCTTGCGTGCGTCCATGTGTACGTGCGGGGTGAGGCTACACGTCAGTCGACTAACTTTTTCATCTCAGATCATTAGATTTTCCAGCCGTTCGATACGAAATCAAGGGCCTGCAGTTTATCATCAAACTCCACCCCCTTGAGCCACCGGCCACCACCGGGCGAACCGCCGGCCTGTGCCGCCACGCCCGCCCCGAAACCACTCCTCACGGCCGGTCTGCCGCCGCACCGGCCACCCCTATAGGCCCCCCGCGCCGAGCTTTTTCTCCGGCGATCCCCACCCCACCGCCCAATCAACGCGCCCCCCACCACTGGTGACTGCCAACCAGAGGTCTCACGACTTCAAGTACCCACCGACCACTAATTTATTACCATTTATGTCCTTCATATATGCGCTGACGGGTGGGCCCTATGGTAATGTGCGCTGCTGAATGTGGACCGTTTGACTGGTCAATTGATCGTGTCATCAACAAATTACGGAGCTGTATGGTGAGCCAGTGACCGTATGATCACCCTAAAATGTACTTATTTTATTAACACAGTACAGTCTCAAACTACCATTTCTTTCTTTCATATACGGGCTGACAGGTGAGCCCCGCGGTTACACGCCCCGATGGTGCAACACTAGTTGTGCCACGTGGAACATTTGACTGGTCAATTGATTGTGTCATCAACAAAATACAGAGTTGTACGGGTGAGACAGTGACCGTATAATCATGACATGTATTTTTTTAACACAGTACAGACGCAAGGGTTCATATATACGCGCAAGCACTCACCGCTATAAGCGCACACACGCAGACCCTACCCCTATGAGCACCTTCGGGAGAGTGGGCCAGCATATGATCTTGAGATTTTACGAAGTCACCATAGGTGCCTCGTAATCGACTGGAACATCTCCTCCCACTGAACGCACATCGCTGGAAAATACTGAAATTAACCCAGGATAAATGCGAGCACCGGGACTTTAACCCTGGTGGACTCGAGAAACCACCGTCCTCCTAACCATCCAACCACATGTTGGTTAGCACGACAAAATGTATGTGGTGACCGTGATGAGCTTATTTTTAAGTCCAGTGGCCATATCGTGCTTTATCTTCAAATACAATGACCGTAAGTGTCGTCAACAAAATACGGAGCATGCATCAAATGCAAAGTCTGTTAGTGCCATCAAGAAAATACGAAGACGTATCGTGAGCTAGATACTGTATGATCGCCACGAGAATGTATACGGTGACCGTAATGAGCATATTCTGAACTCAAGTGACTGTATAGTGCTTTAGCTTGAAATACAGTGGCCGTCATGCGTGAATGTGTCGTGGGCATGCATACTTTTAGAGGGCCGAGATATAGTTTGTGTGCGTACGTGAAAGTGGTGTAGAAAGAGGGGATGTCCGAGGAGACGAGAGATATGCCCTTCGTTTCTCTTTCCAGCGACTAATATTTTAGGAGAATATATAAACATTCACAATGCAGAACAAATATTTTTGGATGCACCATGCAATTTACTTTCATGTATAACATTGTACTATTGTATATGCTTATTTTCTTAGTGAGCGATTGCGTGTGTGGTGTGGTGGGCACATCATTTCTAGTTGTGGTGGGTCAACATGAGGACTCATGGGTCGGTTCCATCCTGCGCCACATAGGTTTGATCGAGACGCATTATACGAAGACCCATGTGGAGGACTCGGCGTACAACACGAACCTAGCTACCAGAGTCGTGGAGGACTCTATCCCCACTGGTGATAAGCCGACAATATATGATTTGTAACCCTAGGCCCCCAGTATGTTATAGAAGCTTGGGGGCTAGTTCGTCGATAGTATACACACACGCACAATGCCTGGTATTCACGTGTACTTTGTACACACCCCTATCACTAATAAACAGTACCAGGAGTAGGCTTTTCCCTCAACTGGAAGGGTCTGAACTTGGGTAAAACTTTTCCTCGTATTACCATCCAGCCTAACAGTCAGGGATATCCTACCGAATGATATGATGGAATCATATCTGCCAACTACTAAGAGAGAGGTGTGTCTGGGGGCAATGTGTGCGAGAGAGGTCTAAAGATAATGTGTGTGCGGGAGACACGTAGGCACATATATGTGCGTATAGAGGGCCAGTAGAGACCGTGCGTGTGTATATATGCATGTGAGAGAAATAGTGTTTTCCAACTGAGATTAGTGAAAAGAGTGGTACATAGTAGTCAGAAAGAGAGAGAG